>OY731400.1:32296513-32641083 GCA_963425845.1 Sphenostylis stenocarpa | reverse complement strand
GTGTTTTATTTACATCGAGTATTTTTACATGCGACGACAATTGCGTGACGTAGAAGCCCTTTTTTGCACTAGTGTGATCATTTGGTAGTGGTCCTCCGACTTTGCTGGTTGTCGGGGATTACTCTGATTTTTTCGGTGGTCATCCGACTTGGTGGTTGCCGGATAGTTTTGTTTATTTTGGCGTTCGACTCTTGCTTGGTTGTCGAAGAAACTCTTGGTTAATGCATATTTTTGGTAAAGTCGGTGAAGTCTTACCGGGATACTTTTTGGGTGTTTCCTTTTTGAATGTAAGCACAAAGCTAATCTTTTTATATGAATGCTTTTTGGTTTTATTTGCCTGAAGTATTTTTGTTTGTTTTGTTTTTGACAAAGTCATTTTTGTGCGACTATTTGTGCGTGGATGCTCTTAATGCAATCTATTTTTAGTTAGGGCACCTAGAAAGTGACTGGTACTTTCTTTTCTGTTTTCCCATGATTATTCTTATGAAATTTTTGTTTTAGCCATATCTTTTGTCTAGACCGCCCTTTGCGGGTTTTCGATCTAGCGGGCTTGCCTTAATTTTTGCCTAGGATATCTCGGCGAGCTTTTTCTTTTTTGTGAAGGCCTTAACTTTTGCCTTGACCGCCCTTTGCGGGTTTTCGATCTAGCAGGCTGCCCTATTTTTGCCGGAGACTATCCTAGCAGGCGCTGCTTATTTTTGATCTTGTTTTCTTTTTCTTTCTTATGCTTTCTTGTATTGCTTATATTTATGCATGCTCATGTTTCGTTAATATAGAGGCATTCTCACAAGTATGTCAAGAGAAGAGAAGACAATTTTTATTGATATAATCAAATGGTTTATTTTTACAGGAGGATTTACAAAGGAATTTATAAGCAAGGCTGACCAAGGTTGACTAAAACTGTATAGAATATAATAATCATGCCCGTGATTTTTGTTTCTCTGTTTTTCCTGGTTGCTTCAATTGAGATGCTCAAGCTCGAAGTGAAGATCATGCGAAGTCTGCTTTCTTCCGGGAAAGTATTACCTTAGTCACCTCGCGGTTTTCGGCCAAGGTAATCATTGCTCTCTCTCTCTTTTATTATTTTTTTTTTTGAAACCTCTAATTTTTGCCTAGGACGTATCCTAGCAAGGAATATGGAGCCTATCTTTTGCCCAGGACGCTCTTTGCGAGTTTTCATCCTGACGGGTCATGAGCAATGTCTTCAAGCATAGTATTTCTTTACTACATCTAAGTTGATTGGGTGACGAAGTTCTTCACCGTCCATGCTGGTGAGGATAAGGGCTCCTCCTGAGAAGGCTCGTTTGATCACAAAGGGTCCTTCGTAGTTTGTTGTCCACTTTCCAATTTTATCTTTCTGGGCTGGAAACAGTTTCTTTATTACCAGATCCCCTTCTTGAAAGGTGCGGGGATTGATTTTCTTGTCGTAGGCCTTCTTGATCTTCTTTTGATAAACTTGCCCCCGACATATGGCGTCCAACCATTTTTCTTCGATTAGGTTTAACTGATTATATCGGCTTTGGATCCATTCGGCTTCTGTCAATTTTGCTTCCATAACAACTCGTAGGGAGAGTATTTCGACCTCTACTAGTAGTACGACCTCCATTCCGTATACGAGGGAAAATGGAGTAGCCCCTGTAGAGGTTCGTACTGACGTTCGGTACCTATGTAGGGCAAAGGGCAACATTTCATGCCAATCTTTGTATGTTACTGTCGCCGCCGTCCATTCCGACGTCTAGTGATATCTCGAACATTTATGCGAGCGGTCGCGAAAAGATGGTTTAGACTCGCGTTTTATTAAAAATGTGATTGTCACCGCCGTCTGTTTCGACGTCTACAGACATCTCGAACGTTTATGCGAGCGGTCGCGAAAAGATGGTTTAGACTCGCGTTTATTTAAAAATGTGTTCATTGCTCCCGAGGTGCTCAACAATTGAACTATCCTCTAATAAAAGCAAGGTTTTCCTAAAAGGGTTCTTATGGAGTCGTCACCAATGTTTTGACCAAAAACATTGGAAAAGGATAAAAAGGCGTTGATTTTAAGAAAAACCAAACTTGGCCATTATAACTAGAGTTAGGTAAGGGAGTTAGTTATGCATGGGGAAGGTGTTAGCACCCCCACGACGCCCCTTCCAGGTTCCCTATGACGGATTAATTCATAAAGTAAAGATTAAGAGAAATTACGCTATTACCCTATTATATTATACAATATTAAAAAATGGCTATCTACGTGATTCTATTTTCTATTGCATACATAAAGCAGTAAATAGAGCAATAAAAAAGAAGAGAAGTGAAAAGAACCTCCGTAGCAAGCTTTTTATTACAAATCTTCAACTGTGAGGATGTATTTTGGCAATCCCCCGCACTACAAAGACTCTCCTCCCCGAATACAAGACTGACACTACCAAAATTTTAAGAAGAATCGAATGCCGGAAGAAACTTCCTTAACCGATTGTTACCTTATAGGCAATCGGAGAGATCATTCGAAAGAGGGAGAGAAGAGAGGAGTAAGGTGTCTAAAAACGTCCAAATTAGCTCCTATTTATAGTTTTTTCAGCTTGGCAACTCAGGACGGCCATCTGGGGTGCAGAAAACAGGGATCGCATTCTGCAGAGGTTGGGACAGCCATCCCAAGTGTTGAATTTGGGTGAGACATGTGTCTCACATCTGGGACGCGCGTCTGGCCTGTCTAGGAAGGTTGTCTTGGCTTCTGGGATGGCTCTCTCGAGTGCTTTGGCCAAATTTTGTGTTCTGGGACTGTCAGGAAGCTTTCATTTCTTCAGACGAAAGCCGATTGATGCCGATAGACGTCCACCGAAGCTTCATCTTCAGAGAGAAAGTCTTTTGTTCTTTATTAAGAGGCCGGACAAAATTAGGGGTCTACAGCTGCCCCCCCTTCACCTGCCTAACTAATTGTTGGCCGAATGTGCCCACAAGATTAGTTGGTAGGTGAAGGAGTTAACCCTTTTTGCCCAGTCATCCTTCGGATGCTCCTTTGCTGAAGTTTGTTGATCCTCCGGATGATAAATATTTTTGATAGGTACCAACCCCTATCAGGTTTAATGAGAATGAACCCTCATCTGGTCCGAACCTTCTTCTATAAGGCTCTTGTGAGTACTTACCCTCACCAGGTATGAGCCCGCGTTTGCTAAGCTCTGGTGAGTACCTACCCTCACATGGTATGAGTCCGCATTTGCTAAACTTTTGTGGGTACTTACCCCCATCAGGTATGAGCCCGCTTTTTCTAAGCTCTTAATGAGTCCCGTTCTGCAAGGCTCTTGTGGGTACCTACCCCCACCAGGTATGAATCCGCTTTTGCTAGATTCTGATGAGTACTTACCCTCACCCGGTATGAACCCCGTTCTGCAAGGCTCTTGTGGGTACCTACCCCCACCAGGTATGAATCCGCTTTTGTTAGATTCTGATGAGTACTTACCCTCACCCGGTACGAACCCCGTTCTGCAAGGCTCTTGTGGGTACCTACCCCCACCAGGTATGAATTCGCTTTTGCTAGATTCTGATGAGTACTTACCCTCACCCGGTACGAACCCCGTTCTGCAAGGCTATTGTGGGTACCTATCCCCACCCGGTATGAATCCGCTTTTGCTAGATTCTGATGAGTACTTACCCTCACCCGGTACGAACCCTGTTTTGCAAGGATCTTGTGGGTACCTACCCCCACCGTGTATGAATCCGCTTTTGCTAGATTCCGATGAGTACTTACCCTCACCCGCACGAGCCCGCATTTGCTAAGCTCTTGTGGGTACCTACGCCCGACAGGTATGAGTCTACATTTGCTAAACTCTAGATGAGCCCCGTTCTGTAAGGCTCTTGTGGGTACCTACCCCTACCAGGTATGAATCCACTTTTGCTAGATTCTGATGAGTACTTACCCTCACCCGGTACGAACCCCGTTCTGCAAGGCTCTTGTGGGTACCTAACCCCACCAAGTATGAATTCACATTTTCTAGATTTTGATGACTACATACCCTCACCCGGTACGAACCCCATTCTGCAAGGCTCTTGTGGGTACCTACCCCCACCAAGTATGAATCCGATTTTGCTAGATTTTGATGAGTACTTACCCTCACCCGGTACGAACCCCGTTCTGAAAGGCTCTTGTGGGTACCGACCCCCACCCGGTATGAATCAACTTTTGCAAGATTCTGATGAGTACTTACCCTCACCCGGTACGAACCCTGTTCTGCAATGCTCTTGTGGGTACCTACCCCCACCAGGTATGAATCCGCTTTTGCTAGATTCTGATGAGTACTTACCCTCATCTGGTACGAACCCCGTTCTGCAAGGCTCTTGTGGGTACCTACCCCCACCAGGTATGAATCCGCTTTTGCTAGATTCTGATGAGTACTTACCCTCACTCGGTATGAACCCCGTTCTGCAAGGCTCTTGTGGGTACCTACCCCCACCAGGTATGAATCCGGTTTTGCTAGATTCTGATGAGTACTTACCTTCACCCGGTACGAACCCTGTTCTGCAAGGCTCTTGTGGGTACCTACCCCCACCAGGTACGAATCCACTTTTGCTAGATTCTGATGAGTACTTACCCTCACCTGGTAGGAACCCCGTTCTGCAAGGCTCTTGTGGGTCCCAACCCCCACCCGGTATGAATTTGTTTTTGCTAGATTCTGATGAGTACTTACCCTCACCCGGTACGAACCCTATTCTGCAAGGCTCTTGTGGGTACCTCCCCCCACCAGGTATGAATCCGGTTTTGCTAGATTTTGATGAGTACTTACCCTCACCCGGTACGAGCCCCGTTCTGCAAGGCTCTTGTTGGTACCTACCCCCACCAGGTATGAATCCGCTTTTGCTAGATTCTGATGAGTACTTACCCTCACCCGGTACGAGCCCGCATTTGCTAAGCTCTTGTGGGTACCTACCCCCACCAGGTATGAGTCCTCATTTGCTAAACTCTTGACGAGCCCCGTTCTGCAAGGCTCTTGTGGGTACCTACCCCCACCAGGTATGAATCCGCTTTTGCTAGATTCTGATGAGTACTTACCCTCACCCGGTACGAACCCCGTTCTGGAAGACTCTTGTGGGTACCTACCCCCACCAGGTATGAATCCGCTTTTGTTAGATTCTGATGAGTACTTACCCTCACCTGGTAGGAGATGTTTTGGCGGCTTACTGTTTCTGATCATGCGCCTATTTTCATGGAAATTGATTGATATTGTTTTTGAGTTTATTGTCTTGGTCATCCGGTTTTTCCGGGAATTATGTATCTTTCGCCTTTTTGTTTAGCCATTGTCGCCGCCGTCCATTCCGACGTCCAGGGACATCTCGAACGTTCATGCGAGTGGTCGCGAAAAGATGGTTTAGACTCGCATTTTATGTTAAAATTATGTTCATTGCTTCCGAGGTGCTCAACAACGTAACTATCCTCTAATAAAAGCAAGGTTTTCGAAAAAGGGTTCTTTTGGAGTCGCCACCAATGTTTTGACCATAAACATTGGAAAAGGATAAAAAGGCGTTGATTTTAAGAAAAACCAAACTTGGCCATTATAACTAGAGTTAGGTAAGGGAGTTAGTTATGCGTGGGGAAGGTGTTAGCACCCCCATGACGCCCGTTCCGGGTTCCCTATGACGGATTAATTCATAAAGTAAAGATTAAGAGAAATTACGCTATTACCCTATTATATTATACAATATTAAAAAATGGCTATCTACGTGATTCTATTTTCTATTGCATACATAAAGCAGTAAATAGAGCAATAAAAAAGAAGAGAAGTGAAAAGAACCTCCGTAGCAAGCTTTTTATTACAAATCTTCAACTGTGAGGATGTATTTTGGCAATCCCCCGCACTACAAAGACTCTCCTCCCCGAATACAAGACTGACACTACCAAAATTTTAAGAAGAATCGAATGCCGGAAGAAACTTCCTTAACCGATTGTTACCTTATAGGCAATCGGAGAGATCATTCGAAAGAGGGAGAGAAGAGAGGAGTAAGGTGTCTAAAAACGTCCAAATTAGCTCCTATTTATAGTTTTTTCAGCTTGGCAACTCAGGACGGCCATCTGGGGTGCAGAAAACAGGGATCGCATTCTGCAGAGGTTGGGACAGCCATCCCAAGTGTTGAATTTGGGTGAGACATGTGTCTCACATCTGGGACGCGCATCTGGCCTGTCTAGGAAGGTTGTCTTGGCTTCTGGGATGGCTCTCTCGAGTGCTTTGGCCAAATTTTGTGTTCTGGGACTGTCAGGAAGCTTTCATTTCTTCAGACGAAAGCCGATTGATGCCGATAGACGTCCACCGAAGCTTCATCTTCAGAGAGAAAGTCTTTTGTTCTTTATTAAGAGGCCGGACAAAATTAGGGGTCTACAGCTGCCCCCCCTTCACCTGCCTAACTAATTGTTGGCCGAATGTGCCCACAAGATTAGTTGGTAGGTGAAGGAGTTAACCCTTTTTGCCCAGTCATCCTTCGGATGCTCCTTTGCTGAAGTTTGTTGATCCTCCGGATGATAAATATTTTTGATAGGTACCAACCCCTATCAGGTTTAATGAGAATGAACCCTCATCTGGTCCGAACCTTCTTCTATAAGGCTCTTGTGAGTACTTACCCTCACCAGGTATGAGCCCGCGTTTGCTAAGCTCTGGTGAGTACCTACCCTCACATGGTATGAGTCCGCATTTGCTAAACTTTTGTGGGTACTTACCCCCATCAGGTATGAGCCCGCTTTTTCTAAGCTCTTAATGAGTCCCGTTCGCAAGGCTCTTGTGGGTACCTACCCCCACCGGTATGAATCCGCTTTTGCTAGATTCTCGATGAGTACTTACCCTCACCCGGTATGAACCCCGTTCGCAAGGCTCTTGTGGGTACCTACCCCCACCAGGTATGAATCCGCTTTTGTTAGATTCTCGATGAGTACTTACCCTCACCCTGCACGAACCCCGTTCCGCAAGGCTCTTGTGGGTACCTACCCCCACCAGGTATGAATTCGCTTTTGCTAGATTCTCGATGAGTACTTACCCTCACCCGCACGAACCCCGTTCCGCAAGGCTATTGTGGGTACCTATCCCCACCCGGTATGAATCCGCTTTTGCTAGATTCTGATGAGTACTTACCCTCACCCGGTACGAACCCTGTTTTGCAAGGATCTTGTGGGTACCTACCCCCACCAGGTATGAATCCGCTTTTGCTAGATTCTGATGAGTACTTACCCTCACCCGGTACGAGCCCGCATTTGCTAAGCTCTTGTGGGTACCTACGCCCGACAGGTATGAGTCTACATTTGCTAAACTCTAGATGAGCCCCGTTCTGTAAGGCTCTTGTGGGTACCTACCCCTACCAGGTATGAATCCACTTTTGCTAGATTCTGATGAGTACTTACCCTCACCCGGTACGAACCCCGTTCTGCAAGGCTCTTGTGGGTACCTAACCCCACCAAGTATGAATCCACATTTTCTAGATTTTGATGACTACATACCCTCACCCGGTACGAACCCCATTCTGCAAGGCTCTTGTGGGTACCTACCCCCACCAAGTATGAATCCGATTTTGCTAGATTTTGATGAGTACTTACCCTCACCCGGTACGAACCCCGTTCTGAAAGGCTCTTGTGGGTACCGACCCCCACCCGGTATGAATCAACTTTTGCAAGATTCTGATGAGTACTTACCCTCACCCGGTACGAACCCTGTTCTGCAATGCTCTTGTGGGTACCTACCCCCACCAGGTATGAATCCGCTTTTGCTAGATTCTGATGAGTACTTACCCTCATCTGGTACGAACCCCGTTCTGCAAGGCTCTTGTGGGTACCTACCCCCACCAGGTATGAATCCGCTTTTGCTAGATTCTGATGAGTACTTACCCTCACTCGGTATGAACCCCGTTCCGCAAGGCTCTTGTGGGTACCTACCCCCACCGGTATGAATCCGGCTTTGCTAGATTCTCGATGAGTACTTACCTTCACCCGCACGAACCCCGTTCCGCAAGGCTCTTGTGGGTACCTACCCCCACCAGGTACGAATCCACTTTTGCTAGATTCTGATGAGTACTTACCCTCACCTGGTAGGAACCCCGTTCTGCAAGGCTCTTGTGGGTCCCAACCCCCACCCGGTATGAATTTGTTTTTGCTAGATTCTGATGAGTACTTACCCTCACCCGGTACGAACCCTATTCTGCAAGGCTCTTGTGGGTACCTCCCCCCACCAGGTATGAATCTGCTTTTGCTAGATTTTGATGAGTACTTACCCTCACCCGGTACGAACCCCGTTCTGCAAGGCTCTTGTTGGTACCTACCCCCACCAGGTATGAATCCGCTTTTGCTAGATTCTGATGAGTACTTACCCTCACCCGGTACGAGCCCGCATTTGCTAAGCTCTTGTGGGTACCTACCCCCACCAGGTATGAGTCCTCATTTGCTAAACTCTTGACGAGCCCCGTTCGCAAGGCTCTTGTGGGTACCTACCCCCACCAGGTATGAATCCGCTTTTGCTAGATTCCGATGAGTACTTACCCTCACCCGATACGAACCCCGCTCCGGAAGACTCTTGTGGGTACCTACCCCCACCAGGTATGAATCCGCTTTTGTTAGATTCTCGATGAGTACTTACCCTCACCTGGTAGGAGATGTTTTGGCGGCTTACTGTTTCTGATCATGCGCCTATTTTCATGGAAATTGATTGATATTGTTTTTGAGTTTTATGTCTTGGTCATCCGGTTTTTCCGGGAATTATGTATCTTTCGCCTTTTTGTTTAGCCATTGTCGCCGCCGTCCATTCCGACGTCCAGGGACATCTCGAACGTTCATGCGAGTGGTCGCGAAAAGATGGTTTAGACTCGCATTTTATGTTAAAATTATGTTCATTGCTTCCGAGGTGCTCAACAACGTAACTATCCTCTAATAAAAGCAAGGTTTTCGAAAAAGGGTTCTTTTGGAGTCGCCACCAATGTTTTGACCATAAACATTGGAAAAGGATAAAAAGGCGTTGATTTTAAGAAAAACCAAACTTGGCCATTATAACTAGAGTTAGGTAAGGGAGTTAGTTATGCGTGGGGAAGGTGTTAGCACCCCCATGACGCCCGTTCCGGGTTCCCTATGACGGATTAATTCATAAAGTAAAGATTAAGAGAAATTACGCTATTACCCTATTTTATTATACAATATTAAAAAATGGCTATCTACGTGATTCTATTTTCTATTGCATACATAAAGCAGTAAATAGAGCAATAAAAGAGAAGAGAAGTGAAAAGAACCTTCGTAGCAAGCTTTTTATTACAAATCTTCAACTGTGAGGATCTATTTTGGCAATCCCCCGCACTACAAAGACTCTCCTCCCCGAATACAAGACTGACACTACCAAAATTTTAAGAAGAATCGAATGCCGGAAGAAACTTCCTTAACCGATTGTTACCTTATAGGCAATCGGAGAGATCATTCGAAAGAGGGAGAGAAGAGAGGAGTAAGGTGTCTAAAAACGTCCAAATTGGCTCCTATTTATAGTTTTTTCAGCTTGGCAATTCGGGACAGCCATCTGGGGTGCAGAAAATAGGGACCGCGGTCTGCAGAGGTTGGGACGGCCATCCCAAGTGTTGAATTTGGGTGAGACATGTGTCTCACATCTGGGACGCGCGTCCGGCCTGTGTAGGAAGGCTGTCTTGGCTTCTGCGATGGCTCTCTCGAGTGCTTTGGCCAAATTTTGTGTTCTGGGACTGTCAGGAAGCTTTCCTTTCTTCAGACGGAAGCCGATTGATGCCGATAGACGTCAACCGAAGCTTCATCTTTAGAGAGAAAGTCTTTTGTTCTTTATTAAGAGGCCGGAAAAAATTAGGGGTCTACAGCTGCCCCCCCTTCACCTGCCTAACTAATTGTTGGCCTAATGTGCCCACAAGATTAGTTGGTAGGTGAAGGAGTTAACCCTTTTTGCCCAGTCATCCTTCGGATGCTCCTTTGCTGAAGTTTGTTGATCCTCCGGATGATAAATATTTTTGATAGGTACCAACCCCTATTAGGTTTAATGAGAATGAACCCTCATCTGGTCCGAACCTTCTTCTATAAGGCTCTTGTGAGTACTTACCCTCACCAGGTATGAGCCCGCGTTTGCTAAGCTCTGGTGAGTACCTACCCTCACATGGTATGAGTCCGCATTTGCTAAACTTTTGTGGGTACTTACCCCCATCAGGTATGAGCCCGCTTTTTCTAAGCTCTTGATGAGTCCCGTTCTGCAAGGCTCTTGTGGGTACCTACCCCCACCAGGTATGAATCCGCTTTTGCTAGATTCTGATGAGTACTTACCCTCACCCGGTATGAACCCCGTTCTGCAAGGCTCTTGTGGGTACCTACCCCCACCAGGTATGAATCCGCTTTTGTTAGATTCTGATGAGTACTTACCCTCACCCGGTACGAACCCCGTTCTGCAAGGCTCTTGTGGGTACCTACCCCCACCAGGTATGAATTCGCTTTTGCTAGATTCTGATGAGTACTTACCCTCACCCGGTACGAACCCCGTTCTGCAAGGCTATTGTGGGTACCTATCCCCACCCGGTATGAATCCGCTTTTGCTAGATTCTGATGAGTACTTACCCTCACCCGGTACGAACCCCGTTTTGCAAGGATCTTGTGGGTACCTACCCGCACCAGGTATGAATCCGCTGTTGCTAGATTCTGATGAGTACTTACCCTCACCCGGTACGAGCCCGCATTTGCTAAGCTCTTGTGGGTACCTACGCCCGACAGGTATGAGTCTACATTTGCTAAACTCTAGATGAGCCCCGTTCTGCAAGGCTCTTGTGGGTACCTACCCCTACCAGGTATGAATCCACTTTTGCTAGATTCTGATGAGTACTTACCCTCTCCCGGTACGAACCCCGTTCTGCAAGGCTCTTGTGGGTACCTAACCCCACCAGGTATGAATTCGCTTTTTCTAGATTTTGATGACTACATACCCTCACCCGGTACGAACCCCATTCTGCAAGCCTCTTGTGGGTACCTACCCCCACCAAGTATGAATCCGATTTTGCTAGATTTTGATGAGTACTTACCCTCACCCGGTACAAACCCCGTTCTGAAAGGCTCTTGTGGGTACCGACCCCCACCCGGTATGAATCCACTTTTGCAAGATTCTGATGAGTACTTACCCTCACCCGGTACGAACCCCGTTCTGCAAGGCTCTTGTGGGTACCTACCCCCACCAGGTATGAATTCGCTTTTGCTAGATTCTGATGAGTACTTACTCTCACCCGGTACGAACCCCGTTCTGCAAGGCTATTGTGGGTACCTATCCCCACCCGGTATGAATCCGCTTTTGCTAGACTCTGATGAGTACTTACCCTCACCCGGTACGAACCCCGTTTAGCAAGGATCTTGTGGGTACCTACCCGCACCAGGTATGAATCCGCTGTTGCTAGATTCTGATGAGTACTTACCCTCACCCGGTACGAGCCCGCATTTGCTAAGCTCTTGTGGGTACCTACGCCCGACAGGTATGAGTCTACATTTGCTAAACTCTAGATGAGCCCCGTTCTGCAAGGCTCTTGTGGGTACCTACCCCTACCAGGTATGAATCCACTTTTGCTAGATTCTGATGAGTACTTACCCTCTCCCGGTACGAACCCCGTTCTACAAGGCTCTTGTGGGTACCTAACCCCACCAGGTATGAATTCGCTTTTTCTAGATTTTGATGACTACATACCCTCACCCGGTACGAATCCCATTCTGCAAGCCTCTTGTGGGTACCTACCCCCACCAAGTATGAATCCGATTTTGCTAGATTTTGATGAGTACTTACCCTCACCCGGTACAAACCCCGTTCTGAAAGGCTCTTGTGGGTACCGACCCCCACCCGGTATGAATCCACTTTTGCAAGATTCTGATGAGTACTTACCCTCACCCGGTACGAACCCCGTTCTGCAATGCTCTTGTGGGTACCTACCCCCACCAGGTATGAATCCGCTTTTGCTAGATTCTGATGAGTACTTACCCTCACCCGGTACGAACCCCGTTCTGCAAGGCTCTTGTGGGTACCTACCCCCACCAGGTATGAATCCGCTTTTGCTAGATTCTGATGAGTACTTACCCTCACTCGGTATGAACCCCGTTCTGCAAGGCTCTTGTGGGTACCTACCCCCACCAGGTATGAATCCGGTTTTGCTAGATTCTGATTAGTACTTACCTTCACCCGGTACGAACCCCGTTCTGCAAGGCTCTTGTGGGTACCTACCCCCACCAGGTACGAATCCACTTTTGCTAGATTCTGATGAGTACTTACCCTCACCTGGTAGGAACCCCGTTCTGCAAGGCTCTTGTGGGTACCGACCCCCACCCGGTATGAATTTGTTTTTGCTAGATTCTGATGAGTACTTACCCTCACCCGGTACGAACCCCGTTCTGCAATGCTCTTGTGGGTACCTACCCCCACCAGGTATGAATCCGCTTTTGCTAGATTCTGATGAGTACTTACCCTCATCCGGTACGAACCCCGTTCTGCAAGGCTCTTGTGGGTACCTACCCCCACCAGGTATGAATCCGCTTTTGCTAGATTCTGATGAGTACTTACCCTCACTCGGTATGAACCCCGTTCTGCAAGGCTCTTGTGGGTACCTACCCCCACCAGGTATGAATCCGCTTTTGCTAGATTCTGATGAGTACTTACCCTCACCCGGTACGAACCCCGTTCTGCAAGACTCTTGTGGGTACCTACCCCCACCAGGTATGAATCCACTTTTGTTATATTCTGATGAGTACTTACCCTCACCTGGTAGGAGATCTTTTGGCGGCTTACTGTTTCTGATCATGCGCCTATTTTCACTGAAATTGATTGATTTTGTTTTTGAGTTTTATGTCTTAGTCATCCGGTTTTTCCGGGAATTATGTATTTTTCGCCTTTTTGTTTAGCCATTGTCGCCGCCGTCCATTCCGACGTCCAGGGACATCTCGAATGTTTATGCGAGTGGTCGCGAAAAGATGGTTTAGACTCGCATTTTATGTTAAAATTATGTTCATTGCTTCCGAGGTGCTCAACAACTGAACTATCCTCTAATAAAAGCAAGGTTTTCGAAAAAGGGTTCTTTTGGAGTCGCCACCAATGTTTTGACCATAAACATTGGAAAAGGATAAAAAGGCGTTGATTTTAATAAAAACCAAACTTGGTCATTATAACCAGAGTTAGGTATGGGAGTTAGTTACGTATGGGGAAGGTGTTAGCACCCCACAACGCCCCTTTTGGGTTCCCTATGATGGATTAATTCATTTAAGTAAAGATTACGAGAAATTACGCGATTACCCTATTTTATTGCATAATGTTAAAAATGGCTATCTACATGACTTTATTTTATATTGCATGCATAAAACAATAAATAAAGCAGTAAAAGAGCAGATAATTGAACAGAACCTCCGTAGCAAGCTTTGTATTGCGAATCTTTAATCGTGAGGATGCGTTTTGGCAATCCTTCGCTCTACAAAGACTCTCCTCTTCAAATACAACACTGACTCTACTAAACTTTTACAGAAGAATCGAATGCTGGAATATGATTCCTTAACTGATTGTTACCTTATCAAGGCAATCAGAGAGTTCATTCGAAGAGGGAAGAGAATAGACAAGTACTGGGAGTTGTCTGGTGTGTGAAACAGTGGCAAATGAGTCTCCTATTTATAGTTTTTCGCTGCCTGCACATTTGAGACGCCCTCTGGGTTGGGACGGTCGTCCCAACTGCCTCTTTTACAAAGGCTGAGACCACCTGAAAGCTGGGACTGGCAGTCCCACTTGGGACGACCGTCCCACTTGGCTAGGGAAGGTTGGGACAGCCGTCTCGACCTTGGGACGACCGTCTCGACCTTGGGATGGCCGTCTCGACCTGTTTTGGCCAGCCTTTGTGTTCTGGGACCCCTGGGAAGCTTTCCTTTCTTTATTCAGATGTCGGTTGATGCCGATAAACGCCCGTTAAAGCTTTATCTTCATATAGGAAGTCTTCTTGGCCTTTACTGAGATGTCAGGCGAGCTTTGTCTTTGTTGTAGGAAGTCTCTTTAGCCTTTATTGAGAGACCGGGCAAAATTAGGGGTCTACAGCCATCCAGTTTTACTGGTGATTTCTTGTTTTTGGCTCTTTTTAGCCATCCGACGTGTTGTTTGTCAGGGATTATTTGTTGGTTGCCTCCTATTTGGGCAGGAATCCATTGGGGATTTTTTATTTTTGGCTTTTCTGTTTAGCCATCCGGTCTTTGCCAGGGATTCTTTGTTTTTGGATTTTCTGTTTAGCCATCTAGCTTGTTTATTTGCTGGGGATTATTGATGATTACCTCTTGATTTAGGCAAGAATCCATTGAAGATTTGTTGATTTCTGCTGATTGTGCCTCTTGATTAGGCAGATGCTTCAATAGTGGTGAAGACTTTATGCTTGTGTTATTTTTTCCTCTGAACAGGATGATGTTCCACTCGGGGATATTTGCTCTTGATAATGCCTCTGAGTACGCAGATGCTTCATTGAAGGTGAAGGCTTCGTGCTTGCTAGATCTTGCCTATGCATTCCACTGGGGATATCCATATTGGGCATTATAGGCATGTAGACCCCAAATCTTGCCCGACCTCACAATAAAGATCAGAATACCTCCTTTTCGAAGATGGACGAAGCCTAAGAAGCCACTAGGAGAGACTATTAGGCCCCATACTAGGATAGGAGGGATTTTTGGCACAAAAATAAAGATTTTCGCCTTTTGGGTTCGAGACCGCCGTCTCAAATTTGAGACCGCCATCTCGCCTTGCACAAGTGGCGAGACCGCCGTCTCGTTTGGCGAGACCGCCGTCTCGCCATTCCTGCAAGGCGAGACGGCCGTCCGGATTGGCGAGGCGGCCGTCTCGACCTTGTCAGGCGAGGCGGCCATCTCGACCTTGTCAGGCGAGACGACCGTCTCGACCTGACAGGCGCGAATCCCTATAAATAGGGCCTCCATTTCCCTCATTCCACACACCTCTCTCATTCTCTCTCTAGTCACTGTAGACCCCTAATTTTTCCCGGCCTCTCAAAATAAAGGCTAGGGAAACTTCACACGAAAATAAAGTTCACCCGGCTTCATATCAAAAACTGAGAAAGACCTCCCGCAACAAGACGGGGTTCACCCATCAACACAATAAAGACTAAGGAGACTTCCTACACGAAGATAAAGCTCGCCCGGAATCTTAATAAAGGCCAAGAAGACTACCTATATGAAGATAAAGCTTCAACGGACATCTATCGGCATCAATCTACGTCCGAAAAAGGAAAGGAAAGCTTCCTGGGGGTCCCAGAACGCGAAAACAGGCCAAGACAGGTTGGGACAGCCGTCCCAAACTTGGGACAGCCGTCCCAAACATCAAAAGACAAGTGAGACGCACGTCTCACCTTTGGGACGCACGTCCCAAGCCCCAAAATTCAAGTGGGACGGTCGTCCCAACCCAAACTGGTCGTCCCACTCTCCCCCCAGCTTGGCCCAGTGCAAAACGCGCAGTTGGGACGACTGTCCCAACCCAGAGGGCCGTCCCAGATTTCCAGGCAGTGAAATCTATAAATAAGAGCCTCATTTGTCATTCTCCACACCCCAGACAACTCCAAGACTTGTCTTCTTCTCTCCCTCCTTCGAATGATCTCTCTTATTACCTTTAATAGGTAACAATCAGTTAAGGAATTTGTATTCCGTCATTCGGTTCTTCTAGAAAATTTTAGTCGAGTCGAGTTTATTCGAGAGGAGAGTCGTTGTAGAGTGAAGGATTGCCGCAAAGCGTCCTCTGTATAAAAGACTTATAATATAAAGCTTGCTTCGAAGGTTCTTCTCAATTCTCTTCCCTTTTATTGCTTTATTTACTGCTTTCTGTATGCAATGTAGATAAAACCATGTAGATAGCCATATTTAAATACTGTACGAATAAAATAGGGTAATAGTGTAATTTCTTGTAATCTTTACTTAAATGAATTAATCCGTCATAGGGAACCCGAAAGGGGCGTTGTGGGGTACTAATACCTTCCCCACACGTAACTAACTCCCTTACCCAACTCTGGTTATAATGGCCAAGTTTGGTTTTTATTAAAATCAATGCCTTTTTCTCCTTTTCCAATGTTTATGGTTAAAACATTGGTGGCGACTCCAAAAGAACCCTTTTCGAAAACCTTGCTTCTATTAGAGGATAGTTCAGCGTTGAGCGCCTTGGAAGCAATGAACATATTTTTAACAAAAAACGTGAGTCTCAACCATCTTTTCACGACCGCTCGCATTAACGTTCGAGATGTCCCAGGACGTCGGAACAGACGTCGGCGACAGATGGCGACTCCGCTGGGGAAGCTAGAGAGTTGATCCCATTTAGTGACGGATAAATTCAAACTAAGTAAAGATTTGAAATTATGCCTTTACCCTTTTCTGTATTTTTATTGTATGGCTTTAATAACTGCTGTATGATTACTTCTGCAAATTGTTTGAAATATAAATTGCACACAACAGTCCCTCTATACCCGGGGGCAAGAGTGAATACCTATAGGGAGTGGGTGGCGAGATACGACCGAGCTTGTTGGCACACGGGGCTACAGCCGTTGTCGGAAACCACCAACTCAAAGTGATAACTCTCTTCTTTTGGTCTAAGGATGTCGACACGGAGTTCCGTGCATGACCCGAGGACTGAGAGATTGAGAGGTCCCTATAATGGGGTCACCTTGGGGACCTTTGGCCTTGGTGAGAACAATTAGAACCGCCTAAACCAAGCACATTTCTGCAGGAAAACCCTACCTCATGATTAAATAAGCATGGCTCTGCTCGTGGATGTATGAATTGTGTGTGCATACGTTTGCTGCATTTGTATTGATGCATTAGCATAGGGTAATCATACAACAAACAAAAAAATGAAAAACCCTAAAAATCACAAAAAGTGATAAGATAAAAAGCCTTTATCTCGGACAGTCTTCAGTTAAGCTAGCCTGGTTTCAGGTTCTTTGTAAGCTAAGTAGCCACGTTGACCGACAGAAGAGATAAAGGGTCATAAAAAATATAAAAACAAATCAAAGCCATGAAAATACCTCTATTACAAAATAAAAGTTTTTTAACAAAAGTCCTATAATTCATACCACTTGTTGCTCATAAAAATAAAAAGAGAAGAAAATAGGACTCTCTTCATTAAAATCCATAAACATTCATATAGATAAGCTTTCTTTTCAAGAAAAACCCAGTACTATCATGCATCATATTAGGAATAAAACATGATAATACTTAGAAAAAACAAACACTTGCATACATGCATTTACAAAAAATTCATCCTCATATCATGCATTTTCACTTTTGCTAGATAATGGAGGGATCCGGTAATAGACAATTAAAGAAAGTGGAGATCCTTCTATGCCGTGTAGAGAAGTTAAGGCAGTTGTGTACATATATGCCGCCAGAGGTTTGTGCTAGTTTTGAGAAATCTTATGGAAGAATTCTTGACCTCTTGAAAAGCAGTATTGATCCGATATTTGTTAGAGCATTGGTCCACTTCTAGAGTCCCAATCTACACTGCTTTGAGTTCTCGCAGTTTGACTTGGTACCAACCTTAGAAGAATATGAACTCATGGTCAGATGGCCTCAGTCAGTTGGGGTCTATGTTTGCTCGGGAGTATACGTAGCCGTGAGTAAGGTTGCTACTATCATACGACTGCCTCCTCATCAATCCACCCTAGAGGGAAAAGGGAATATCGAGAGGTTGGAAAATGGGTCGTAATAGAAGACCACTTAGTTTCTCCGGTTGAAAAGAAAGATTGGTCTACATTCAACAAAACTCTAGCATTGGCAATGTTTGGAATCATATTATTCCCATTTCATGTGAACATTGTGGATCATGCTTGCAATAGATGCATTTTTTGCACGGGATGTGTACTCAAAGAGTCCTATACCTGCAATCCTCGCTGACACCACGCTTTCGGTAGACTTTGCCGAGACGAAACGAGGGAAAACACTTAGATGTTGCACTTCATTGCTATACGTATGGGGCGTCACTCACTTCTACGCTTCAAGCCACATGGGCGTATTTCCGATCCTCTAAGGAGTTTTTCAAAAATCCCTCTTCAACATCGTCAAGCCTTAGAGTGGAAAGCCAGAGTTAGAAAGCTGGAACATAGAGCATGTATCATGGGTTTGCCCTTGGTTCAGACCGGTTATATTCTCGTACGATGCGGAGATTACCTGAGCATACCACTTCTAGGTCTTAGAGGTTGTATAGCCTATTCTCCTAAGATGGCTATGAAACAACTTATGAGAACCCGGACAGCGCCAATTCGGGAAGAGCTCGGAGGGTCGAGTCTATGCCATTATTCCCATAGCTTTGAAGAAGTATCCGCTGTCCGGAAAGCATGGGAAAGACCAGTCTATATGGGAGATAAAGAACTCGGAAAGGTTCGGGTATCTACATCCCATGAATATGAAGAATGGAGGAAAAATAGAGGGATACCCCAACCATCTGCTGCATTCACTACAACGTTAGTCGGTGAAGAGCTACAATTGCAGGTCAATGCCTTAAACAAGAGGGTTGAAGTCATGGAAGCTCGGCTAAGGGCTTTTGAAGAAAAAGAGCAAGAATCAACCCTTATAATAGATGGTCTAAAAATGCAATGTAGAAAGAAGGACCACGAAATAGAGCGTCTTAAGAATGATTGTGCTGATTATCAGGAAGAGACTAAACAAGCATTGAAGATTCTTAGACTTGAGCAAGATAGTCTATTCAGGGACATGAATGACGAAATAGCACATCTTGAGAGCACGCTTGCAGAACGAGGCAAGAACGATCAAGTTAATACGGGATGACCTAGCAAATACTCGGTCGGAAGCACGAAATGGTGGGAAACCGCTGAAAAATACGAGTAGACCTAGAGGAGCTACATGAGAAAGAAAAAGATGGATTAGCTCGGTATGGTCAATTACTTCTTGAAAAAGACCGAATAATAAAGAGGTCGATCAGCAGCATGCCTTGATCGTTCATCAGGAAGAGAAGATAAAAGAGGCTCGTCGATATAGTGAAGATATGAGCCGGGCGGTATACGAGAAAATCAAGACGCTCGAAATCACGTGATAACGGTTGAAGACGAATTACGAAGAAAGCCTGATTTACCTATAGGATTCTTCAAGCTTTTTCGCTTTTGTCAACACTTGCTTCAAAGCATTGTATAAAAGGATATACACTTTCTAATAAAAGGATTTTTTTCTCCTTAAATTGTCTATTGCATTCATAAGTTGCATACATTCACATATCCCTCCTCGTTTTAATAATAAAGATAATAAAAAGAAAGGATTAACTGATGTGCTTTCCACAAATCAGAAAAATGGAAAAGAAGCCTTTCGTCATCAAAATCTCTACGACGGTCGATAAACCCGAAGATAATAACAAACAAGCACCGTTAATCATTCCAATCGATAAAAGGGAAGAAGCAATAACACCTTTACGTTTATTCGTGCCGCGTCCTTTCCCTTATTCATCAAATAAAGCTATACCTTGGAGATACTCAGAAGAGTTGCCAGTTGATCAAGATATCTCCAACATAGCCGGTATTGGGGGCATGACTCGAAGCAGAAGAATATACTCCCCCAAGGAATTACAAGAAAATACTCCTAAAGAGAAGACGAAAAATAAGGCCGAAGAAGAAAAGAAATCCAAGGAGGAGACAGATGAGTTACTCCAATACATAAGACAAAGTGAGTACTCTATCATCGATCAACTCAATCGTACTCCAGCAAAGATAACTTTGTTATCACTCATCATGAGTTCGGAACCGCATCGAAACGCATTGTTAAAGGTTTTGAATGAATCATTCATTCCGCATGCAATATCCCAAGACAAGTTTGAAGGAATTATTGGTAATATTATAGCCAATAATCACCTTACCTTCACTAATGAAGAACTCCCTATTGAAGGGTCCAATCATAATAAGCCCTTGCATATTTCTGTCAAATGCAAGGAATATCTCATTTCCAAAGTTCTTGTGGATAATGGGTCATCCTTAAATGTTATGCCTAAAAGTACACTCGACAAGATAACAGTGCAAGGAACCCACATGCGCCTGAGTAATACAGTTGTTCGAGCCTTTGACGGATCAAGACATGAAGTAGTAGGAGAGATTAGTCTACCAATCCAAATTGGACCTACTATTTTCAACATAGACTTCCACGTGATGGATATCACGCCAGCATACAGTTGTCTCCTTGGTAGACCTTGGATTCATAGCGCTAAGGCAATACCTTCAACGCTCCACCAGAAAGTCAAGTTTGTGATAAATGATAAACTTGTCACAGTTCAAGTTGAAGAAGACTTTCTAATAAGCAAACCGTCTGTCCAACCATATGTGGATGCGGCTGAAGAGGCTCTTGAAACATCTTTTCAAGCGCTCAAAATTGCCAACATAGAAAGATTCGCTGCTAATATAAAGGTGGCGCATATGATGAAAAGATATGGGTATCGCCCAGGACAGGGGCTCGGAAAGAATGCTCAAGGGATAAGAGAGCCACCAGATTTCAAGGATAACTCGCTAAAGTATGGTTTAGGGTACGACCCCACAAAAGATCAAACCATACGGAAAGCAGGGAGGTCTTACCCCTCGAAGACGATATTCCGAAAAGGAGGGGTATTAGCGCAAAGGGTAGCGTTAGTCATTAGGTGTCCTTCTTCTGATTCTAAGGGATGTAAACCTAGTGACTATTAGAGATCACTCCTCGGGGTATGCCCGGCCCC
The DNA here is from genome assembly GCA_963425845.1 of Sphenostylis stenocarpa. Taxonomy (NCBI): domain Eukaryota; kingdom Viridiplantae; phylum Streptophyta; class Magnoliopsida; order Fabales; family Fabaceae; genus Sphenostylis; species Sphenostylis stenocarpa. The sequence continues at coordinate 32,620,408 of OY731400.1, read as the reverse complement.
CGAGCATCTTTAGGGCACACATTTCCCTGAAATTACAAAAGAATGCTATTCTTACTATCTGCTTCTTTTCTTACTAAATGTATCTATACCCCATTTTAATAAACAAGGTTTAGATAAAACGTTTTTATCCAAATGCGTCCGAACAATTAAAGCGCCGCAAAGTAAAATAAAAAATGATTGACTAACTAGAAACACAAATGAAATCTATCTTGACAAAATCAAGTTTCGATAATGTTGTGCAAAAAAATATATATATATGCATATAAAAGAAAAGCCCGTCGAGGCCAAAGGCCGAGACAAGAAGATAAAAGGGCAAAATACCCGGCAGGAAACCCACAAAGGGGGCTGCACAAAAGTTAGGGTAAACACGGCAGGAGACCCGAACAATAATAAAGGGTAGTCTGGGCAAAAGTTAGGGTTATTAAAAGTCCGCTAGGTATTCCTTAAAAATAAATACAAAAAAGGGAAACCTAGACAAAAGTTAGGACATGAGCACAACATCCTAGACTGAAAACCTGAAAGGGTGGCTTAGGGAAGTTAGTCGATCGCAAAAGAGGTGCCATAAATCAGTAAACAACGACGCCACATCATAAGAATGAAACGTTTATCTAAACTAGCCTAAACACCGACCAACCTTGGCTAGCCATTCTTACAAAAACCTCTATTATAAAAAATATCCCTCTAAAACACAAGCCTTTATTGTAAATCCTACTCTTTCTCTTCTCTTGACCATTTCACTATAAAGCATTCAAGTAATAAAGTGGAATGTGGTAACATAGTGATCAATAGGAAGGTCGAAATCCCTAAGGAAAGGAAGGAGGGCATTGATATGGCAGTTGCCCTACGAACAGAAGATAGTTCTTCGGCCATAGCAAAGAAAATTTCAAGACGGCAAATCAATACAGTTTAGCTTGTTGATCAAGAAACAAGATAACGTAAAGGCACAACAGCGAGAATGCGCCCGAAGTCAAAGCACATCAGTTAAAACTTTCGAAATATTAACTGAAATAGATCATAGGATGCATATCATGAAGCATTACATGCATTAAAGCATAAATGAAGGGAATTCTATCTTCAGTTTCATCAAAAAACACGAAAATTAACTCAAAAAACAAAAAATCAGCATAAGAAGCTTGAGACGTCCCAAGTGCCCAAATTCAGTTGGGACGCACGTCTCAGATGGGGGTTGGCCTGTGTGCAAATTTTTCAGTTGAGACGGCCGTCCCAACCCAGACGGCCGTCCCAAACCTCCAGGCGCGACCTATATAGGTGGGGCGCGGGTTTTGGCTCTAGTACCTCAATCCAAGCTTCCTATCTTGCTTTTCCTCCTTCTCTATACACTTTTAGCATCCCTAAGAGAGTAGAGCTCACAATGGAACGTGGAGAAGCCTCATCCAGGACAAAGCGCACCAGGACTGCTGCCAGAAGAACTCCTGTCACCGGCATGTTGCTAGCGAGAGGCACATCAACAACGGCTGGCAAATGTCCAACAATTTTCCTGGTATCCTATCTCTGCGACTGGATTTTGAAATCTTAGCTACATTCGGCTGGGAGCAAGATGTCGGAAAGTTCATCCACAACATAGGATGGGACTTTACGCTCAAGTGAGCCACCTACTCGGATCCACCGCATCGCCACAATGGAATTTCTTGCCTCTGTCAACATGATGGAAATGCCATCGCAACTCCCGGAGTGCCACCAACTCAAGCTGTCTCCTCTTGGATGGAGGGAGCCTCCAGGACCACTATTCGGATGACTTTAATGTCATAATGGGTTTACGCCAACGAGCGGATACAAGAACACCGGAATATCGGTCCGCATATGCGGAAAAACCTGCTGTTCTCACCACCACTAGCATGTGGAAAGAGATCACCTGGAGCTCACAACCTGCCAACACACTTGAAGGGGGCATCCTTTTCTCCTCCGCTCCGCATATGCCATAAAGCTGCTCGTCGGGACCCTACACGGCCGTAAGGAAAGCCGGGGAAGGTAACGCTGGTCGACCTTTTTATCGTCTACTGTATGCACCAAGGGCATAAGTGCAACCGGGATACGCATTCCTGAAGGCCATAAAGGAATGCGGTACTCGAGGACCAGCGGGAGCTATCATGGTGGCTCCCCTCCTTACCCCTTTGGGTGAGTATTGGGGATGCAGCGATGGAGAAGATCTCCCGGCTGAACTCCAACCGAGCCGATCAATGGAGGAGTGCTGACGCACATGAACATCCTCGGCGAGGCGAGGACAGGGTTCATCTTAAACCCTATCATCTCGATTTCATGGGATATGCGCGACTTCGATACGCTGCAAGACATCCCTACTACCTCCGAATCCCAGCAGCGATCACGCGATCCGGACTTCCCGGCCTGTCGCGACGCACTGGACGAGGAGCATGCATACATGGAAGGAGAGTTCCAGTTCATACGCCGGCGGTTTAGTCGGTGACCGTTAGGCAAGATAGGACGGACCGCCGGATAGAAAGCTTGGTCCGAGAATCGAGGCGAGGTTCCAGCGCCGCCTACTCCATCGCTTCCCTTCGCCGATACCATCCTCCCACTCCGGTCCAGAGGCGAGATGATTAGGAGGAGTCTTTTTATAATTTTTAGTATTTTGAAAAATGCTTGAATGTATCAAACAAAAAGCGGTAATAAATAAAAGTAGTTATTTCTGTTTCATATTTCAAAAGCCCATGTGTACAAAAACTATAAAATAAAAGGCACACATGATATACTAAAAAGCCGGATTTCAAAAATTCGCGATAAAATTAAATCGCGATAGAAAAAGGCAAAATCAAAATTATCTTCGAGCAGAATAAGGAGCTTCAAGGAAACTAGTTCCAACCATCAACCTTCTACACCAATAAAAGAAGGAGAAGAAAAGCCAATGGAAAAGGCTTGATCATCCTCAAGAGGATCCTTGCCTATTCAAAGGCGAGAAAAATACTCCACGACTCAACACCACCACATGAGTCGTCAAACATAAATCACTTGGAGCTGCAATCGGCATCCTTCCACCCGAGAAAAGACATCAACAAAGAAGAAAGGCCGACGGAAAGGCTCGACCATCCCCAAGAGGATCCTTGCCTACTCCAAAGGCAAAATGAAAAAGACTACTTCGTGACTCAGCTTCATTACCACATGAGTCATCAAGCACACTCATATAAGGATCTCCGCTTCATTCCCCAACGGAGAACAAGGGCTACACAAGAGCCCATCATACGAAGTCAAGTTCCCTATATCACCGGAGGGCAACAAAAAGAAAAGAAAGAAAATTTTTCATCCGCAACAGAGGCCACTACAGAAAAAAAGGCCAAATAAATGTCTCTAAACAGAGCATATCAAGAAAAATCTCCACAAAGAGGAAAAGAAGAAAAATCTTCACCCCGATCAATAAAAAACTTCACAAAGCCAAGAGCCAAGACTCCATCATCAAAGTTGGATCCCCAAGAAATAAAGGAAAATTCCCTAGGGATCACCGAAAAGAAAAAAGAAAAAGATATCTTTTCATTCAAAGAAAAAGCCAATGTGCATAAAAAGAGCACACATGCAAAAAACCAAATCGCAAAAAAGAGAAATCGCGAGAAAAGGGTAAAAACCCATTCCCCGAGCAAAATAAGAGCTTAGGCAAAACCAGCTCAAACAACGACGACCAATAAGGAGTCGAAAAACTCCATTTCTCCCTAGAGGGACAATTCAAGACAGATCTCCAGAATGAAATTAATTCCCCAGTGGATCATCAACAAGAAAACTACCCCAGTGAGCCTACGACAAAGGCAAACTACAAAATTATATCCACAGGGAGTTAATCGCTCATAACGCCCAAAGATGGATATCCATAGTGAAGCACAAAGCCTTCACTTGCAACAAGCAAGCAAAAAACTAATATCCCCAAGAAATGGGAAATCAACCTATGCAAGAGGCAATCCAAACCCTCAAAGTCTTCACCACTATTGAAGCATTCGCCTAATCAAGAGGCACAACAAAATCCCCAAATGAATCTTCGCCTAATCAAGAGGCACAATCAAGAAGAGAATTCAAAATCCCCAGAGATTCCCGCCTAAAAAGAGGCAATCAACAAGAATCCCCGGTCAAGACCGGATGGCTAAAAGAAAAAAGCCAAAAACAAAGAATCCCCGGCAAAAACCGGATGACTAAAAAAGTCAAAACAAATTCTTCCCCATTGAATAGGCGCATAATCAGAAACAAGTAAGCCGCTAACACATCTCCAAAAACAGATAACCACAGGATTAACTACCAAAAAGTGCATCCTGAGAACCTTGCACAACGAGGTTCGGACCAGGTGGGGGTACGTACCCATCAGAATCTTGCAGAACGAGATTCGGACCGGGTAGGGGTAGGTACCTATCAGAATCTTGCAGAACGAGATTCAGACCAGGTGGGGGTAGGTACCCATTAGAACCTTGCAGAACGGGGTTCGGACCAGGTGGGGGTAGGTACCCATCAGAATCTTGCAGAACGAGATTCGGACCGGGTGGGGGTAGGTACCCATCGGAGCCTTGCGGAACGGGGTTCGGACCGGGTGGGGGTAGGTACCCATCGGAGCCTTGCAGAACGGGGTTCGGACCGGGTGCGGGTAGGTACCCATCGGAATCTTGCGGAACGAGATTCGGACCGGGTGGGGGTAGGTACCCATCGGAACCTTGCGGAACGGGGTTCGGACCGGATGAGGGTAAGTACTCATCGAGAATCTAGCAAAAATTCATATTCGTACTGGGTGGGGGTAGGTACCCACCAAAACCTTAAAAATAAGGTCTGTGCGGATGAGGGTAAGTACTCATCGAATCTAGCAAAAATGCAGATTCGTACCGGGTGGGGGTAGGTACCCACCGGAACCTTAAAAATAAGGTTTTGTACCGGATGAGGGTAGATACTCATCAAAACTTAGCAAAATGCATCGGGTAGAGTAAAAATACTCACCGAAGCATTTCTAAAAGCGGGTACAAAGACTTGCTTCTATTAGAGGATAGTTCAGTGTTGAGCACCTCGGAAGAAAAGTACCCACAAGAGTTTAGCGAAATGCGAACTCATACCAGGTGAGGGTAGGTACTCACCAAAACCTTGTAAGAACAAGGTTCATACCTAGTGGAGGTAGGTACCCACAAAAGTCTAGTAAAATACGGACTTATACCGGGTGAGGGTAAGTACTCACCAGAGCTTTATAAAAGGAGGCTCAAACCGGATAGGGGTTGGTACCTATCAAAATATTTATCATCCGGAGGATCGAGCAAGAAGCGACATCAGAAGGATAGCCAGGCAAAAGGGTTAACTCCTTCCCCTGCCGAATAATTTTGTCGGTATATTAAAACCAACAAATTAATTAGGCAGGTGAAGGGGGGGCAGCTGTAGACCCCTAATTTTGCCCGGCCTCTCAAAATAAAGGCTAGGGAAACTTCACACGAAAATAAAGTTCACCCGGCTTCATATCAAAAACCGAGAAAGACCTCCCACAACAAGACGGGGTTCACCCTTCCACACAATAAAGACTAAGGAGACTTCCTACACGAAGATAAAGCTCGCCCGGAATCTTAATAAAGGCCAAGAAGACTACCTATATGAAGATAAAGCTTCAACGGACATCTATCGGCATCAATCTACGTCCGAAAAAGGAAAGGAAAGCTTCCAGGGGTCCCGAACGCGAAAGCAGGCCAAGACAGGTTGGGACAGCCGTCCCAAACTTGGGACAGCCGTCCCAAACATCAAAAGACAAGTGAGACGCACGTCTCACCTTTGGGACGCACGTCCCAAGCCTCAAAATTCAAGTGGGACGGCCGTCCCAACCCAAACTGGCCGTCCCACTCTCCCCCCAGCTTGGCCCAGTGCAAAACGCGCAGTTGGGACGGCCGTCCCAGCCCAGACGGCCGTCCCGGATTTCCGAGCGGTGAAATCTATAAATAGGAGCCTCATTTGTCATTCTCCACACCCCGAGACAACTCCAAGACTTGTCTTCTTCTCTCCCTCCTTCGAATGATCTCTACGATTGCCTTTAATAGGTAACAATCGGTTAAGGAATTTGTATTCCAGGCATTCGATTCTTCTAGAAAATTTTAGTCGAGTCGAGTTTATTCGAGAGGAGAGTCGTTGTAGAGTGAAGGATTGCCGCAAAGCGTCCTACTGTATAAAAGACTTATAATATAAAGCTTGCTTCGGAGGTTCTTCTCAATTCTCTTCCCTTTTATTGCTTTATTTACTGCTTTTTGTATGCAATGTAGATAAAACCATGTAGATAGCCATATTTAAATACTGTACGAATAAAATAGGGTAATAGTGTAATTTCTTGTAATCTTTACTTAAATAAATTAATCCGTCATAGGGAACCCGAAAAGGGGCGTTGTGGGGTGCTAATACCTTCCCCACACGTAACTAACTCCCTTACCCAACTCTGGTTATAATGGGCAAGTTTGGTTTTTATTAAAATCAATGCCTTTTTCTCCTTTTCCAATGTTTATGGTTAAAACATTGGTGGCGACTCCAAAAGAACCCTTTTCGAAAACCTTGCTTCTATTAGAGGATAGTTCAGCGTTGAGCGCCTTGGAAGCAATAAACATATTTTTAACAAAAAACGCGAGTCACAACCATCTTTTTGCGACCGCTCGCATTAACGTTCAAAATGTCCCAGGACGTCAGAACGGACGGCGGCGACAGTCACATCACTAGTTTCTCTCTCTAGAATCCCTCCGACGCATTTCCGGAGCTTCTGAGTGTCTTTAGAGGTTTTTATAGCGTTTTTGAGAGGTTCCAACGTTGTGTAGAGTGAAGGGCTGCCTCAAAGCACCCTATTTTCAAGAAAATTAATAGAAAAGCTTGCTTCGGAGGTTTCTACTCTCTCTCTCTCTACTTTTTACTATCTTATTTTAAATTACGCAATAGACATTAGGGCCATGTAGTCATAAATTTAAATTCCGCAAAATAAAAGGGGTAAAAGCATATTTTCATCAGGTTTATTTATTTCAAAATAGCTGGCCTATCATAGGGAACCCGAAAGGGGCGTCGTAAGGGAACTAACACTTCCCTTACACGTAACTAACTCTCTTACCCAACTCTGGTTCTAACGACCAAAGTTGGTTTTTTCGAAAAACCAACGCCTTTTAAACTCCTTTTCCAATGTTTCCGGTAAAAACATCGATGGCGACTCTAGAGAACCCTTCAAAATTAGCTCTTGGGTTAGCCCGGTTATTGGACAATCCAAGAGCGCCTTTTCGAAAACCTCGCCTCTAGGTTCAGCCCGGTTATCGGACAACCTGAAGGCGTTGTAACCACACCAAAACGCGAAAATCAAGAGAAGTCAAAACCATCGCGTCGCTCTGACCGCCCTCGTTTTGACGGCAGCGACAGATGGCGACTCCACTGGGGAAGCCTAGAGAGTTGATCCCATTTAGTGATGGGCTAGCTGAAAAAATAAATAAACCAAGAAAATAACGCTTTTGCCCTACCTTGTATTATAACATGATTTACTGTTTGGCTTTAATAAGTGTTGCTTGTTTATACTTACACAATTGTTTGAAATACAAACTGTACACAAACCCTTGCACACAACAGTTCCCTCTATACCCGGGGGCAAGTGAGAAATCCATAGGGAGTGGGTGGCACGTACGGTTCGCTGTAGTGATAGCCTTGTGCCCACCGGTGTGATCGGAAACCACCACTCAAGGTGATAACCTTCCTCTTTTGGCACAAAGACTGACTATGGCCTTAGTGCTAAGCATGGTCGGAAGGCTGGAGAGTGGGGACCCTATAATGGGGGCACCTTGGGGGCCTTAGCCTTGGTGAGAACAATTAGAACCTACCTTCGCCAAATCACTTTTTTGCAGGAAAACCCTACCTCGTGATAAAAACGAATTCTCGCTTGTTCGTGGATGATCGAATTGTGTGTGCATATGTTTGTTGTATGTGTATGCATAGCATAACCAAACAACAGAAGAAAAATCACAAAAATATTTTCGCAATAAACACCCTTATCTCGGACAGTCTGCCTTTTAGCTAGCCTGGTTTCAGGTTCTTTGTAAGCTAAGTAGCCACGTAATTCCGACAGAAGAGATAAGGGACGCTAAATATTCTTTCGCATAAAGCCACATTTTATCTCGGACAGTCTGCCTTTTAGCTAGCTTGGTTTCAGGTTCTTTGTAAGCTAAGTAGCCACGCAGTTCCGACAGAAGAGGTAAAAGGCTATAAAAATAACAATAAATAAAATAAAATAAAAATCGTTTCCAAAAACCATAAATGGGACCTGATTCATAAACATCCCAAATCATTCATATAGGTAGTTTATTTTTCAGAAAAAATATACGTAAATACCATACAAAACATGATAAACAAAAATAAACACTCACATTCATTCAAATAAGCATCATTTTTCATAAAACATGCATTTTGGTTTTAGAAAAATGGAGGGGACTAGTAGACAATTGAAGAAAGTGGATATTCCCCGATATCATACTGAGAAGTTGGAACGGCTTTGCACGGTAATGCCACCGGAGGTCTGCGTCGACTTTGAAAAATCCTATGGATGGATTCTCGACCTGTTAAAGATCTGTGTCGATCAAGTGTTCCTCAGGGTATTAATTCACTTTTGGAACTCCACTCTGCGATGCTTTGAATTTCCGCAGTTCGATATGGTGCCAACCTTGGAGGAGTATGAGATTATGTTGAAATGACCCAAATTAGCTGGGGTCCATATCCGCCATGGGGCGTATACTCCTGCAGCACAAGTCACTGCCATCATTCAACTACCTTTTCGGCAGACTACCTTGATAGGAAAAGGGAACATCCAGGGTTGGAAAGTTTCGATGTTAGAAGACCACGTGTACAACTTGGCTGAAAGGACAGAGTGGGTCGCCTTCAACAAAACCCTAGCTTTAATCATTTTTGGGACAATCTTGTTTCCCTTCCACCTCGATACAGTGGATCAAGCCGTCATGGACGCCTTCTTTGCCAGGGACGTGAAATCGAAGAGTCTCTTGCCTGCAATTCTTGTCGACACCTTGCTCTTGGTGGAATTTTGCCGCCAGAAGCAAGGAAAAACACTTCGCTGCTGCTCTTCACTACTATTTGTGTGGAGCGCTACGCACCTGTACGCCTCCAGTCACATGGGGATATTCCCCGATCCTTTAAGGAGCTTCTCCAAAATCCCTCTCCAACGACGCCTAACTTCAGAATGGAGGGACGAGTTGGAACAAAAGGGCGCCAACAATTTATCCTAGGTCTACCCTTGGTTCCGACCTGGCCTAGTTCTCATCAGATGTGGAGACTACCTGAACGTACCCTTGATAGGACTCAGGGGTTGCATAGCCTACTCACCTAGAGTAGCTATGAGACAGCTCATGACGACCCAAACTACCATTTCTCGGGGGGAACTCGGAGGATTGTGTTTCTTCGGAGACCCATGCACAATCGCCAACTCACTAGCTGTGAGAAGAGCATGGGAGAGACCAGTCTATATGGGAGATAGAGAGCTAGGAAAAGCTCGAGTGACGGTCTCCAGTGACTACGAGGTGTGGAGACAAAGAAGAGGGATGTCTCAACCATCCACCACACTCATTACAAGCGCCAATAGTGAAGAGCTGCAGGCTCAAGTCGACGCCTTGACCCAGAGGATAGAAATCATGGGAGCCCAGATGAGGGCCCTTGAGGAAAGAGAGCAAGAATATATCCTCACCATCGATGGTCTGCAAAGGCAATGCAAGAAAAAGGATCATGAAATAGAGTGCCTCAAGGATCAGTGTGCTGACTCTAACGAGCAAGCTATCCGAGCATCCAAAACTGCCAAAACCAGCTCGGATAGCCAAATTCAAGGAGTTACTGCAAGAACTCACCAAGACTTGGTCAGACATACGCCAAGAGCGAGAGGCCAACCGGAGACTCAACAAAAGTCTCGCTGAGCTACGCTGCAAAGAAAGAGACGGGCTAGCTCAGTACGACCAAGTACTACAAGAGAAAGACCGAGCCGTTGCAAAACTCGATGAACTGCAAGCCTTGGTTGTCCATCAAGAGGCAAAGATCAAAGAGGCTCAGAAGTATAGTGAAGATATGAGCCAGGCAGTCCAGAAGCAAAGTGAAGCACTTGCTCGTCACGTCCGAGAAGCCGAAAGAGAACTACATAGAGATCAAGTCCCGCCTGTGGGTTTCTTTAGGCTTTTCCATTTTTGCCAAAAGTTGCTTCGTAGTATGGAGTAGGGGAATGTACACCTTCTAAATGGATAAATGAAATTCTTCTTTATTCTACAATTGTCTACTTGCATGCATATTATTCATTTGCATATTTAATTTCCCCTCCTTCACTCTTAATAAATAAGATAATAAAAAGGAAGGATTAACTGACACGTCTTCCAAATTAGAAGAATGGAGAAGAGGCCACTCTTAATAAAGCTTACCCCAATGATCGACTCGCCACAAGAGGATAATAAGCCTCGACCGTTGGTCCTCAGAAATAAGGAAGAGGGGGCAAGGACACCAGTGCGACTATTTATGCTGCGTCCTTTCCCCTACGAATCAAATAAAGTTGTACCATGGAGATATGGAGAATCTTCACCAATAAAAGAAGAAATAACAAATATAGCCGGCATCAGGGGCATGACTAGAAGTGGAAGAGTCTACTCCCCCAAGGACTCGCAAGAAGATGTCCTCAAAAATAAAGGAAAAAATAAAAAGACCGAAGAAGAAAAAGAAAATAAAGAATCCAAGGAGGAGACAGAGGAATTACTCCAGTTCATAAGGCAAAGCGAGTATTCCATTATAGACCAGCTCAATCGTACACCTGCAAAGATTACCCTGTTATCTTTAATCATGAGCTCGGAACCGCACAGAAACGCCCTGCTGAAGGTCCTGAGCGAGGCGCACGTACCTCATACCATATCCCAAGAAAAAGTTGAGAGGATCGTCGGTCACATCACGGCAAGCGATCACCTCACCTTCACAGAGGAAGAACTCCCCCTCGAGGGGTCAAACCACAACAAACCCTTGCATATCTCAGTTAAATGCAAGGAGTACCTCATCGCTAGAGTTCTTGTGGATAACGGGTCCTCCTTGAACGTGATGCCCAAGTGCACACTAGACAAGTTGACTATCCAAGGAACCCGTCTGCGCCCAAGCAGCACTATCGTTCGAGCCTTCGATGGATCAAAATGAGAAGTAGTGGGAGAAGTTAATTTGCAAATTCAAGTTGGACCCACTATCTTCAACATTGATTTCCGTGTAATGGATATTACTCCAGCATATAGTTGTCTCCTCGGCAGACCTTGGATTCATGACGCTAAGGCAGTACCTTCAACGCTCCACCAAAAAGTCAAGTTCGTAGTGGATGACAAATTGGTCACGGTCCAAGCAGAAGACAACATTTTGATCAGTGGACCATCTACCCAACCTTATGTGGATGCGGCTGAAGAGGCCCTTGAAACATCTTTTCAAGCACTCGAAATTGCCAGTATAGAGCGACTTCCCAAAAACACAAAGGTAGCCTGCATGATGTTGAGGCATGGTTACCATCCTGGCCAAGGACTGGGGGCAGATTCCCAAGGCATGAAGGAACCCCCAGAATTCAAGGACAATCCTTTCAAGTATGGCCTAGGATATGACCCTACTAAGGGCTGAGCGGAAAGAAGAAAAGGGAAGTCTCCCCTCCGCACACTCAAGCAAATTTTCCGAAGTGGAGGGGTGCAAGCGTCAAGAGCTACCCTAGTCATTAGGAGATCTTTTTCTTCATTTAAAGGGATGTAAACCCCATGATTGTTAGAGATTATCCCCCAGGGCTAGCCCGACCCCCGGGCATTTCAGGGCACATATTCCCTTATTAATTAATAAAGAATACTTCTTACTATCTGCTTCTCTTCTTTCTATTTCTGACTAGACCACATGAATAACCCTGTCTAAGTAAACGAAAAAAAGGGAGAATAAAAAGCGCATTCAACTAATCAACATTTACCATTGCCATTGCCATCAAGCTAGTTGATTAGAAGCACAAAAAATAAGACTTTACCTCACCATAAAATAAATTCATGCTTCGCCAATATTGTGAACAAAAAATCAATACAAAAAAAAAAACAAGCCCATAGAAGCCAAAGGCCAAAGAAAAGGGCAAAATACCCGGTAGGAAACCCACTAAGGGGGCTACGCAAAAGATAGGGTCGACCCGGTAGGACACCCGAACAAAAATAAAGGGTAGCCTGGGCAAAAGTTAGGGTTACAAAATAAGGTCCGCTAGGATTCCCCAAAAATACAAAAAGAAGAAAGCTAGACAAAAGCTAGGGCCAAAACACAATATCCTAGTTCGAAAACCCGAAGGGCGATCTAGGGAAATCAGCTAGCCATTAAAAGCAATGGAAATAGAACTAAAAGGCGTAAATACAAAAAAGGGAAAAACGTTTGCTTAGACGAAACCTAAACACCTAAGCCTAACCCTAGCCAGTCATGCTTACAAAAACCACTTTCTAAATAAAAATCAACCTTCTAAAACACAAGCCATTGATTTTTACCTCTTTACTTCTTTTCTCTTGACCCTCACAACAATATTCTAATAATTAATTTGGGAATATGGAGGCGTATAGTCAACAAGAGGATTGAAACCCCTAGAGTGGAGAAAAAGAGACACTACATGGCAAAGAGTGCTCTACAAAAAAAGAACACAAAAAAAAATAAGAGAGGAAAAACAAGTTATCCTTCGGTCATAAGAAGTCTGGCATGGTACAGTCAAGTGCAAGAAAGCAGAGCAAAGGGCATTCGGCGCAACGAGACACGTCAGTCGAATCCTTCTAAAAGACTAACTAAAGTAGGCATTATAGGGCATCAAACATAAAAACATTGCATGCATAAAATGTTTTTGAACCAGGTCCTATTTTCTTATTCAAAAAAAAAAAACCCTGAAATTCGAGACGGCCGTCTGGGGTACCCAGACCGCCGTCTCGGTCCCTCAAGAAGACGAGAGCGCCGTCTCAACCCATGAGATCGCCGTCTCGACTTAGCCTTAAATGAGACCGCCGTCCCGATTGGCGAGACGGCCGTCTCGCTTAAGGCCAAAGTTGAGACCACTGTCTCGAGAACCCAAACGGCCATCTCGACCTGCGAAAAATCGAGACCGTCGTCTCAACTTCCTAGACAGCAGTCTCGAGCTGAATTTTTCCCCTATATATAGGGGCGCGCCTTGGAGGGTTCCTCACAACTCCCCTGCACTCCAGAACCTCCAACTCTCAGATCCATCACTTCCAAACACTTCCTGACCAGTATGTTCCGTGGAAACCCCTCAAGGAAGAGGAGAGGCACTGCCGGTGCTAGCAGTTCCTCGGCACCAGCCCCCCAGGATCCTACTCAGCTTTCGCCACAGCACCGGGCCCGCCTGGAGCACATCCGGGAACATTCATGGCACCACATGTTCAGACTGGACTTCGGCATCCTCGCCGAGTTCGGGTGGGAGGATGATGTCCGGACCCACATAGACAGCATTGGGTGGGGCTTTCTGCTGTAGTCTCCACCTACCCACGTGTACCCTCAGGCGGTACTAGAGTTCTTGGCCTCCATCTCCTACGCCGAGGCTCCCTCCATGGTCCCGGGCCTGCCACCCACCAAGATGGTGAATTACTTTATGGGTGGGGAATACCGGACTACCACCCTCGACGAATTCAATGTGAGCATTGGATTCGTCCGGCCCGAGGATGTGCTCACTCGGGGATACCGGGAGGCTATATGCTCATGCCCCGCCAGCCTCACCGCAACCGAAATGTGGCAGGAGCTCACCAGGGCACCCACGCTACCCACGCTGATGAAGGGTTCTGCACTCCCTCCAGCCCTCCGCATTTGCCACAAGCTGCTGGCTAGGACTGTCCACTGGAGGAAGGAGAGTCAGGGTAAGGTAACCCTCCCAGACCTCTTTGTACTTTATTGCATGAGCCAGAGGCGGCGCTGCAACCCTTGCTACTTTTTCCTGAGGGCCCTTAAGGACTTCGGGAGCATACCATTGGGAGTCGTCCTCATGGCTCCTCTTATTACTCCCCTGGCAGAGAAATAGGGATGCATCGGCCAGGAAGAACTGGCCCCCAGCTTCCAATCCGAGTCCATCAACGGGTCAATCCTGGTCAGCATGGGGATGCTGATGCGTCGCGGGACCAGTTGGTCCTTCATCTCTCCCTGGACTCCGCGCTGGACCTCTAGGACATCGTGGCGATGCACGATCTCCCCACGCCTCCCGACTTCCAGCAGCCACATCAGCCACATCAGCACCAACAACCACCGCAATACACAGATGACTTTGTTGGCCTGAACCGCAACATCAACGATCTCCGCCAGCAATTCGATCAGATGTCGATGCGACAAGAACAGATGTCCCTAAGGCAGGAAGCCTTTGACACCCAGCTGGAGACGATGTACCAATATCAGCAGGGGATGCGGCAAGACTGGACAACCTTCCAGCAAGAATACCGTGATGAAGCCCGGGAACAAGCAGAATTCTGGGAACATCTATACCAGCAATTCCCCTACCCTGGATCTTCTCTAGAGGATAGTCCTTAGGGATAGTACTTGTAAAAATAAGTGGCTGTAATAAAATTTTTCTTGTGAATAAAAATTTCATTTCATGCATTTTTTGCCATCCTTTCCAAAAAGTCAGCGTAACAAAAAAAAAACTAAGAGTAAAAAGACGTACGCTCAAAAAAGCCACAATCCTAAATCGCGAGAAAAAAGAGAGAAAACCGCGAGAAAAAGGCAGGATTAAGACAAGCCATCACATCAACCAATAATTTTTGACAATCAAGCAAGAGTCGAACAACAAACAAAAGATCGCCCGACCAGCTAGCAAGAGTCGAGCGGTCGCCACAAAAGGATCAAAAACAAAGAATCCCCAACGAACAAGCAAGTTGGATGAACACCCACAAAATCCCCCGCACAGACCAAATAACAACATCTCCAAAGGAGACCAACAAAAAGTATATCTCCAACGCTCGGCGCATGAGCCACCTGAACAGTAAGCCGCCACTACCACCAGTCCTATGCAATGGACTATACCAGCCTGATAGGGGGTTTATACCTATCAACCTGCGCATGCGGTACGCCTGATCTGCGCTTGAGCCGGATCAGTAAGTCGCAACTACCAGCCTGATGGGGAGTTCATACCCATCCAGCTCGACACACAGTGGACTGCAACTACCAGCCTGATGGGGGGTTTATGCCCATCAACCGAAGGATCGACTACCGTTAGAAGGAGTATCTTGAGGTTCTACCACGTGCCCACCGAAGGGATCGGTTACAGTCAGAAGGAGTATCCTGGAAGTGCACGAGCACAAGTTTTCCCCAGAAGATCAATTGTTGCAAGACGGAACATCCGAAGGGTAACCGGGCAAGAGGGTCAACTCCTTTACCTTCCTGTCGATCTGTCTGGCACAACAAACTGACAGCCGACTAGTCAGGTAAAGGGGGGGCAGCTGTAGACCCCAAATCTTGCCCGGCCTCACAATAAAGATCAGAAGACCTCCTTTTCGAAGATGGACGAAGCCTAAGAAGTCACTAGGAGAGACTATTAGGCCCCATACTAGGATAGGAGGGATTTTTGGCACAAAAATAAGGATTTTCGCCTTTTGGAGTCGAGACTGCCGTCTCGGATTTGAGATCGTCGTCTCGCCTTGCACAAGTGGCGAGACTGCCGTCTCGTTTGGCGAGACGGCCGTCTCGACCTGACAGGTGCGAATCCCTATAAATAGGGCCTCCATTCCCCTCATTCCATACACCTCTCTCATTCTCTCTCTAGTCACATCACTAGTTTCTCTCTCTAGAATCCCTCCGACGCATTTTCGGAGCTTCTGAGTGTCTTTAGAGGTTTTTATAGCTTTTTTGAGAGGTTCCAACGCTGTGTAGAGTGAAGGGCTGCCTCAAAGAACCCTATTTTCAAGGAAATTAATAGAAAAGCTTGCTTCAGAGGTTTCTACTCTCTGTCTCTCTCTCTACTTTTTACTGTCTTATTTTAAATTACGCAATAGACATTAGGGCCATGTAGTCATAAATTTAAATTCCGCAAAATAAAACGGGTAAAAGCGTATTTTCATCAGGTTTATTTATTTCAAAATAGCTGGCCTATCATAGGGAACCCGAAAGGGGCGTCGTAAGGGAACTAACACTTCCCTTACACGTAACTAACTCCCTTACCCAACTCTGGTTCTAACGACCAAAGTTGGTTTTTTCGAAAAACCAACGCCTTTTAAACTCCTTTTCCGATGTTTCCGGTAAAAACATCGGTGGCGACTCTAGAGAACCTTTCAAAATTAGCTCTTGGGTTAGCCCGGTTATCGGAAAATCCAAGAGCGCCTTTTCGAAAACCTCGCCTCTAGGTTCAGCTCAGTTATCGGACAACCTAAAGGCGTTGTAACCACACAAAAACGCAAGAGAAGTCGAAACCATCGCGTCGCTCCGACCGCCCTCGTTTTGACGGCGGCGACAAGGCAATTAACTCCCTGAGGATATGAATTTGTAGTTTGCCTTTGTCATAGGCTCACTGGGGGTAGTTTTTCTTATTGATGATCCACCGGGGAATTGATTGCTTTCCCATGGATCTATTTTGATTTGCCCCATAGGGAGGAATGGAGTTTTTGACTCCTTCAAGAAAACTAGCTCCAATCTTCTACACCAATAAAAGAAGGTACAAAAAAAAAAAAAAAAGCCAACGGAAAGGCTTGATAATCCCCAAGCGGATCCTTGCCTACTCCAAAGGCAACACAAAAATTATTTCATGACTCAGCATCACCACTTGAGTCATCAAACATAAATCATTTAAAGCCTCAATCAACATACTTCCATCCAAGAAAAAGGAAGTCATCAACATGAAAAAGCCAACGGAAAGGCTTGATCATCCCCAAGAGGATCCTTGCTTACTCCAGAGGCAAGACAAAAAGATTACCTCACGACTCAGCTTCATCGCCACATGAGTCATCAAGCAAACTCATCCAGAATCTCTGCCACTTCCCCAAAGCAGAATAAGGAGAATAAGGAGAATAAGGGCTACACAAGAGCCCATCATACGGAGTCAAATCCTCCACATCACCAGGGGGCAACAGAAGGAAAAGAAAGAAAATATTTTCATCCCCTAACGGAGGCCACCACAGAAAAAGGCTGCACAAAAAACCCCAAGAAGAGTATATCAAGAAAAGTCTACAAAAAGACAAAAATTTCCATCTTCCAACTCAAATAAGAGCTTCACAAAGCCAGGAGCCAGGACTCCATCATCAAATTTGGACCCCCAGGAAAGAGACTCCTTGGTGAATCCCAAAAAAGAGAAAAGAAGAAAATCTCTTCATCTCGCTCAATAAAAGAGCCTCACAAAAGTTAGAGCCAAGACTCCATCATAAAAAAAAAAAAAAAATCAAAATCAAATCAAAGATTAGATCCCCCAAGAAAAGAAAAATCCCCCAGGGATCACCAAAAAGAAAGGAGAAAAAAGATATCTTTTCATCCAAAGAAAAAGCCAATGTGCATAAAAAGGCTCACATATATAAAAACCAACTCGCGAAAAAGAAATTCAAATCGCGAGGAAAAAATAAAAACCCATTCCTCAGCAGGAATAAGAGCATAGGCAAAGCCAGCTCAAACAACAGCGTCCAAATAAGGAGTCAAAAACTCCATCCCTCCCTAAGGAGCAATTCAAAAAGATCCCCAGAAAACGATCAAATCTCTGGTGGATCACCAAAAAGAGAAAAATCCCCAGCGAGCCTACCAGCAAAGGCAAACTACAAAATTCATATCCTCAGGGAGTTAACCATCTGGAACACCCAATATGAATATCCCCAGCGAAGTGCAAAGCCTTCACTCCCAAGAAGAGCCTCTGCCTAAGGCAAGCAAAAATCAAATATCCCCAAGAAATGGGAAATCAACCTATAAGAGGTAATACAAGTCCAAAGCACAAAGCTTTCAAAAAGCATCTGCCTACTCAGAGGTATTATCAAGAAACAAATATCCTCAAGTAGAACATCAGCCTATTCAGAGGCAAAAAAACAACAAAGTCTTCACCATTGCTGAAGCACCTGCCTAAAAACAAGAGGCACAATAACAAATCAACAAATCCCCAGTAGATTCCCGCCTAAATAGGAGGCAACTAGCAAAGACTCCCCGGCCAAGACCGGATGGCTAAAAAGCCAAAAACAAAGAATCCCCGGCCAAGACCGGATGGCTGAAAGAAAAAGCCAAAACAAAGAATCCCCGGCAAAAGCCGGATGGCTCAAAGAAAAAGCCAAAACAAAGAATCCCCGACCAAGACCGGATGGCTAAAAAGCCAAAACAATGAAATCCCTGGCAAAAGCCGGATGGCTAAAAGAAAAAGCCAAAAATCCCCGGTAAAAACCGGATGACTAAAAAGTCAAGAAGAAAAACCAAATCATTCCCCAAGGAATAGGCGCATGATCAAAGACAATAAGCCGCCAAACACATCTCTAAAACCAGATGACCATAGGATGAATTACAAAAGAATACATCCTAAAGAGTCTGTCAAGATGCAGACTCGCACCCAGTGGGGGTGTAAAAACCATTAGAGTCTGTCAAGATGTAGACTTGCACAATATAGCCTTGTCAAGATGCAAGTTCGCACCCAGTGGGGGTGTAAAAACCATTAGAGTCCGTCAAGATGCAGACTCGCACAATAGAGCCTTGTCAAGATGCAGGTTCGCACCCAGTGGGGGTGTAAAAATCATTAGAGTCCGTCAAGATGCAGACTCGCACAATAGAGCCTTGTCAAGATGCAGGTTCACACCCAATGGGGGTGTAAAATCCACTAGAGCCTAGTCAATATGCAGGTTCGCACCCAATGGGGGTGTAAAATCCATTAGAACCTAGTCAATATGCAGGTTCGCACCCAGTGGGGGTGTAAAATCCACTAGAGCCCAGTCAATATGCAGGTTCGCACCCAATGGGGGTGTAAAATCCATTAGGACCTAGTCAATATGCAGGTTCGCACCCAATGGGGGTGTAAAATCCATTAGAACCTAGTCAATATGTAGGTCCGCACCCAGTGGGGGTGTAAAATCCACTAGAACCTAGTCAATATGCGGGTTCACACCAAGTGGAGGTGTAAAAACCACTAGAATCTAGCAAAAATGCAGATTCGTACCAGGTGGGGGTAGGTACCCACCAAAACCTTAAAAATAAGGTTTTTTACCAGATGAGGGTAGGTACTCATCAAAACTTAGCAAAATGCCTCGGGTAGAGTAAAAATACTCACCTGAAGCATTACAAAAAATGGGTTGCAAAGACCTTACTCCTATTAGAGGATAGTTCAGTGTTGAGCACCTCGGGAGTAAGTACCCACAAGAGTTTAGCAAAAAGCAAACTCATACCGGGTGAGGGTAGGTACTCACCAAAACCTTGTAAAACAAGGTTCATACCTAGTGGGGGTAGGTACCCACAAAAGTCTAGTAAAATACAAACTTATATCGGGTGAGGGTAAGTACTCACCAGAGCTTTATAAAAGGAGGCTCAAACCAGATAGGGGTTGGTACCTATCAAAATATTTATCATCCGGAGGATCAGCAAAGAAGCAGCATCCGAAGGATAACGGGGCAAAAGGGTTAACTCCTTCCCCTGCCAAATAACTTTGTCGGTATATTAAAACCAACAAATTATTTAGGCAGGTGAAGGGGGGGTAGCTGTAGACCCCTAATTTTGCCCGGCCTCTCAAAATAAAAGCTAGGGAAACTTCACACGAAAATAAAGTTCACCCGGCTTCCTATCAAAAACTGAGAAAGACCTCCCGCAACAAGACGGAGTTCACCCATCCATACAATAAAGACTAAGGAGACTTCCTACACAAAGATAAAGCTCGCCCGACATCTCAACAAGGATCAAGAAGGCTTCCTACATGAAGATAAAGCTTCAACGGACATATATCGGCATCAATCTACGTCCGAAAATAGCAAAGAAAGCTTCCCGGGGGTCCCAGAATACAAGAGCTACTGAAAACAGGTCGAGACAGCCGTCCCAAAGTTGTGACGGCCGTCCCAAATGACATTGGCCGTCCCAAATGACATTGGCCGTCCCAACACTGTCAGGGGTGGAGTCAAGAACAAAAAATTCAATTGGGACGGCCGTCCCAAACACAACTGGCCGTCCCAACCTGACTCAGTGCAAAAAATGCAGTTGGGACGGCCGTCCCAACCCAGACGGCCATCCCAATGTTCCAGGGGAAAAAAGGCTATAAATAGGAGGTCCTTAGGTCATTCTCCACACACCTCAGACCCCAGAAAACTCCAAGACTTGTCTTCTTCTCTCCCTCCTTCGAATGATCTCTCTGATTGCCTTTAATAGGTAACAATCAGTTAAGGAATTTGTATTCCGGCATTCGATTCTTCTAGAAATCTTAGTCGAGTCGAGTCCGTATTTGAGAGGAGAGTTGTCTGTAGAGCGAAGGATTGCCGCAAAGCATCCTCTCGTATAAAGGACTTATAATATAAAGCTTGCTTCGGAGGTTCTTCTCAATTCTCTTCCCTTTTACTGCTTTATTTACTGCTTTATGTATGCAATGTAGATAAAACCATGTAGA
The DNA here is from genome assembly GCA_963425845.1 of Sphenostylis stenocarpa. NCBI lineage: Eukaryota > Viridiplantae > Streptophyta > Magnoliopsida > Fabales > Fabaceae > Sphenostylis > Sphenostylis stenocarpa. The sequence continues at coordinate 32,599,899 of OY731400.1, read as the reverse complement.
TAGCCATATTTAAATAATTGTACGAATAAAAGAGGGTAATAGCGTAATTTCTTATAATCTTTACTTAAATGAATTAATCCGTCATAGGGAACCCGAAAGGGGCGTTGTGGGGTGCTAATACCTTCCCCACACGTAACTAACTCCCTTACCCAACTCTGGTTATAATGGCCAAGTTGGTTTTTATTAAAATCAATGCCTTTTTCTCCTTTTCCAATGTTTATGGTCAAAACATTGGTGGCGACTCCAAAAGAACCCTTTTCGAAAACCTTGCTTCTATTAGAGGATAGTTCAGTGTTGAGCACCTCGGAAGCAATGAACATGTTTTAAACAAAAACGCGAGTCTCAACCATCTTTTCGCGACCGCTCGCATTAACGTTCGAGATGTCCCTGGACGTCGGAACGGACGGCGGCGACAGAGCTGTAGACCCCAAATCTTGCCCGGCCTCAGAATAAAGTCAGAGAGCGTCCTATTTAAAGATGGCCGAAGCTTAACAAGTTATTAGGAGAGACTATTAGGCTCCCGTACCAAGATAGGAAGGTTTTTTGGCCCGAAAATAAAGTTTCTCGCCCTGAAGGGACGAGACCGCCGTCTGGAAGGACCAGACCGCCGTCTCGTCTCAACGCCAGGACGAGACCATCGTCTCGATTTTCCAGACGGCGGTCTCGACCTCTTGCAAAGTCGAGACGGCGGTCTGGATTTTCCAGACGGCGGTCTCGACTCCTGCAAAGGTCGAGACGGCGGTCTGGGTTTTCCAGACGGCGGTCTCGACCCCCTGCATGGTCGAGACAGCGGTCTGGATTTTCCAGACGGCGGTCTCGACCTCGTCAGACGAGAACGGCGGTCTCGACCTGTCAGGCGCGAAAAACTATAAATAGGGGTCCTCCCACCCTCATTTCCACACAGAATCCAAGAAGCACTCCCTTCTCTCTAGACTTTCTCTCTCTAAGAACCCCTCCAAGGCATTTCTGGAGTTTCTGAGTGTCGCTAGGCATAGACTGAGCATTCTAAATCTTCTTAAGAATCCCTCCGAGGCATTTCCGGAGTTTCTGAGAGTTGTAGACTGAAGGGTTGCCAAAACGCACCCTCTCTTTAAAGAAATATAAAAGCTTGCTTTGGAGGTGCATATTCTCCCTCTCTATTTTTATTACTGCCATTTAAATTATGCAATAGAAGCTAGGGCCATGTAGTCATAAACTTAAATTCCGCATAATAAAAGGGTAAAAGCGCATTTTTTCAGTTTAATTATTTATTCAAAGTAGCCAGCCTATCATAGGGAACCCGAAAGGGGCGTCGTAAAGGAACTAATACTTCCTTTACACGTAACTAACTCCCTTACCCAACTTTGGTTCTAATGACCAAAGTTGGTTTTCGAAAACCAACGCCTTTTTAAAACCCCTTTTCCGATGTTTATGGTAAAAATATCGGTGGCGACTCCATAGAACCCAACTAAATAAATCCCTGGGTTAGCCCGGTTATCGGAAACCCAGGGATACTTTTGAAAACCTCGCCCCTAGGTTAGCCCGGTTGTCGGACAATCTAAAGGCGTTGTAACCATCAATAAAAAACGCGAAAATCAAAGAGGGTCGAAAAAACCATCGCGTCGCTCTGACCGCCCCCTTTCGGGGAGGCGGCGACAGATGGCGACTCCACTGGGGAAGCCTAGAGAGTTGATCCCATTTAGTGATGGGCTGGCTTAAAAATAATTAAACCAAGAAAATAGCGCTTTTACCCTACCTTGTATTATAACATGTTTTATTGTTTGGCTTTCAAATAACTGTTGTTTGGTTCTACTTACGCAATTGATTGAAATATAAATTGCACACAAAACCCTTGCACACTACAGTTCCCTCTATACCCGGGTGCAAGTGAGAAAACCATAGGGAGTGGGTGGCAGGTACGGTTCGCTGCAGTTAGGGCCTTGTGCCCACCAGTGTGATCGGAAACCACCACTCAAGGTGATAACCTTCCTCTTTTGGCAACAAGACCGACTCTGGCCTTAGTGCTGAGCATGGTTGGACGGCTGGAGAGTGGGGACCCTATAATGGGGGCACCTTGGGGGCCTTAGCCTAGTGAGAACAGTTAGAACCTACCCTAACCAATGCACCTTTCTACAGGAAAACCCTACCTCGTGATAAAAACAAAGTCTCGCCTGTTCGGGGATGATCGAATTGTGTGTGCATATGATTGTTGCATTTGTATGTTGCATAGCATAAACAAACAACAGAACAAAATCACCAAAAAATATTTTACAAATAAAACCCTTATCTCGGACAGTCTGCCTTTTAGCTAGCCTGGTTTCAGGTTCTTTGTAAGCTAAGTAGCCACGCAGTTCCGACAGAAGAGATAAGGGACGATAAATATTCTTTCGCATAAAGCCATATTTTATCTCGGACAGTCTGCCTTTTAGCTAGCTAGCCTGGTTTCAGGTTCTTTGAAAGCTAAGTAGCCACGCAGTTCCGATAGAAGAGATAAAAGGCTATAAAATAAACATCAAATAAAAATCCAAAAAACAAATAAAATAAAAACATTTATAATTTTGACAAAGTCAACACCATTCACAGTACATCATATTACATGAGTAAAGAAAAACCAAGAGAGAAAATAAAAATGAAAGCACATTCAGCATCATTTAAACGAAATCTCTCATGCATAAACATATTCATGTTAGTCTAAGCACTCAACATGCATTAATAAAACTTTCTCGGACATTCTAGAAAGTGGCTGGTCCTCTCCCCGCTTGTACTCGTGCACAAAAAGCTAAAGTAATGGAAAAATTAGAGGAGCAGAACCGAAAACTTTCTGCGGAAGTCGATACCCTCCGGGAGCAGGTAGCCCAACTGATGGAGGTCATACGCCAAGGCCAAAACAAGGACGGCGAGGGCCAGGCTGAACATATCCCTCCTCATGAGGAAGAGGAGGAGGAATACTTCTTTGACGGGAAGGATGCCAAGACTACACACATCCTTACCCCGCAAGTGTCCAAACAACAACTCTCCGCCCTGGAGGAGAGGCTGAAGGCGGTCGAAGGGCATAACTTCGACGTCAAGGAGGTGGCTAACATGTGCCTCGTGAAGGACATCCGCTTCCCTCCCAAATTCAAAATCCCGGACTTCCCTAAGTACGCCGGGATGACCTGCCCAAAGAACCATCTTACGATGTATTGTCGTAAGATGGCCACCCATGCTGACAATGAGAAACTCCTAATTCATTGCTTCCAGGAGAGCTTAGCGGACACCGCGCTTAACTGGTACATGCAGTTAGAGAGAGGGCAGGTCCAGAACTGGAAACAGTTGGCAGACGCTTTTCTCCGTCGTTACCGTTATAACATCGATCTGACCCCCGACAGGTCAGATCTTAGAACTCTAAGCAAGAGAAACGACGAGCCCTTTAAAGTGTATGCCCAAAGGTGGAGGGAAATGGCAGCCCAAATAGAGCCTCCTTTGACGGACAAAGAAATAGTGGCTATGTTCATAGACTCACTGACCGGAGCATACTACGACAAGGCGATAGCCAGTACCTCCAATCTCTTCTCGGACATAGTCACTGTAGGGGAAAGAGTGGAGCAAGGGCTGAGGAGCGGCAAAATAGCACGACCCTCTCCTCCCAACACATCATCCAAGAAACCCTTCAAAAAGAAGGAAGAGGCCGTGCACGCCATTAATTTCGCAACCCCTTCCTCTACCTCTCAGGCAGGACGGCAACCACAAAAGAGAGAAAGGAAGTTCGCTCCTATCCCCACCTCCTATGCGAAACTGCTGCCCCAGCTGTTAGAGGCCAGCCTCCTGGCACGTGTTCCTCCCAAGAAGCAGCTAGAGCCACCCTATCCCGAGTGGTACAAACCCCATGAGAAATGTAGTTACCACTCGGATGCACCAGGGCATTCAACCGACAACTGCTTGACCTTGAAGTATAAGGTCCAAGAATTAATTGACGCTGGTTGGATAACCTTTGATGCCTCTGCTTCCAGCACGGACGACAAGCCTCTGTCAAAGCCAGAGTAGCAGAGAGGGAGGACCGGGAGGATCAGCCCTAGAGTCTTTTGTTTCATTTTTAAGCTTTTTCTATATCTCCTGCGGTCCCCGCCCGTGGCCGCAGGAATTTTGATTAAAAGGGCTTGTACATACATGTAGACCCCTAATTTTTCCCGGTCTCTCAAATAAAGATAAAAGAGATCACCCGTAACAAGATAAAGCTCGTCTAGCATTACAAATAAGAGCCAAGGAGACTTCCTACATGAAGATAAAGCTTCAACAGACGCATATCGGCATCAACTGACGTCCAAAACAGGCAAGGAAAGCTTCCCAGAGTCCCGAAACGCGCGAAACTGGCCAGAACAGTCGAGACGGCCGTCCCAAAGGTGGGACGGCCGTCCCAACTTGCTCCAGCCAGCTGGGACGCGCGTCCGAAGCTGGGACGGCCGTCCCAAACCCCGAAAAGTGGGACGGCCGTCCCGGTCCCTGGGGGTCCCAACCTCGTGTAATTTTGCCATTTGGGACGGCCGTCCCGAGCCCGGACGGCCGTCCCAGATCCAGCACGGTGGTCCCGAAGTGCGCCAGCTGCGAAAACTATAAATAGGAGGCTCATTTGTCACTTTTTAACACCCCGGACACTCCGAGAGCTCGAAACACTTTCTAAAACTCGGAGCACTTGTCTATTTCTCTCCCTCTCTTGAATGATCTTTCCGATTGCCTTAAATAGGTAACAATCGGTTAAGGAATTATATTCCGGCATTCGATTCTTCTTTAAATTTTTAGTGGGGTCGATCTTGTATTGGTGAGGAGAGTCTCGTGTAGAGAGAGGGGTTGCCAAAACGCATCCTCACAGCTTCGAGATTCTCAATATCAAGCTTGCTACGGAGGTTCTTTTCAATTCTCTTCTCTTTTATTGTTTTATTTATTGTTTTATTTAGCTTTATTTATGCCATGTAGAATAAAATCATGTAGATAGCTATTTTATCTCTTTTATTGCTTTATTTAGCTTTATTCATTATTTTATGCATGCAATATAGAATAAGATCATGTAGATAGCTATTTAATATTATGTAATAAAATAGGGTAATCGTGTAATTTCTCGTAGTCTTTACTTAAATGAATTAATCTGTCATAGGGAACCCGAAAGGGGCGTTGTGGGGTGCTAACACCTTCCCCACACGTAACTAACTCCCTTACCTAACTCTGGTTATAATGGCCAAGTCTGGTTTTTATTAAAATCAATGCCTTTTCATCCTTTTCCAATATTTATGGTCAAAATATTGGTGGCGACTCCATAAGAACCCCTTTTCGAAAACCTTACTTTTTCAATGTTGAAGCAATGAACATATTTTAAAACAAATACGCGAGTCTAAACCATCTTTTCGCGACCGCTCGCATAAACGTTCGAGACGTCCCCCGGACGTCGAAAGGGACGGCGGCGACAATACATCCTCATTTTCATTAATATACGAGGCATTTTTTTGTCATATTCATTCTTTTCTCTCTTCTATTTATTATTCCTTCAAAAATAAAATGAATAATAAAATCTATGACTAAAACAGAACCTAAAACGCATCATGTCTATGATTGATGAATCTCCGTGGACCCTGGAAACGGAAGACGAATGGATTGAGTCCGACAGTGAGCAGGAGACCATTTCTCCGGACATGCAAAGGATGCTGGAAAAGGAAACACACATCATACAACCGCATCAGGAGGAAATAGAAACAGTCAATTTGGGAAAAGAGGATGAGGAGAGAAAAATAAACATCGGCACCCAAATGGAAAGTAGCATGAAAAAGGGATTGATACAACTTCTGAGGGAATATGTGGATGTATTTGCTTGGTCGTACCATGACATGCCAGGGCTTGACACGAGTATAGTGGAACACAGATTGCCACTAAAAGAGGGGTTCCGACCTATAAAGCAAAAGCTCAGGAGAATTAAACCCGACTGGTCCTTAATGATAAAGGAGGAGGTGTAAAGGCAGTTGGATGCCAATTTCCTGGTAGTTTCCAAATACCCAGAATGGTTGGCCAACATTGTACCCGTCATCAAAAAGACCGGGAAGGTCAGAGTTTGCGTGGATTATAGGGACCTCAATCGAGCAAGTCCAAAGGACGACTTTCCCCTACCACATATAGACACGTTGGTAGACCATACCGCTACTAACACGTTGTATTCCTTCATGGATGGGTACGCAGGGTATAACCAGATCAAGTTAGCCGTTGAGGATAGAGAAAAAACCTCCTTCATTACACCATGGGGTACCTTTTGCTACCGAGTGATGCCATTTGGATTGAAAAATGCGGGGGCAACCTATCAAAGGGCTATGGTCACACTATTTATTACTGCCATTTAAATTATGCAATAGAAGCTAGGGCCATGTAGTCATAAACTTAAATTCCGCATAATAATAGGGTAAAAGCGCATTTTTTCAGTTTAATTATTTATTCAAAGTAGCCGGCCTATCATAGGGAACCCAAAAGGGGCGTCGTAAAGGAACTAATACTTCCTTTACACGTAACTAACTCCCTTACCCAACTCTGGTTCTAATGACCAAAGTTGGTTTTCGAAAACCAACGCCTTTTTAAAACCCCTCTTCCGATGTTTATGGTAAAAATATCGGTGGCGACTCCATAGAACCCAACTAAATAAATCCCTGGGTTAGCCCGGTTATCGGACAACCCAGGGATACTTTTGAAAACCTCGCCCCTAGGTTAGCCCGGTTGTCGGACAATCTAAAGGCGTTGTAACCATCAATAAAAAATGCGAAAATCAAAGAGGGTCGAAAAAACCATCGCGTCGCTCCGACCGCCCCCTTTCGGGGAGGCGGCGACAGAAGGCGACTCCACTGGGGAAGCCTAGAGAGTTGATCCCATTTAGTGATGGGCTGGCTTAAAAATAATTAAACCAAGAAAATAGCGCTTTTACCCTACCTTGTATTATAACATGTTTTATTGTTTGGCTTTCAAATAATTGTTGTTTGTTTCTACTTACGCAATTGATTGAAATATAAATTGCACACAAAACCCTTGCACACTACAGTTCCCTCTATACCCGGGGGCAAGTGAGAAAACCATAGGGAGTGGGTGGCAGGTACGGTTCGCTGCAGTTAGGGCCTTGTGCCCACCAGTGTTATCGGAAACCACCACTCAAGGTGATAACCTTCCTCTTTTGGCAACAAGACCAACTCTGGCCTTAGTGCTGAGCATGGTTGGACGGCTGGAGAGTGGGGACCCTATAATGGGGGCACCTTGGGGGCCTTAGCCTGGTGAGAACAGTTAGAACCTACCCTAACCAATGCACCTTTCTGTAGGAAAACCCTACCTCGTGATAAAAACGAAGTCTTGCCTGTTCGGGGATGATCGAATTGTGTGTGCATATGATTGTTGCATTTGTATGTTGCATAGCATAAACAAACAACAAAACAAAATCACCAAAAAAAAATATTTTACAAATAAACACCCTTATCTTGGACAGTCTGCCTTTTAGCTAGCCTGGTTTCAGGTTCTTTGTAAGCTAAGTAGCCACGCAGTTCCGACAGAAGAGATAAGGGACGCTAAATATTCTTTCGCATAAAGCCATATTTTATCTCGGACAGTCTGCATTTTAGCTAGCCTGGTTTCAGGTTCTTTGTAAGCTAAGTAGCCACGCAGTTCCGACAGAAGAGATAAAAGGCTATAAAACAAACAAATAAAGATAATAAAATAATCCTTTTTTTTCAAAATTCACAAATAAGACCTGGTCCAAAAATATTGCATTCATAAAACATTCATATAGATAGTTTATTCTTTCGAAAAATACGCAAATACCATACATCATGTAGAAAAACATGATAAGTAGTAAAATAAACACTCACATTCAATAAGCATCATCTTCATCAAATCATACATTTTAGTTTTAGAAAATGGAGGGGACAAGTAGACAAGTGGGGAAGGTGGATATTCTCCGAAGCCATACTGAGAAGCTAGAACGGCTTAGTGCAACGATGCCACCAGAGGTCCGCGCTGATTTTGAAAAGACCTATGGACGGATTCTGGACCACATAAAGATCAGTGTCGATCAAGTCTTCCTTAGGGTACTGATTCACTTTTGGAACTCCAGTCTGCGGTGCTTTGAATTTTCGCAGTTCGACATGGTGCCCACTTTAGAGGAGTATGAAACAATGTTGAAATGGCCCAAGTCAGCCGGGGTCAATATCCGCCATGAGGCGTATACTCCTGCAGCACCAGTCGCTGCCCTTATCCATCTACCGTACCGACAAAGTACCCTGATAGGAAGAGGGAACACCCAGGGATGGAGAGTATCGATGTTAGAAGACCACCTGTCCTATCTGGCTGCAAGGGCAGAGTGGGTTGCCTTCAACAAGACCCTGGCATTATTAATCTTCGGAACGATCCTGTTCCCCTTCCATCTCGACACGATCGATCAAGCCGTCATGGACGCTTTCTTCGCTTGGGACGTGAACTCGAAGAGTCCCCTGCCTGCTATTCTTGCCGACACCTTGCTATCGGTGGATTTCTGCCATCAGAAGCAAGGGAGAACACTCCGCTGCTGCTCTTCATTACTTTATGTGTGGAGCATCACGCACCTTTACGCCTCCAGTCACATGGGGATATTCCCCGACCCCTTGAGAAGCTTCTCCAAAATCCCCCTCCAACGACGCCTGACTATAGAATGGAGGAATGAGTTAGAACAAAAGGACGCCAACAGCATATCTTGGGTCTGCCCTTGGTTCCGACCCGGACCAGTTCTCGTCAGATGTGGGAACTACCCGAATGTACCCTTGATAGGACTCAGGGGTTGCATAGCCTACTCACCTAGAGTAGCTATGAGGCAACTCATGAGGACTCAAACTACTATCTCCCGAGGGGAACTCGGAGGGCTGTGCTTCTTTGGAGACCCGTGCACAATCGCCAACTCACTGACCGTGAGGAAAGCATGGGAGAAGCCAGTCTACATGGGAGACAGAGAGCTAGGAAAAGCTCGGGTGACTGTCACCAGTGACTATGAGGCATGGAGGAGAAGAAGAGAGATGGCTCGACCATCCACCACATCCGCGCCAATCGCCAACAACGAAGAGCTGCAGGCACAAGTCAATGCCTTGACCCAGAGGGTAGAAATAATGGGAGCCCAGATACGGGCCCTTGAGGAAAAGGAACAAGCCTCTATCCTCACGATTGACGGTCTACAAAGGCAAGGCAAGAAAAAGGATCATGAAATAGAACGCCTCAAGGACCAATGTGCTGACGCTAACGAACAAGCTATCCGAGCATCCAAAACTGCCGAGAACCGGCTCGGATAGCCAAGCTGCAGGAGATAACCGCGAGATCGGCACACCTTGAGGCGGAATCGGCTCGGCGAGCTCAAACGATCAAGGAGTTGTCGGAAGGGCTCCTTCGAGGCTCGGATAGACCTCCGCCAAGAACGAGAGAACAATAGAAAACTGAGCAGAGGTCTCTACGAGCTACGCCTTAAGGAGAAAAGCGGGCTAGCTCAGTACGACCAAGTACTTCAAGAGAAGGACCAAGCTGTTGCAAAGCTTGAGGAACTACAAGCCTTGGTCATACATCAAGAGGCAAAGATCAAAGAGGCTCAACAATACAGCGAAGAAATGAGCCAAGCGATCCACAAGCAAAGCGAAGCACTCGCTCACCATGTCCGGGAAGCCGAGAGAGAATTACAAAGAAAACAGGACCCGCCTGTGGGTTTCTTTAGGCTTTTCCGTTTTTGCCAAAAGACGCTTCGTAGTATGAAATAGGAGAATGTACACCTTCCAATGAATTAATGAAATCTTTTTTTTGTTCAACAATTGTCTACTTGCATACATGAACATGCATTTGCATATTTAATTTCCCCTCCTTCACGCTTAATAAATAAGATAATAAAAAGGAAGGATTAACTAACACGTCTTCCAACTCAGAAGAATGGAGAGAAAGCGACTCCTAATAAAGCTCACCCCAACGGTCGAATCACCGCAAGAGGGAAATAAACCTCGGCCGTTGGTCCTCAAGAATAAAGAAGAGGGGGCAAGGACGCCAGTGCGACTATTTATGCCACGTCCTTTCCCCTACGAGTCAAATAAAGCTGTACCGTGGAGATATGGGGAATCTTCACCAATAAAAGAAGAAATAACAAACATAGCCGGCATTGGGGGCACAACTAGAAGCGGAAGAATCTACTCCCCCAAGGACACACAGGAAAATGTCCTTCAAAATAAAGGAAAAAATAAAAAGATCGAAGAAGAAAAAGAAAATAAAGAATCCAAGGAGGAGACAGAGAAATTACTCCAGTTTATAAGGCAAAGTGAGTATTCCATTATAAACCAGCTCAATCGCACACCTGCAAAGATCACGTTGTTATCTTTGATAATGAGCTCGGAACCGCACCGAAACGCCCTGCTGAAGGTCTTGAGCGAGGCGCATGTACCCCACACGATATCCCAAGAAAAGGTTGAAAGGATCGTCGGTCACATCACGGCAAACGATCACCTCACCTTCACAGAAGAAGAACTCCCCCTAGAGGGGTCAAACCACAACAAGCCCTTGCATATCTCAGTTAAATGCAAGGAATACCTCTTTGCTAAAGTTCTTGTGGATAACGGGTCATCCTTGAACGTAATGCCCAAGTGCACACTGGATAAGTTGACTATCCAAGGAACCCGTCTGCGCCCAAGCAACACCATCATTCGAGCCTTCGACGGATCAAAGCAAGAAGTAGTGGGAGAGGTTAATTTGCCAATCCAAGTAGGACCCACTATCTTCAACATCGATTTCCACGTAATGGACATTACTCCAGCATACAGCTGTCTCCTCGGCAGGCCTTGGATTCATGACGCTAAGGCAGTACCTTCAACGCTCCATCAGAAAGTCAAATTCGTAGTAGATGATAAACTGGTCACGGTCCAAGCAGAGGACGATATCCTGATCAGTGGACCGTCCACCCAACCTTATGTGGATGTGGCTGAAGAGGCTCTTGAAACATCTTTTCAAGCGCTCGAAATTTCCAGTATAGAGCGACTTCCCAGAAATACAAAGGTAGCCCGCATGATGTTGAAGCATGACTACCATCCTGGCCAAGGACTGGGGGCAAATTCCCAAGGAATAAGGGACCCCCCTGAATTCAAAGACAATCCTCACAAGCATGGCCTAGGATATAACCCTTTCAAGGGCCGAGCGGGAAAAGCAAAAGGGAAGTCCCCCCTCCGCACACTCAAGCAGATTTTCCGAAGTGGAGGGGTGCAAGCGTCAAGAGCCACTCTAGTCATTAGGAAATCTTTTTCTTTGTTTAAGGGATGTAAACCCCATGATTGTTAGAGATTATCCCCCGGGGCGAGCCCGACCCCCGGGCATTTTAGGGCACATATTCCCTTATTAATTAATAAAGAATGATTCTTTCTATCTGCTTCTCTTCTTTCTACTTTTGACTTGGACCCCATAAATAACCACTGTCTAAGTAAACATAAAAAGAAAAGAAGAATAAGAAGCGCTTCCAAATAATCAAACCTTCATCATTGCTATCATCATCAAGTTAGCTGATTAGAAGCACATAAAAATAAGACTTCACTTAAGCCATAAAGAAAGTCACGCTTCGCCAATACTATGAACAAAAGAATAAAAAAAAAGAGAAAAAGCCCGGAGAAGCCAAAGGCCAAAGAAAAGGGCAAATTACCGGTAGGAAACCCACTAAGGGGGCTACGCAAAAGATAGGGTCAACCCGGTAGGATACCCGAACAACAATAAAGGGTAACCTGGGCAAAAGTTAGGGTTACAAATAAAGGTCCGCTAGGATTCCTCCAAAATTTTACAAGAGAGAGAACCTAGACAAAAGATAGGGCCAACACACGGTATCCTAGTTCGAAAACCCAAAGGGCGATCTAGGGAAATCAGCTAGCTATTTAAAAAGCAATGGAAATAAAACCAAAGAGCGCACATACAAAAGAAGAAAGAGGAAAATGTTTGCTTAGACAAAGCTTAAACACCCAGGCTTAACCTTAGCCAGCCATTCTTACAAATTCTTTTATCAATAAAAATCAACCCTCTAAAACACAAACCATTGATTTTTACCCCCTTTGCTTCTTTTCTCTTGACCCTCACGACAATATTCTAATAATTAATCTAGGAATATGGAGGCGTATAGTCAACAAGAGGATTGAAATCCCTAAAGCAAGGAAAAAGGGACACTGCATGACAAAGAGTGCTCTACAAAAAAAAGAGAGAAGAAAAAAAGAAGAGAAAGAAACTACTCTTCGGTCACAAGAAGTCCGGTATGGTACAGCATGTACAAAAGCACAGATCAGGAGGCACTCGGCGCTACAAGACACGTTGGTTAAATCTTTCTGAAATATTAACCAAAGTAGGCATTATAGGACATCAAACATGAAAACATTTGCATGCATAAAATGTTTTTGAACCAGGTCCTATTTCTTATGCAAAAAAAAAAAAAAACGAAAATTCGAGACCGCCGTCTCGGTTCCCTTGCAAATCGAGACCGCCGTCTCGAGAAACCAGACCGTCGTCTCGACTTAGGCAAAGTCGAGACCGCCGTCTGGGTTATCGAGACCGCCGTCTCGATTTGTTGGCAAAACGAGACCGCCGTCTCGACTTCCCAGACGACGATCTCGACCTGAAAAAAATCCTATATAAAGGGGGCGCACTTGGGGGGTTTCCTCACAACTCTCCAAGCCTCCAAAGCCTCCAACACTCATATTTTACTCTCCCAAGACTTCCCTGCTCAAGATGTTCGGAAGAAGTGCCTCCAGGAAGCGAAGGAGCACCGCTGGTGCTAGTAGTTCTGCACCATCGCCACCTCCAAACCCTTCTCAACTTCAACCACAACACCAGGCCCGCTTGGACAACCTCAGAAATTACCAGTGGCACCCCCTGCTGACACTGGATTTCAATATCTTGGCCGAGTTCGGGTGGGAAGAAGACGTTCGAGCGCACATCGATAGCATCGGGTGGGGTTTTCTGCTACAGCCTCCACCCGTTCATGTGTACCCACAAGCGGTACTCAAATTTCTGGCCTCGATCTCCCTCATTGAGATCCCCTCTATGGCCTCAGGCATGCAGCCCACCAAAATGGTCAACTATTTTATGGGTGGGCAATACCACACTACCACTTTGGAGGAATTCAATGTTTCCATTGGATTCATCCGGCTGAGCGGCGTTAACTCGGGAGTACCAGTGAGGCCATTTGCTCTAGGCCCACCAACCTCACCGCTCTGCGAGATGTGGCATGAGCTCACTGGGGCCACCACATTGCCTTCATTGATGAGGGGTCTGCACTCCCCCACCACTCCGCATACGCCACAAGGCTGGCGCGAGGCACCATCCATGCCAGGAAAGAGAGTCGGGGAAGATATCCCTCCCTAACCTCTTTGTCCTCTATTGCATGCACCGAGAGACGTGCTGCAATCCGGGTACTTCCTCCTAAGGGCCATGAAGGACTTTGGGAGTAGATCCACAGGGGCCATCCTTGTGGCTCCCCTCATCACCCCTCTAGCGAGAGAGAATGGGGTGCCCCGGCCGGAAGAGGCGGCCGTGATCTGCGACCGAGCCCATCAACGGGCTAATCGCTGGTCGGCATGGGGATGCTGATACGCCGGGAAGTCGGTTCGCCCGCATCCCACCACTGGACTTTGAGCTGGACCTCCGAGGAATAGTGGCGATGCGGGATACGCCCACGTCTCCGGCTCCCGGCAGCGACGGCGAGCAACAGCCACCACCATACACGGAGGACTTTGCCTGGCCTCCACCAACACATGAACGATCCGACATTCGCCAACAGGCCTTTCAGGAGGGCCAAAATGAGATCCGCCAAGAGCAGTAGAGGATGCGGTAGGAGTGGACGACGTTCCAGGAGGATTACAACGATGAAATCCAGGAACAAATCGACTTCTGCTACCACATGTATAAACATTTTCCCCACCGCACCCCTTCTGATGACGATGACTCTTAGGGACTGTACTGGTTAAAATAAAAGCTGCTGTAATAAAAATTTCCATGAATAAAATTTTATTCCATGCATTCTTTGCCTTCTTTTACAAAAAAGTCAGCGCAACAAAAAAACTTAAAAAGAAAAAAGGCACACGCTCAATAAAAAGCCAGAATCCAAAATCGCGAGAAAAAAGAGATAAAACCGCGAGAAAAAGGCAGGATTAAAACAACTACCTTCACCAATAAAAATCGACTACCAAGAGTCGGAGGATTACCACAAAAAAAAGAAACAAAAACCCCCAGCAAACCAATAGAGCTGGATGAACAACAAACCAGATTTCCGGCAACCCGGATGACCATTCCAGAAAGGTCCAAACCACAAACACAAAAAAATCACTCTCCAGGAAGATGGCGCATGATCAGAATCAGTAAGCCGCCACCATCGCCAAAGGATCAGCTACCGCAAGAAGGGGCATCCAGAGGCACCAAACCAGACGAGGGTTCGTACTCGTCAACCAAAGGATCAGCTACCGCAAGATGGAGCATCCGGAGGTCAAACACCAGATGGGGGTGTAAACTCATCAAGCCTTACAAAAGGGGGCTTACCGGGCGAGGGTTAGTACTCGTCAAACACCAGATGGGGGTGTAAACTCATCAAGCCTTACAAAAGGGGGCTTACCGGGCGGGGGTTAGTACTCGTCAAACCAGATGGGGGTTCATACTCATCAGCCGAAGGGGTCAGCTACCGCGTCGAAGGAGTATCCCAGAAGCGCACAACACAAACATTTCCCCAGAAGATCATCCGCCGCAAAGACGGAGTATCTGAAGGGTAACCGGGCAAGAGGGTCAACTCCTTTACCCTCCAGTCAATCACCTCGGCACAAAAGGCCAGCAGTCGACTGGTCGGGTAAAGGGGGGGCAACTGTAGACCCCAAATCTTGCCCGGCCTCAGAATAAAATCAGAAAGTGTCCTATTTAAAGACGGCCGAAGCTTAACAAGTCATTAGGAGAGACTATTAGGCTCCCGTACCAAGATAGGAAGGTTTTTTGGCCCGAAAATAAAGTTTCTCGCCCTGAAGGGACGAGACCGCCGTCTAGAAGGACCAGACCGCCGTCTCGTCTCAACGCCAGGACGAGACCGCCGTCTTGATTTTCCAGACGACGGTCTCGACCTCTTGCAAAGTCGAGACGGCGGTCTGGATTTTCCTGACAGCGGTCTCGACTCCTGCAAAGGTCGAGACGACGGTCTGGGTTTTCCAGACAGCGGTCTCGACCCCCTGCATGGTCGAGACGGCGGTCTGGATTTTCCAGACGGCGGTCTCGACCTCGTCAGACGAGAACAGCGGTCTCGACCTGTCAGGCGCGAAAAACTATAAATAGGGGTCCTCCCCCCCTCATTTCCACACAGAATCCAAGAAGCTCTCCCTTCTCTCTAGACTTTCTCTCTCTAAGAATCCCTCCGAGGCATTTCCGGAGTTTCTGAGTGTCTCTAGGCATAGACTGAGCATTCTAAATCTTCTTAAGAATCCCTCCGAGGCATTTCCGGAGTTTCTGAGAGTTGTAGAGTGAAGGGTTGCCAAAATGCACCCTCTCTTTAAAGAAATATAAAAGCTTGCTTTGGAGGTGCATATTCTCCCTCTCTATTTTTATTACTGCCATTTAAATTATGCAATAGAAGCTAGGGCCATGTAGTCATAAACTTAAATTCCGCATAATAAAAGGGTAAAAGCGCATTTTTTCAGTTTAATTATTTATTCAAAGTAGCCGGCCTATCATAGGGAACCCGAAAGGGGCGTCGTAAAGGAACTAATACTTCCTTTACACGTAACTAACTCCCTTACCCAACTCTGGTTCTAATGACCAAAGTTGGTTTTCGAAAACCAACGCCTTTTTAAAACCCCTTTTCCGATGTTTATGGTAAAAATATCGGTGGCGACTCCATAGAACCCAACTAAATAAATCCCTGGGTTAGCCCAGTTATCGGACAACCCAGGGATACTTTTGAAAACCTCGCCCCTAGGTTAGCCCGGTTGTCGGACAATCTAAAGGCGTTGTAACCATCAATAAAAAACGTGAAAATCAAAGAGGGTCGAAAAAACCATCGCGTCGCTCCGACCGCCCCCTTTCGGGGAGGCGGCGACAGCTGTTATTTTGAGCTGGCTTTGCCTATGCTCTTATTCCGCTGGGGAATGTGTTTTCTGATTATTTTGACTTTTTCTCACGTTTTATCTCTTTTTACCGCGATTTTGAAATTTGGCTTTTTTATTTTGGATAATGCGTGCGCCTTTTTACATTGTAATTTCTTTTATGCACACAGACTTTTTCTTCTTTTTTGATTGTCCGCTAGGGATGAAAAGATTTTCTTCTTTTTCTCTTTTCTTTTTTGGCGATCCACCAAGGAGTTCATTGGCTTCCTGGGGATCCAACTTTGATTTGATTGTGGCCTCTATTGGGGAATGCAAGTTTTTTCTTTTCTTTCTTTTTTTGTTGAACCCCAGGGGATATGGAGATTTTGACTTCATATCTTATTTGTTTGATCTTTGATTCTCCTTTGGAAGTAGCGGAGATTTTGGATGAATGTGCTCGATGACTCATGTGGTGATGAAGCTGAGTCGCGAGGTAATCTTTTTGTTTTGCCTCTAGATTTAGGCAAGGATCCGCTTGGGGATTATCGAGCCTTTCCGTTGGCTTTTTTCCGATGTACCCTCTTTTATTGGTGTAGAAGGAGAATGGTTGGAGTTCTTTATTTTGCTGGAGCAGTTTTGATTTTGCCTTTTCTTTCGCGATTTTGATTTTTCTCGCGAGTTATTTGAAATCTGGCTTTTTAATATATCACGTGTGCCTTTTTATTTTATTATAATAATTTTTTTGTACACGTGGGCTTTTGGAATGTAAACAGAAATAACAACTTTTTATTTATTACTTCCCCTTTTTCTTTTTTTCGGGTGATACATTCAAGCATTCTTAGCCTAGCAGAGAATATCTAAAAACATCCTAGTCATCAGCTTCTGGGCTGGAGTGGGATGATGGTGTTGGCGAAGGGATGCGACGGAGCATGCGGCGCTGGAACCTTGCCTGAGTCTGGACCAAATTTTCTACTTGGCGGTCTGTCCTTTCTTGCCTCATACTCAATTGGCTGAGTTGTTGTCGCATGAACTGGAATTGTCCTTCCATATCGGCGTGCTCATCATCCATACGTCGGTATAAGCCAGTGAAATCTGGATCATATGATTGCTGCTGGGACTCCAAAGTCGCGGTGATATCCTGTGGCATGCCAAAATCATACATATCTAGTGAAATTGAGAGCATGGGGTGTAGAACGAACCCGGACCCTTGTCGACTAAGGATGTTCATGTGGACCAGTATTGCCCCATTAATTGGTTCTGGTTGAAGGCTTTCCGGGATGTCTTCTCCGTCAGTACATCCCCAATATTCGACTAAAGGGGTGCGAAAAGGAGCCATCATGATAGCTCCTACTGAGCCACGAGTTCCATAATCCTTTAAGGCTTTCAAGAAAGTGTACCCTGGGTTACATCGATGCCCTTGATGCATGCAATAGACAATAAAGAGATCAGCCAACGTCACCTTTCCTTGGCTTTCCTTCCGGCTATGTATGGTCCCAGCTAGCAATTTGTGGCATATGCAAAGCGAAGGAGAAAAAGCTGCGCCTTTCAGATGCGACAGCAGGCTTTGTGCTCCGGTGAGGTCTTTCCACATGCTGGTGGTAGTGAGAGCAGTGGGTTTCTCATAATATGCAGACCTATACTCTGGCGTTCTCGTATCCGCTCGTTGGCAGAAACCCATTATGACATTGAAGTCATCCAACATGGTGGTCCGGTATGCCCAATCCATCCAATAGGAGACAGCTTGATTAGGGGGCACTCCGGGGGTCATAGACGGCATCTCCACCAGAGTAACGAAGGCAAGGAATTCCAGCGTGGCGGTACGGTGGATTCGAGAGGGTGGCTCACGAAGTAGAAAATCTCATCCTATGTTTTGGATGTACCTTCTGACATCTTGATCCCAGCCAAATGTAGTTAGGATTTCGAAATCCAGACATAGCATAGGGTGCCAGGAATACTGTTGGATGTTTGCCAACCTCAGTTGATGCGATTCTGCTAGCAGAGCGTTGGTGATGGGAGATCCTCTGGTGGAGGTCCGGGTGCGTTTCCTCCTAGATTAAGGCTCCCCATACTCCATTTTGTGCCTAACTCACTCAAGAATGCTATAAATGCGTAAAAAGGGAGAAGAAGCAAGATGGAATGCTTGGAATGGGATGCAAATGCAAGGATCTGTGCCCCTTATTTATAGGAGAGATCTGGAAGGTCGGGACGACCGTCTGGGATCTGGGACGGCCGTCTTAGACCAACGGTAACCTTGGGACGGCCGTCTGAGAAGTGGGACGTCCGTCTGAGAGTGGGACGGTCGTCTCAATCAAATTTTAGGCTTGAGACGTGCGTCTTAGATGTGGGGACGGGCGTCCCACTTGAATTTTGCCATTTGGGACGGTCGTCTCGACCCTTGGGATGACTATCTCGAGCTTTTTAAGTTTTTTTTTTCATGTTTTTTGATGAGAAGGAAGATAGGGCTCCATTCATTGATGTTTTAATGCATGTAATGTTTCATGATATGCGTCCTATGATCTATTTCAGTTAATATTTCGAAAGTTTTAACTGATGTGCTTTGACTTCGGGCGCATTCTCGGTGTAGTACCTTTCTGTCATCATGTTTTTCGATCAACAAGCTTAACTGTACTTATTTGTCGTATCAAACTTTCTTGCTATAACCGAAGAGTAATCTTTTGTGCATAGAGCAACTGCCATGTCAATGCCCCTCTTCCTTTCCTTAGGGATTTCAACCTTCCTATTGATCACTATGTTTCCACATTCCCTTTTATTACTTGAATGCTTTATAGTGAAATGGTCAAGAGAAGAGAAAGAAAAAGGGTTTATAACAAGGGCTTGTGTTTTAGAGGGAGTTTTTTTTTTGTAATAGAAGTTTCTGTAAGAATGGCTAGCCAGGGTTAGTCGGTGTTTTAGGCTAATTTAGACAAACGTTTTGTTCTTATGATGTGGCATCTTTATTCACTGCTTTGTGGCACCTTTTTGTGATTGATTAACTTTCCTAGCCCGCCCTTTCGGGTTTTCAGTCTAGGATGTTGTGCTATGTTGTAACTTTTGTCTAGGTTCCTCTTTGTATTATTTTTAGGAATACCTAGCAGACTTTCTTTTTGTAACCCTAACGTTTGCCCAGGCTACCCTTTATTATTGTTCGGGTCTCTGCTAGGTTTACCCTAATTTTTACGCAGCCCCCTTTGTGGGTTTCTTGCTGGGTATTTTTCCCTTTTATTTTTTTTGTCTTGGCCTTTGGCCTTGACGGGCTTTATTTAACAATAATATTTTTTATTTATCATATATATATTTATTTTTTGCACAACATTGTCGAAACTTGGTTCTATCAAGATAGATCTTATTCGTGTTTCTAGTTAATCAATCGTATTTGACATTGTTTTGTGACGCTTTGATTGTTTTGACACATTTAGAACAAAACGTCTATCTAAACATTGTTAATTTAAAATAGGGTATAGACATATTTAGCAAGAAGAGAAGAAGATAGTAAGAGTAGCATTCTTTTATAATTTTGGGGGAAATGTGTGCCCTAGAAATGCTCAGGGGTCGGGCATACCCCGAGGAGTGATCTCTAATAGTCATTAGGTTTACATCCCTTAGAATTGGAAGAAGGACACCTAATGACTAACGCTACCCTTTGCGCTAATACCCCTCCTTTTCGGAATATTGTCTTTGAGGGGTAAGACTTCCCTATTTTCCGTATAGCTTGATCTTTTGTAGGGTCGTACCCTAAGCCATATTTTAAAGGATTATCTTTGAAATCTGGTGGTTCTTTTATTCCTTGAGCATTCTTTCCGAGCCCCTGTTCTGGGCGATATCCATATCTTTTCATCATATGGGTCACTTTTGTATTACTGGGAAGTCTTTCTATGTTGGCAATTTCGAGCGCTTGAAAGGATGTTTCAAGAGCCTCTTCAGCTGCATCCACGCATGGTTGGACAGACGATTTGCTAATCAAAATGTCTTCTTCAGCTTGAACCGTGACGAGTTTATCATTTGTCACAAACTTGACTTTCTGGTGGAGCGTTGAAGGTATTGCCTTAGCGCTATGAATCCAAGGTCTACCAAGGAGGCAACTATATGTTAGAGTGATATCCATCACATAGAAGTCTATGTTAAAAATAGTAGGGCCAATTTGGATTGGTAGACTAATCTCCCCTACTACATCACGTCTTGATCCATCAAAGGCTCGAACAATTGTGTTACTCGGGCGCATGTGGGTTCCTTGCACTGTTATCTTGCCAAGTGTGCATGTAGGCATAACGTTTAAGGATGACCCATTATCCACAAGAACTTTGGAAATGAGATATTCCTTGCATTTGACAAAATATGCAAGGGCTTGTTGTGATTTGACCTTTCTAAAGGGAGCTCTTCATTTCTGAAGGTAAGATGATCATTGGTTGTAATGTTACCAATGACTCCCTCAAACTTGTCTTGGGATATGGCATGCGGAATGAATGATTCATTCAAAACCTTTAACAATGCGTTGTGATGTGGCTCTGAACTCATTATAAGTGATAACAAAGTTATCTTTGCAGGAGTGTGATTGAGTTTATCAATGATGGAGTACTCACTTTGTCTTATATACTGGAGTAACTCATCTGTCTCCTCCTTGGATTCTTTTTCCTCTTCGATTTTATTTGTTACCTTATCTTTAGGAATATTAACTTGTAATTCCTTGGGGGAATATATTCTTCCACTTCTAGTCATGCCCCCAATACCGGCTATGTTGGAGATATCTTGATTGACTGGTGATTCTTCTGCGTATCTCCAAGGTACAGCTTTATTTGATGAATAAGGGAAAGGGCGAGGCATGAATAAACATAAAGGCGTTATTGCCCCTTCCCTTTTATCGATTGGAATGACCAACAGTGCTTGTTTGTTATCATTTTTGGGTCTATCGACCGTTGTAGAGATTTTGATGACGAAAGGCTTCTTTTCCATTTATTCTGATTTGTGGAAAGCACATCAATTAATCCTTTCTTTTTATTATCTTTATTATTAAAAGGAGGAGGGATGTATGAATGTATGCAACTTATGAATGCAATAGATAGTTTAAAGATAATCCTTTTTATTTCATCTAGAAAGTGTTCATCCTTCTATACAATGCTTTGAAGTAAGTGTTGACAAAAACAGAGAAGCTTGAAGAATCCTATAGGTAAATTAGGCTTTCTTTCGTAATTCATCTTCAGCTACTCTCACATGATTTCTGAGCGCCTTAACTTGCTCATGTACCGCCTGGCTCATCTTTTCACTATATCGACGAGCCTCTTTTATCTTTTCTTCCTGATGAACGATCAAGGCTTGTTGTTGGTCAGACCTCTCTATTACTTGGTCTCTTTCACGAAGTAGTTGACCATACTGAGCTAATCCATCTCTTTCTTTATCATGTAGCTCATCCAGATTTTCTCTATATCTTTCAGCGGTTTCCCACCACTTTTGTGCTTTTGACCGAGTTTCTGTTAGGTCATCTTGTATTAACTTGATCATTTTTGCCTGTTCTGCAAGCGCACTCTCAAGATATGCTATTTCATCATTCATGTCCCGAAATAGACTATCTTGTTCAAGCCTCGGAATTTTCAATGCTTGTTTAGTCTCTTCTTGGTAATCAGCACAATCATTCTTAAGGCGCTCTATCTCATGATCCTTCTTTTTACATTTCCTTTTTAAACCATCTATTATAAGGGTTGATTCTTGCTCTTTCTCTTCAAAAGCCCTCAATTGAGCTTCCATTACTTCTACCCTTTTATTTAAGGCATTGACCTGCAATTGTAGCTCTTCATTAACTAATGTTGTGGTGAATGTAGCGAATGGTTGGGGTATCCTTCTACTTTTCCTCCATTCCTCATATTCGTGGGACGTAGACACCTGAACCTTTTCGAGTTCTTTATCTCCTTGATAGACTGGTCTTTCCCATGCTTTTCGGACAGCATATACTTCTTCAAAGCTATGGGAGTAATGGCATAGACACAACCCTCTGAGCTCTTCTTGATTTGGCACAGTTTGGGTTCTCATGAGTTGTCTCATAGCTATTTTGGGAGAGTAAGCTATGCAACCCCTGAGGCCTAGTAGTGGTATGCTCAGGTAATCTCCGCATCATATAAGAATATAACCGGGTCGAAACCAAGGGCAAACCCATGATACATGCTCTATTTTCCAGTTTTCCAACTCAGTTTTCCATTCTAAAGCTTGATGATGTTGAAGAGGGATTTTTGAAAAACTCCTTAAAGGATCAGGGAATATGCCCATGTAGCTTGAAGCGTAGAAGTGAGTAATGCCCCATACATATAGTAATGAAGAGCAACATCTAAGTGTTTTCCCCTGTTTCTGTCGGCAAAAATCTACTAAGAGTAGGGTATCAGCGAGAATTGCAGGTACAGGACTCTTAGAGTATACATCCCTGGCAAAGAATGCATCTATTGCAGCATGATCCACAACGTTCACATGAAATGGGAATAATATGATTCCAAACATTGCCAATGCTAGAGTTTTGTTGAATGTAGACCAGTCTTTCTTTTCAGCCAAAATGGTTAAGTGGTCTTCTATTATTGACATTTTCCAACCTCGGATGTTCCCTTTTCCTTCTAGGATGGATTGATGAGATGGCAATCATATAATAATAGCAAATTTACTCACGACGACATACACTCTTGAGCAGACATAGACCCCGACTGACTGAGGCCATCTAACCATGAGTTCATATTCTTCTAAGGTTGGTACTAAATCGAACTGCGAAAACTCAAAGCAGTGCAGATTGGGATTCCAGAAGTGTACCAATGCTCTAACAAAGATAGGATCGATGTTGATTTTCAGGAGGTCAAGAATCCTTCCATAAGATTTCTCAAAATTAGCACTGACCTCCGGCGGCATATAAGAGCACAACTGTCTTAGCTTCTCTACATGGCATAGAAGGATTTCCACTTTCTTTAACTATCTATTACTGGATCCCTCCATTATCTAAAAGAAATGAAAATGCATTATATGAGGATGAGTCTTTGTAAATGCATGCATGCAAGGGTTTGTTTTTTCTAAGTATTATCATGTTTTATTCTTAGTATGATACATGATAGTGCTTGGTTTTTTCTTGAAAAGGAAACTATCTATATGAATGTTTATGGACTTTGATGAAGAGAGTCCTATTTTCTCCTCTTATTATTTTTATGAACAGATGTTGTATGAATAATAAGACTTTGTCAAAAATATTTTTATTGTAAGAGGTATTTTTATTGCTTTAAATTGTTTTTTATATTTTTATAACCCTTTATCTCTTCTATTGGTCAACGTGACTACTTAGCTTACAAAGAACCTGAAACCAGGCTAGCTTAAATGAAGACTGTCCGAGATAAAGTTGGTTTACTCTTATCAATTTTATGGTTTTAAGAATTATTTTACTTTTTTTGTCTATTGTATGATTACCCTATGCCAATGCATTAATACAAATGCAGCAAATGAATGCACACACAATTCACTCATCCACGAGCAGAGCCATGCTTATTTAATCACGAGGTAGGGTTTTCCTACAGAAACGTGCTTGGTTAAGGCGCTTCTAAACTGTTCTCACCAAGGCCAAAGGTCCCCAAGGTGCCCCCATTATAGGGACCTCTCAATCTTCGGATCATGCACGGAACTCCGTGTCGACATCCTTGGACCGAAAGAAAAGAGTTATCACCTTGAGTTGGTGGTTTTTCGACAACGGTTGTAGCCCCGTGTGCCAACAAGCCGGTCGTATCTGCCACCCACTCCCTATAGGTATTCACTCTTGCCCCCGGGTATAGAGGGACTATAGTGTGCAAGGGTTTTTGTGTACAATTTGTATTTCAGACAATTTCCAAAAAATATTCATACAACAGTTATTAAAGCCATACAATAAAACATACAAAGAAGGGTAAAGGCGTAATTTCAAATCTTTACTTAGTTTGAATTTATCCGTCGCTAAATGGGATCAACTCTTTAGCTTCCCCAGTGGAGTCGCTATCTGTCACCGTCGTCCGTTCTGACGTCTAGTGACATCTCAAAAATTTATGTGAGCGGTTGCGAAAAGATGGTTTAGACTCGTGTTTTATTAAAAATGTGATTGTCGCCGTCGTCCGTTCCGACGTTTAGGGACATCTCGAACGTTTATGCGAGCGGTCGCGAAAAGATGGTTTAGACTCGCGTTTATTTAAAAATGTGTTCATTGCTCCCGAGGTGCTCAACAACTGAACTATCCTCTAATAAAAGCAAGGTTTTTGTAAAAGGGTTCTTATGGAGTCGCCACCAATGTTTTGACCATAAACATTGGAAAAGGATAAAAAGGCATTGATTTTAAGAAAAACCAAACTTGGCCATTATAACCAGAGTTAGGTAAGGGAGTTAGTTACACGTGGGGAAGGTATTAGCACCCCCACGACGCCCCTTCCGGGTTCCCTATGACGGATTAATTCATAAAGTAAAGATTAAGAGAAATTACGCTATTACCCTATTTTATTATACAATATTAAAAAATGGCTATCTACATGATTCTATTTTCTATTGTATACATAAAGCAGTAAATAGAGCAATAAAAGAGAAGAGAAGTGAAAAGAACCTCTGTAGCAAGCTTTTTATTACAAATATTCAGTTGTGAGGATGCATTTTGGCAATCCCCCGCACTACAAAGACTCTCCTCCCCGAATACAAGACCGACACTACCAAAATTTTAAGAAGAATCGAATGTCGGAAGAAACTTCCTTAACCGATTGTTACCTTATAGGCAATCGGAGAGATCATTCGAAAGAAGGAGAGAAGAGACGAGTGAGGTGTCTAAAAACGTCCAAATGAGCTCCTATTTATAGTTTTTTCAGCCTAGTAGCTCGGGACACCCATCTGGGGTGCAAAAAATAGGGACCGCGGTCTGCAGAGGTTGGGACAGTCGTCTGGGATCTGGGACGACCGTCCCAAGTGTTGAATTTGGGTGAGACATGCGTCTCACATTTGGGACGTGTGTCTGGCCTGTCTGGGATGGTTGTCCTGGCTTCTGGGACAGCTGTCCTGGCTTCTGGGACGGCTATCTCGAGTGTTTTGGCCAAATTTTGTGTTCTGGGACTTCCAGGAAGCTTTCCTTTCTTCAGACGGAAGCCGATTGATGCCAATAGACGTCCACCGAAGCATCATCTTCAGAGAGAAAGTCTTTTGGTCTTTATTGAGAGGCCGGGCAAAATTAGGGGTCTACAGTTACTACCATCTTCTGGATGATTTTCTTGATGTTCTTATTGGCTGCCTCTACCACCCCGTTCATCTTAGGTCAGTATGGAGAGGAATTGTGGTGTTGAATTTTGAAATCTTGACATAGTTCCTCCATCATCTTCTTATTGAGGTTGGTCCCATTATCAATAATGAGCCTATGAGGGATGCCGTACCAACATAGAATATTTTTCTTGATGAAGGTGGTCACCACTTTTCTAGTCACGTGCGCATATGATGCTACCTCGACCCATTTGGTGAAGTAGTCAATGGCCACTAAGTTAAAACGATGACCATTAGATGCTTTGGGCTCGATGGGTCTGATGACATCCATGCCCCACATAGAGAATGGCCATGGTGTAGCCAGGGTACTGAGAGGTACAGGTGGTACTCGAATATTATCGGCATAGATTTGGCACTTGTGACATTTTTTGGCATATTGGTGACAATCTGCTTCCATTGTGGACCAAAAATACCCTGCCCTTAAGATCTTCTTCGCCATGACATGCCCAGGTGCGTGGGTCGCAAAAGTTCCTTTGTGGATTTCTCTTATCAAGGTTTGGGCTTCTTTATGGTCCACACACCTTAAGAGAGTGGAATCGAAACTCTTTTTGTAGAGGGTTTCTTCAATTAACGTGAACCCTACTGCCCTTTTACGAATGGTTCGTTTATCATTATCATTGATTCCTTCGGGGTATTCGCCCTTCATGAGGTATTGCTTGATGTCGTGATACCAAGGGTTTTGATCGTGCTCGTCATTTACTGTCATGCAAAAAGCTTGTTTGTCATGCAGCTTGATTTGAATGATTGGCATCTCATGCTCTTCATCTAAGGAAAACATGGATGATAGAGTGGCGAGGGCGTCAGCAAATTGATTGTCTTCCCGAGGAATATACTAGAAGGTGACGCTTTCCAGTCTTGAAACCAAATCACGTATGTGTTCTAGATGTGGGATTAATTTGGAGTTTCGGGTTTCCCATTCACCTTTAAGTTGATAGATGACAAGGGATGAATCGCCGAAGACTCTGAGTTTAGTAACCCCATGATCTAGAGCTGCTTGGATTCCTAGCGCACATGCTTCGTATTTGGCCATGTCGTTGGTACAGTCAAAATTCAGCCTGGCCGTTACAGGGATGTATTTCTTTTCAGGGGATATTAAAATAGCTCCTATCCCATATCCAAGCATGTTCGAGGCCCCGTCGAAGAACATGGTCCATGCCTCTTCTTTGGTCTCTTTGTGTTGAATGTGCATGATATGTTCATCGGGAAAATCGTCCTATAGGGATTGATATTCATTTGTTGATCCATGGGCTAGATAGTCTGCTAGGGGGATACCTTTAATAGCTTTCTAGGTGACATGAATGATGTTGAACTCTGAGA
Source organism: Sphenostylis stenocarpa (assembly GCA_963425845.1). NCBI lineage: Eukaryota > Viridiplantae > Streptophyta > Magnoliopsida > Fabales > Fabaceae > Sphenostylis > Sphenostylis stenocarpa. The sequence continues at coordinate 32,573,275 of OY731400.1, read as the reverse complement.
GGAGCACTTGTCACCTAGCTATTCTTTCGGTCAAAATGGGCTCCTCGAAGAGGTATTTGATTAGGTCCATTTTGGAGACCAACCATGTTGTATGCCGAGCCATATATTGTCGGAGACGCTGAGTGACACACACCAATGCGCAGCAGATCTTTTCAAATGGTGTATAACGGGTTTCATAGTCTAGGAATTTCTTACTGAGATAATAAATGGTTCGCTCTTTCTTCCCATTTTCATCTTGTTGACCGAGCACACATACCATGGATTCTTCGAGTATTGACAGATATAGGATCAACGGTCTCCCTTCGACGGGTGGCACCAATACTGGCGGATTGGTTAACCATGTTTTTATTTTAACGAATGCTTGTTGACATTCTTCATTCCACACCGTTGGTTGATTTTTGCGCAACAGTTTAAAGATGGGAATACATTTATCCGTCAACTATGCGATGAAACAGGCAATATAGTTAATTCGGCCCATAAAACCTCTGACCTCCTTTTCCGTGCTTGGCGGGGGCATTTCCAAAATCGCCTTGGTTTTGTCAGGGTCAACCTCAATTCCTCTTTTGTTGATGATGAACCCCAAGAGTTTTCCTGATCGTTCTCTGAAAGTACATTTTGTCAGGTTTAGTTTGAGTTGGTACTTTTGAAGCCGATCGAATAATTTCTTGAGATACCGAATGTGGTCCATCTCGTTTCTGGATTTGGCGATCACGTCGTCCACATATACTTCTATTTCTTTGTGGATCATGTTGTGGAACAGTGTGACCGTAGCCCTTTGATAGGTAGCCCCTGCATTCTTGAGTCCGAAAGGCATTACACGATAGCAAAAGGTGCCCTATGGTGTGATGAAAGTGGTTTTTTCTCTGTCCTCGGCGACCAATTTGATCTGATTGTACCCCGCATACCCGTCCATGAAGGAATAAAGTGTGTAAGTAGCGGTATGGTCTACTAACGTGTCTATATGTGGTAGGGGAAAGTCATCCTTTGGACTTGCTCAGTTGAGGTCCCTATAATCCACACATACCCTGACCTTATCGTTCTGTTTTATGACAGGCACTATGTTGGCCAACCACTCTGGGTACTTGGACACCACTAGGAAATTGGCGTCCAATTGTCTTTGTACCTCGTCCTTAATCATTAAGGACCAATCCGGTTTAATTCTTCTGAGTTTTTGCTTCACAGGTCAGAACCCTTCTTTTAATGGCAGTCTATGCTCCACTATACTCGTGTCAAGTCCGGGCATGTCATGGTAGGACCAGGCGAACACATCCATATACTCCTTTAGAAGTTGTGTTAAGCCCTCCCTTATGTTACTATCTATTTGGGTGCTGATGTTTATCTTTTTCTCATCATCCCCTTCTCCCAAATTGATAGTTTCCGTTTCTTCTTGATGTGGTTGTATAATGCGTGCTTCTTTTTCCAACATTCTTTGCATATCCGGGGAAATGGTCCCCTGCTCACTGTCGGACTCGACCCATTCGCCTTCGGCTTCCGGGGTCCACAGAGATTCATCAATCACAGACATGATGTGTTTTAGGTTCTGTTTTAGTCATAGATTTTATTATTCAATTATCTTTAAAAGAATAATAAATAGAAGAGAGAAAAAAATGAAGGAAATGAATGTGACAAAATGCCTCATGTATTAAGGAAAATGAGAGTGTATGTACAAGCCCTTTTAATCAGAGTTCCTGCGGCCACGAGCGGGGACCGCAGGAGATATAAGAGAAAGCTTAAAAAAAGGCACCCTAGGGGCTTATCCTCTCAATCCTCCCTCTCTGCTACTCTGGCTTTGACAGAGGTTTGGCGTCGACATCAGAAGTGAAGGCATCAAAAGTTATCCACCCAGCATCGATCAATTCTTGGACCCGATACTTACGGGTTAAGCAATTTTCTGTTGAGTGCCCGGGTGAACCCGAGTAATAATTGCATTTCTCGTTTGGTTTATACCACTCGGGGTAGGGAGGCTCTATCTGCTTCTTTGGAGGAACGCAAGTTAAGAGTTTGGCCTCAGCAGCTGAGACAGCAGTTTGCCATTGGAAGTTGAGATGGGAGTGAACTTCCTTTCTTTTTTGCGAGGCTGCCGAGCCGCTTGTGGAGCAGAAGAAGGAGTGGCGAAATTAATTACGTGCACAACTTTGTCCTTCTTCTTGCAGGCAGGTTTTCTGAATGAGATGCCAGCATGGGAAGACTGTGCTATCTTCCCACTTCTCAGTCCCTGCTCTACTCTTTCCCCCACGGTGACTATGTCCGAGAAAAGGTTGAAGGTACTGGCTATTGCCTTATCGTAGTACGCTCCAGTCAGTGAATCTATGAACATAGCCATTGTCTCCTTATCTGTCAATGGAGGATCTATCTGGGCGACCATTTCCCTCCACCTTTGGGCGTACGCTTTGAAGGATTCGTCATTCCTTTTGCTTAGGGTCCTGAGATCTGACCTGTTAGGGGTCAGATCGATATTGTATCGATAACGACGGAGAAAAGCATCAGCCAACTGTTTCCAGTTTTGGACCTGCCCTCTCTCCACTTGCATGTACCAGTTGAGAGTCGTGTCAGCCAGACTCTCCTGGAAGCAGTGGATCAGGAGTTTTTCATTTTCAGCGTGTGCTACCATCTTTCGACAGTACATCATAAGGTGGTTCTTTGGGCAGGTCAACCCGGCGTACTTGGGAAAGTCTGGGATTTTGAATTTGGGAAGGAAATGGATGTTCTTCACCAGGCACATGTCTGCCACCTCCTTGATGTCAAAGTTGTGCCCCTCCACTGCCTTCAGCCTTTCCTCTAGGGCGGAGATTTGCTGCTTAGATACTTCCGGGGTGAGGATACACGCAGATTAAAAGAAGTTTTAACAAATTAAAACAAGACTTTTAACAGATTAAAAGATTATTTTAACAGATTAAATAAATCAGTAGTTTGGAAAATCTTCTATATAAATAGAATTGCTTGAACCTTTTGAAACACATCTTTTTGCAATCAATCAAGCAATCATAAGTGCTACTTTCAAGAGAGAATCACGCTAGTTTTGTGAAGTCATAGAAGTTCTTTCTTGAGGCAAAATTTGCATTATTTTGGAGAAGAAACTCATTCTGCAGAGCTGCATAATCCTGGTTTGGGTGTTCTAGTTTCTTCTCTTTGTTTCTTTACTTTCTTTTCTGTATTGTGGGTGCCTGGAATTGTGGGCGCTGGTTTCTGTGGCTGAAATTTGGCTGCAGGGTTGGTCAAGAACTGGAATTTGGTTCTTGGTGAAGGTTTATGTGCAAGGACTGGAATTTTGGTTCTTGTGGTAGATTGAGTGTAGGATTAAAGTTGTAATCTGTAAAACGTTCAATCTAGTGGAACCCAACTAGAATTTGGCTGGAAACTGGACGTAGCCCTGGGATTGGGTGAACCAGTATAAATCTTGGTTGTAACTTTCTAAACATTTCTCTCTTTTAATTCTATCATTGCCTTTATTTTGATTGCTTGTTGTGTGTGATTCAAGAACTGGTCAGAATTCTTAATCTTTGAAATAGATAATTTGTAAATTACGAAAATCTTTCAAAGATCAATTCACCCCCCCCCCTCTTATCTCAGCCTACATTTCTAACAATAACGCTTTTAGGTTGTCCGATAACTAGGTTGAACCTAGAGGCGAGGTTTTCGAAAAGGTGTTCTTGGATTGTCCGATAACTGAGCTAACCCAAGAACTAGTTTGACGGGGTTCTTATGGATTCGTCACCGATGTTTTTACCGGAAACATCGAAAAAGGGGTAAAAAGGCGTTGGTTTTCGAAAACCAACTTTGGTTGTTAAAACCAGAGTTTAGGTAAGGGAGTTAGTTATGTGTAAGGGAAGTGTTAGTTCCCTTACGATGCCCCTTTCGGGTTCCCTATGATAGGCCAACTATTTTATAAATAAACTTTTGAAAAGACGCTTTTACCCTTTTATTTACAAAATTAAAGTAACGACTACATGACCTTAATGTCTATTATGCAATTTAATCATAAAAGTAAAGACAGTAAGATAGAGAGAGAGAGTGAAGAAACCTCTGAGGCAAGCTTTTGATTAATACTCTTGAAAAATACGGTGCGTTTTGGCAGCCCTTCGCTCTTACAACACCGAAAACTCTCTCAAGATGCTATAAAAAGCTCTTAAAAACTCTCAGAAACAACGAAAATGCTTCGGAGGGACTCTAGGAAGAGAATTTGAAGAAAGTGTAGAAGGGAAAGTGGAAGAACTGTGTGAAATGAGGGGGGGAGCACTCACTATTTATAGGGATTCGTGCCTGTCAGGTCGAGACGGCCGTCTCATCTGACAAGGTCGAGACGGCCGTCTCACCATTCGGGACGGTGGTCTCGACTTGTAAAAGTGGCGAGACGACGAGACGGCGGTATCGACTTTTCTAGAGACGAGAAGGCCTTCTCGCTAGACGGGAGGGGGTCTCGCCATTAGCAAGTGGCAAGACGGCCGTCTCGCCAAACGAGACGACGATCTTGACTTGCAACAATGGTGAGACGGTGGTCTCGACCCCTAAAGGTGAAAATCCTTATTTTTATACAAAAAATCCTTCCTATCCTAATATGGGGCCTAATAGTCTCTCCTAGTGGCTTCTTAGGCTTCGTCCATCTTCAAATAGGAGGTCTTCTCCTTTTATTTTGAGGCGGGGCAAGATTTGGGGTCTACAGTTACTCTTAGAATTTCCCACATCTCTTGATCACTCTTGCAAATGGATATCCTGTAAAACTCATCAAGGGTTAAAGTATACGAAATTATATTCTTAGCCCTAACATCATATTGGACTTTCCTATTTTCTTCAGCCGTCCATCTAGAAAATGGTTTTGGTTCTTCTACATCATTTACAATAACTTTGGGAATAAAAGGACCATTTACAATGGCATCCCATACACCATTATCAACAGACTCCAAAAATATTTGCATTCCTACTTTCCAAAAAGGATAATTTTTCCCCGCAAAAAGTGGGGTTCTATTGATAGAGGCACCCTCAGCAAAGATTTGGTTTTGTCTAACCATTTTCAAAATTTGAATGACTATCAAAGCAAGCTCTGATACCACTTGTTAGAATTGCACATCGAAATGTTCGTGTTTAGAGACAAAAACCAAGAGAGGGAGTGATTGGTTTCTTATAAAAAATTAGGGTTTTAAAAATTTTCCCCAAATTTGACCAATTAAAATGCTTGTAACATAAAGAGATAAGGGAAAGAAGATTACACAATTGATTTATACTGGTTCGGATTAAAAGACCCTACGTCCAGTTGTTAATTAGTTTAAAAGAGGATTCATGTTGTCACTATAAGTACAGTTTACAACAGATTACAAATTGAAAAAGATAAGGATTAGAAAACACCTCTCTTGAGTCACACAAGCGATGAACACCTCCTTTGAAACCACAAAGAATGAACAACAGCTTTTCCTAGAGATGACACAACACACAATCCACCAAGAAACCCACTCACTGATTCTTATCCCTTCTAGCCCACACTAGGTTTTCAAAAGCCCCTTTTTCTTCCCTACAGAAAAAGAGTTTTCGTAAATTGGTGTCGCCGCCGTGAAAAAGAGGCGGTCGGAGCGACACGATGGTTCCGACTTTTCCATTTTTCGCGTTTTTATGGGTGATGTTACAACGCCTTTAGGTTGTCCGATAACCGGGCTGAACCTAGGGGCGAGGTTTTCGAAAAGGTGTTCTTGGATTGTCCGATAACCGGGCTAACCCAAGAACTAATTTGAAAGGGTTCTTATGGAGTCGCCACCGATGTTTTTATCAGAAACATCGAAAAAGGAGGAAAAAGACATTGGTTTTTCGAAAAACGAACTTTGGTCGTCAAAACCAGAGTTGGGTAAGGGAGTTAGTTACGTGTAAGCGAAGTGTTAGTTCCCTTACGACGCCCCTTTCGGGGGGTTCCCTATGACAGGCCAGCTATTTTATAAATAAACTTTTGAAAAGACGTTTTTACCCTTTTATATGCGAAATTAAAATAATGACTACATGGCCCTAATGTTTATTACGCAATTTAATCATAAAAATAAAGACAGTAAAAGAGAGGGAGAGAATGAAGAAACCTCCGAGGCAAGCTTTTGATTAATTCTCTTAAAGATAAGGTGCGTTTTGGTAGCCCTTCGCTCTTACAACGCCGAAAATCGCTCTCGAAACGCTATAAAAAGCTCTCTAAGACACTCAAAAATTCCGAAAATGCTTCGGAGGGACTCTAGGAAGAGCATTTGAAGAAAGTGTAGAAAGGAAAGTGGAAGAACTGTGTGAAATGAAGGGGGGAGCACTCACTATTTATAAGGATTCGCGCCTATCAGGTTGAGATGGCCATCTCGACTGACAAGGTCGAGACGACCGTCTCACCATTCGGGACGGCGGTCTTGACTTGGATAACTGGCGAGACCGTCATCTCGTTTGGTGAGACGACGGTATCGACTTTTCTAGTGACGAGAGAGCCTTCTCGCCAAACGGGACGGGGGTCTCGCCATTGGCAAGTGGCGAGACGGCGATCCCAAAAAGCGAGACGGCGGTCTCGACCCCTGAAGGCGAAAATTCTTATTTTTATACAGAAAATCCTTCCTACCCTAACATGGGGCCTAATAGTCTCTCCTAGTGGCTTCTTAGGCTTCGTCCATCTTCGAATAAGAGGTCTTCTACTCTTATTTTGAGGTCGGACAAGATTTGGGGTCTACAGCTGCCCCCCCTTTACCTGACCAGTCAACTATTGGCCTGTCGTGCCAAGAAGATCGACTGGAGGGTAAAGGAGTTGACCCTCTTGCCCGGTTATCCTTCGGATGCTGCGTCTTGCAGCGACTGATCTTCTGGAAAAAAGGTGTGTTGTGCACCTCCAGGATACTCCTTTTGACGGTAGTCGATCCCTTCGGTTGACACATGGTAGAACCTCAGGATACTCCTTCTAACGGTAGTCGATCCTTCGGTTGATGGGTATAAACCCCCCATCAGGCTGGTAGTTGCAGTCCACTGTGCGTAGGATTGGATGAGTATGAACCCCCCATCAAGCTGGTAGTTGCAGTCCGTTGTGTGTCGGACTGGATGAGTATTAACCCCCCATCAGGCTGGTACAGTCCACTGCGTAGGACTGGTGGTGGTGGCGTCTTACTGCTCAGGTGGCTCATGCGCCGAGTGTTGAGATACTTTCTTTTGTCTTTGTTTTTGTCTTTTTTGGAGTGGTCGTCCGGTCTGTTCCGGGGATTCTGTTGGTGTTCATCCAGCTTGTTAGTTGCTGAGGATTCTTTATTTTAATCATTTGGTAATGGTCATCCGACTTTGCTGGTTGTCAGGGATCACTCTGATTTTTCCGATGGTCATCTGGTTGTCGAAAACTTTCTTGGTCAATGTGATTGACTTGTTTTGTTTTTTATTCTACCTTTTTTCGCAGTTTTATCTCTTTTTTCTTGCGATTTCAGATTTTGGCTTTTTTGAGCGTAAGTCTTTTTACTTTTAGTTTTTTTTTTGCTACGCTGACTTTTTCGAAAAGGAGAGCAAAAATGGATGAAATAAAATTTTTATTTATGATAAAAAGTTTTGTTACAACAGTTATTTTTAATTGCTATCCCTAAGACGACAGACTTGAGCCTGGAGACGATCCGTAAGAAGGGAATTGTCGGTACATGTGCCTTCGAAATTCTGCCTGGTCTAGGACTTCGTCAAGGTATTTATGTCGGAACGTCGCTAGGTCTTGCCTTATTCCCTCTTGGAACTGGCCGAATGTCTCCATCCTCGTGTCGAAGGCATCTTGCCTTAAAGACATTTGTTCTTGTCTTAGGGACATTTGGTCGAATTGCTGGCGCAAGTCATAGATGTTGCAGTTGATGCCAACAAAGTAGTCCGTGTACTGCTGTTGTTGTTGTTGTTGTTGGAACTCTGGGGGTGTCGGGAGATCTTGCATTGCTACGATGTCCCGGAGATCCAAAGTTATGTCCAGCGAGGGGTGGAGGATCAACCAGGACCCTTGGCGTAGCAGCATCCCCATGCTGACCAGGACAGACCCGTTGGTAGTCTCGGGTCGGAGGTTGGAGGCCAGTTCTTCCCTGCCGTTGCACCCCCATTTTTCTGCCAGTGGGGTGATGAGGGGAGCCATGAGGATGGCTCCCATAGGACGGCTCCCGAAGTCCTTGAGGGCCTTCAGGAAGAAATAGTCGGGGTTGCACCGGCGCCTCTGGCTCATGCAGTAGAGGGCAAAGAGATCCAGGAGGGTAACCTTACCCTGACTCTCTTTCCGCCCGTGGACCGTCCCGGCCAGCGGCTTGTGGCAAATGCGGAGGGCGAGGGTGAGTGCGGAGCCCTTCAGTAAGGATGGCAAAGTGTGCATCCCTGTCAGCTCCTCCCACATCTCGTCGGCGGTGAGGGTAGTGGGGCGCTCATAGATGGCCTCCTGGTAATCTCGAGTTAGGACGTCCTCAGGCTGGACGAATCCAATGGATACATTGAACTCGTCCAGGGTGGTGGTCCGATACATCCTGTTCATGAAGTATGTCACCATCTCGTCGGTGGGAGGCCTGACACCATGGTGGGACTCTCGCAGTAGGAGATGGAGGCGAGGAATTCCATCACCGCCTGTGGGTAGACGTGAGTGGGCGGAGACTGGAGGAGGAAGCGCCACCCTATGCTGTCAATGTTGGTGCGGACATCGTCTTTCCACCCAAACTCGGCGAGGATGCAGAAGTCCAGCCTCAATATGGGGTGCCAAGTGTACCCTCGAACGTGCTCCAGGCGGGCCTAGTGTAAGGGTGAGAGTTGTGTGGGATCTTGTGGGACAGGGGCTGCGGAGCTACTGGGGCCAAAAGAACCCCTTCGCTTTCTGGATTGGTCTCCTCTATGCATTTTGGTGGTAGGATGCTTGAATATAGGAGAAAAGAAGGTAGGAGTGCAGGAGAGAGTGTTTGAGACCCCCTAGGAACCCCTATATATAGAATTTTATGCATGCAATGTTTTCATGTTTGATGTCCTATGATGCCTATTTCATTAGTTTTTCAGAAGGTTTTAACTGACGCGTCTTGTAGAGACGGGTGTCCTCTGATCTTTGTTCCTTCTGCTGTACTTGGTTGTACCATTCCGGACCTCAGGTGACCGAAGAATAATTTTCTTTCTTTCTCTTCCTTTTTTTTCTTTTTTTTTTGGAGAGCACACTTTGCCATGTTGGTGTCCCTTTTTCTTCACTTTAGGGGTTTCAATCCTCTTGTTGACTATACGCCTCCATATTCCCAAACTAATTGTTAGAATAATTTTGTGAGGGTCAAGAGAAAAGAAGTGAAATGGTAAATTCAATGGCTTGTGTTTTAGACGGTTAATTTTGTTTAGAGAAGATTTTGTAAGAATGGCTGGCTAAGGTTAAGCTTTTTGTCTAGGCAAACGTTTCCTTCTTTTTTTGTTTGAATTTGCGCCTTGGCCTATTTCCATTACCTTTTATGGCTGGTTGATTTCCCTAGATCACCCTTTGGGTTTTCGAACTAGGATATTGTGTTTTGGTCCTATTTTTTGTCTAGGTTCTTTCTTTATTTTTGTTTAGGGAATCCTAGCGGACTTTATCTTTGTTACCCTAACTTTTGCCTAGGCTACCCTTTATTTTTGTTCGGGTGTCCTACCGGGTTGACCCTATCTTTTGCGTAGCCCCCTTAGTGGGTTTCCTACCGGGTATTTTGCCCTTTTTTTTTGGCCTTTGGCTTGTATGGGCTTTTTCCTTTTTTTTTGTATAATTAATTTTTTTTTCACAATATTGGCGAAGCATGACTTTATTTATGGTGAGGTAAAGCCTTATTTTATGCTTCTAATCGACCAGCTTGATTGCACTGGCAATGGTAAATTTTGATTATTTGGATGTGCTTTTTATTCTTCTTTTTCTTTTTTGTTTACTTAGACAAAGTTATTGTGAGGTCTAGTCATGAAATAGCAAGAAGAGAAGCAGATAGTAAGAAGTGTATTCTTTATTAATTAATAAGGGAATATGTGCCCTGAAATGCCCGGGGGTCATGCTAGCCCCGGGGGATAATCTCTAACAATCATTGGGTTTACATCCCTTAAGTGAAGAAAAAGATCTCCTAATGACTAGGGTAGCTCTTGACGCTTGCATCCCTCCGCTTCGGAATATTTGTTTGAGTGTCCGGAGGGGAGACTTCCCTTTTCTTCCTTCTATTCGGCCCTTTGTAGGGTCATATCCTAGGCCACATTTGTAAGGATTATCTTTGAATTTTGGGGGTATCTTCTTGTAAGTCCTTGGGGGAGTAGACTCTTCCGCTTCTAGTCATGCCCCCAATGCCGGCTAAATTGGAGATATCCTCCTTTATTGGTGAAGATTCCCCATATCTCCACGGTACAACTTTATTCGACTCGTAGGGGAAAGGACATGGCATAAATAATCATATGGGTGTCCTTGCCCCCTCTTCCTTATTGGTTTTGAGGACCAACGGTCGAGGTTTATTGTCCTCTTGTGGCAGGTCAACCGTTGGGGAAAGCTTGATTAGGAGTGGCTTTCTCTCCATTCTTCTGATTTGGAAGATGTGTCAGTTAATCCTTCCTTTTTATTACCTTGTTTATTAAAAATGAAGGAGAGGAAATTAAATATGCAAATGAATGATATGCATGCAAGTAGACAAGTGTTGAATAAAGAAAATTTTCATTTATCCGTAGAAGGTGGACATTCCCCTATTCCATACTACGAAGCAACTTTTGACAAAAACGGAAAAGCCTAAAGAAACCCACAGGAGGGTCTTGATCCCTATGTAATTCTCTTTCGGCTTCCCGAACGTGACGAGCGAGTGCTTCGCTTTGCTTCTGGACCGCCTGACTCATATCTTCGTTGTACTTTTGAGCCTCTTTGATCTTCGCCTCTTAATGGACGACCAAGGCTTGCAATTCATCGAGTTTTGTAAGGGTTCAGTCCTTCTCTTGTAGTACTTGGCCATACTGAGCTAGCCCATCTCTTTCTTTGCAGCGTAGCTCAGTGAGACTTCAGTTGAGTCTCCGATTGGCCTCTCGCTCTTGACGTATTTCTGACCGAGTCCTTGTGAGGTCTTGCAACAAGTCCTTGATCGTCTGAGCCTGTTTTGCTGATTCAGCCTCAAGGCGTGCTTATTTGGCAGTTATTTCTTGAAATTGGCTATCCGATCTGGTTCTAGCAGCTTTGGATGCTCGGATAGTTTGCTCATTAGAGTCAGCACATTGATCCTTGAGGCGCTCTATTTCATGATCCTTTTTCTTGCATTGCCTCTGTAGACCATCTATGGCAAGGATAGATTCTTGTTCTCTTTCTTCAAGGGCCCTCATCTGGGCTCCCGTGATTTCTATCCTCCGGGTCAAGGCGTCGACTTGAGTTTGAAGCTCTTCACTGTTTGAACATGTGGTGAGTGAGGTGGATGGTTAAGACATCCCTCTTTTGCGTCTCCACTCCTCGTAGTCACTGGAGACAACTACCCGAGCTTTTCCTAGCTCTCTATCTCCCATAAAGACTGGTCTCTCCCATGCTCTTCTCACGGCTAGTGAGTTAGCAATTGTGCATGGGTCTCCGAAGAAACACAGTCCTCCGAGCTCCCCTCGGGATATTGTGGTTTGGGTCCTCATGAGTTGTCTCATAGCTATTCTCGGTGAATAGGCTATGCAACCCCTGAGTCCTATCAACAGTATGTTCGGATAATCCCCACATCTAATGAGGACTGGATCGGGTCGGAACCAAGGGCAGACCCAGGATAATTGGTTGGCGTCCCATTGTTCCAACTCGTCCTTCCACTCTGAAGTTAGGCGTCGATGGAGAGGGATTTTGGAGAAGCTCCTCAAAGCGTCGGGGAAAATCCTCATGTGACTAGAGGCGTAGAAATGTGTGATGCCCCACACAAAAAGTAGTGAAGAGCAATAACAGAGTGTTTTTCCTTGCTTCTGTTGGCAAAATTCCACCGAGAGCAAGGTGTCGATAAGAATTGCAGGCAAGGGACTCTTCGAGTTCACGTCCCAGGCGAAGAAGGCGTCCATGATGGCTTGATCCACTGTGTCGATGTGGAAGGGAAACAAGATTGTTCCAAATATAATCAACGCCAGGGTTTTGTTAAAAATAGTCCATTCTACCTTTTCAGCAAAAGAGGTCAGATGGTCTTCTAATATTGAGACTTTCCAACCTTGGATGTTCCCTTTTTCTATCAGGATAGTCTGCCGAAATGGCAATCGGATGATGGTAGCGACTTGTGCTGCAGGAGTGTATGCCCCGTGGCGGATATGGACCCTGGCTGATTTGGGCCATTTTAGCATAATCTCGTACTCCTCCAAAGTGGGCACCATATCGAACTGCGGGAATTCGAAGAAGCGTAGATTGGAGTTCCAGAAATGTACTAGAACCCTGATAAAAATGGGATCGACACAGATCTTTAGTAGGTCGAGGATCCATCCATAGGATTTTTCAAAGTCGGAGCAGACCTCTGGTGGCATTATCGCACAAAGTCGTTCCAGCTTCTCAGTATGGTACCGGGGAATGTCCACTTTCTTCAATTGTCTACTAGTCCCCTCCATTTTCTAAAACCAAAATTCATGCTTTATGAATATGATGCTTATTGTATGAATGTGAGTGTTTATTTTCCTATTTATCATGTTTTATTTCTACATGATGTATGATATTTACGTATTTTATTTTGGAAAAAGTAAACTACCTATATGAATGATTTATGAGTGTAATGTTTTATGAAGAAGGTGCTATTTACTTTTATTTGTTTTGGGTTTTTATTTGATTTTATTTTAGAGCCTTTTATCTCTTCTGTCGGACTGCGTGACTACTTAGCTTACAAAGAACCTGAAACTAGGCTAGCTAAAAGGTAGACTGTCCGAGATAAAAATGGCTTATTGCGAAAGAATAATGTTTAGCATCCCTTATCTCTTCTGTCGGACTGCGTGGCTACTTAGCCTCCAAAGAACCTGAAACTAAGCTAGCTAAAAGGCAGACTGTTTGAGATAAGGGCGTTTATTACGAAAAATGTTTTTTGTGATTTTTCTGTTGTTTGGTTATGCTATGCAATCAAATGCAACAAACAAATGCGCACACAATTCAATCATCCGCGAACAGGCGAGAAGTCGTTTTAATCACGATTTAGGGTTTTCCTGCAGAAAAGTGCATTGGCGAAGGTAGGTTCTAACTGTTCTCACCAAGGCTAAGGCCCCCAAGGTGCCCCCATTATAGGGTCCCCACTCTCCAGCCTTCCGACCATGCTTAACACTAAGGCCATAGTCAGTCTTTGTGCCAAAAGAGGAAGGTTATCACCTTGAGTGGTGGTTTCCGATCACACTAGTGGGCTCAAGGCCATCACTACAGTGAACTGTACCTGTCACCCACTCCCTATGGATTTCTTGCTTGCCCCCGGGTATAGAGGGAACTGTTGTGTGCAAAGGTTTGTGTACAGTTTGTATTTCAAACAATTGCGTAAAAATAAACAAACAACAGTTATTAAAGTCAGGCATTTAAAACATGTTATAATACAAGGTAGGGTAAAAGCGTAATTTCTTAGTTTATTTATTAAGTTGACCCATCACTAAATGGGATCAACTCTCTAGGCTTCCCCAGTGGAGTCGCCATCTGTCGTCGCTGTCAAAAAGAGGCGGTCGAAGCGACGCGATGGTTCTGACTTTTCTATTTTTCACGTTTTTATGGGTGATGTTACAACGCCTTTAGGTTGTCCGATAACCAGGCTGAACCTAGGGGCGAGGTTTTCGAAAAGGTGTTCTTGGGTTGTCCGATAACCGGGCTAACCCAAGAACTAATTTGAAGGGGTTCTTATGGAGTCGCCACCGATGTTTTTACCGGAAACATCAAAAAAAGAGGAAAAAGGCGTTGGTTTTTCGAAAAACCAACTTTGGTCGTTAAAACCAGTTGAACATTCAAGGACTTGATGTTGAACTTGATGGACATGAAGCTTGTTGATTTTGATGATGATTCAAGAACACAAGACTTAGAGAGTTGAAGACTTGTTTTATAGTGTAATAACTTTGTTTTGATTAGATTGAGTCTGTAATATTAGAGTTTGAGATAGCCGGTACATAGTCTACACCTTAGAAGCTTCAAAAAGCTCAAATTTATCAAAGTGGCTCGGCTTTAATCGATTAATTGGTGAAATAATCGATTAAAACAGTGAGAAAAACCATTTTCTGTATCTGCTCACTGGTTTAATCGATTAACACCCCTGTTAATCGATTAACAGGCCTGTTAATTGATTAACAGGTCTTTTAATCGATTAAAACAGAGTTTTAGGATTTTTTTGGTTTTGGCTCTATAATAATCGATTAACACTTCATTTAATCGATTATTTCAGTCAGATTTTGATTTTTAACTTCAAATCAACCCTATTTTCGAAAACCCTATTTCCAAGAACCCTAGTTTCGAAAATCCTAATTCCCAAACCCTAATTTCTCTACTTAAGCTTCTCTATGGCACTCAGAAAATAAGAACAACCTTTTTCATACAAAAGTTAAGTGCTGTGAGTGCCAGAGAACTGTTTGTTGCAAGAAAAAGGGGCTTTTGGAACCTGGTGTGGGCTAGAAGCGATAAGAATTACTAAGTGGAGTTCTTAGTGGATTGTGTGTTGTGCCGTCTCTAGGGAAATCTGTTTTTCATCTCTTGTGGATTTCAATAGAGGTGTTTTCTTTACTTTATCTTTTCCATCGTAATTTGTTTGTAATAACTTTGATTATAGTGACAGCATTAATCCTCTGTTTGAGTGATTAGCAACTGGACGTAGGGTCTTTTGATCTGAACCAGTATAAATCTCCTGTGTAAGATTCTATCTCTTCTCTATTTACGTTTACACAGTTTTTAATCAGTAAAATTTGGGGAAAATTTGGAAAACCTAATTTTTGTTAAGAAACCAATTCACCCCCCCCCCCTCTTGGTTTTTGTCCGACCACGCGAACATTCTGCTGCACGATTCTAACAAGTGGTATCAGAGCTTGCTTTGATAATCATTCAAACTTTTCAAAAATGGCTGGACAAAATCAAACTTTTACCGAAGATGTGTCTATCAACAGACCCCCACTTTTTGCGGGTCAAAATTATCCTTTCTGGAAAGTAAGAATGCAAATTTTTTTAGAGTCTGTTGATAGAGGCGTTTGGGACGCTATTTTAAACGGTCCATATGTTCCTAAAGTTACTGAGAATGGTGTTGACATTCCCAAACCTTTTTCTAGATGGACTGTAGAGGAAAACAGAAAAGCACAATTTGACGTTAGGGCTAGAAATATAATTTCATCTGCTTTAACCCTTGACGAGTTTTACAGGATCTCTGTTTGTAAAAGTGCTCAGGAAATGTGGGAAATGCTAAGAGTGACCCACGAAGGTACCGACGACGTTAAGAGAGCACGTAAAAACTCCTTAATCCAAGAATACAAGATGTTCCAGATGCAACAAGGCGAAACGATATTTGACGTTCAAAAGCGTTTCACTCATATTGTGAACCATCTCACCGGATTAGGTAAAATCTTTGACGTTGATGAATTGAATGTTAAAATTTTAAAATCTTTGGATAGGAAATGGCAACCTAAGGTGACGACCATCTCGGAGTCACAAAATCTTTCCACAATGTCTATGGCGACGCTATTTGGAAATCTAAGAGAGCATGAGCTAGAACTTGGAAGGCTAAATGAAGAAGAAGGACAATATCAAAAGAAGAACTTAACCTTCAAAACAGAAATTTCCAAAGGTAAAAATAAAAAGGAAGAAGAAGACTCGGAAAACGAAGAAGAAGAATTGAGTCTTATGATAAAGAAGTTCACCAAATTCATGAAAGCAAAAGGAAGGCATCCATTCAAAGGTAAGGAAAAGGTAAGAGAAAGTATTTCCGTTAATATAAAATGTTATGGTTGTGGTGAAGCAGGACATGTAAAGACCGAATGTCCAAACAAGAAAAACGATGAAATTAAATGCAAAAAGTTCTTTAAGAAGAAAGCGTATATTGCTTGGGACAACAGTGATTCAAGTTCGGAATCAAGTGAATCGGAAGTAGAAGCAAATATTTGTTTAATGGCAAATCACAACATATCTTCTGATTTTGAGGTAAGTGATTCTGACTCATCTTCTAGTGATGATGATAATAACTATGATGAACTGCAAAATGCATATAATGAACTGTTTGGTGCTTTTAAGAATTTGAAAAATGAATATAAAGTTGTAAAGAAGAATTTAAGTAGATCCGAAAAGGAAATAGACTCTTTAAAAATGAAAATCACATGTTTAGAAGAAACTGAATTATTAGAAACGAAAATTGTATGTTTAGATGAGGATAATGAAAAGAACTTAGCATGTGCAACTTGTAAAGAGCATGAATATGACATAGATATTCTTAACCATTTGCTAGACAAAGCCGAAAAGGAAATAGATGATCTTAAGAAGCTTGAAATTGTGTTTGCTCAAAATAGTGTAAATCATCAAGTTCCTTTGAAAAAGTCTAAGAGGAAAAATAAAAGAGTATGGGTAGAAAAAGGAACTAAAGCATGCTTTGTAAGTAATGCATCTAATTCTAAAGCTACATCAAAAGCATGTTTTTATTGTATGAAACAAGGTCACACTTCAAATAAATGTAAAATTAAACATTTTGGTGTTCCTAAAGGTAAATACATTTGGGTTCCTATTGTTAAATAATTTGTTATGTCTCTAACCCCAAGGACCCAAAAGTTGTGGGGACCTAAGTTTACTATGTTCTTGTTTTGTAGGAAACTTCCAAATCAAAGAAGTCTATGTGGTATCTTGATAGCGGATGCTCAAAACATATGACCGGTGATAAATCTAAATTTGTGAGTTTCAAAGCTAAGGAACAAGGATATGTAACTTATGGGGACAACAACAAAGGGAAGATTCTTGGAATTTGAAACATAGGTGGTGCAAACACTTTGGAGATTAAGGATGTGCTTCTTGTTGATGGACTAAAGTATAATCTCCTTAGCATAAGTCAACTATGTGACAAAGGATTTAAGGTAATCTTTGAAAGTAAATTTTGCACCATACACTTGGTAGATTCCGAAAATGTAGAATTTAAAGGCATTAGGCATAACAACATATACTTGATTGATTTGGATTGTTTACATGATACTAGCATAACATGTTTAGTTGCTAAGGAAGAGAACCCTTGGTTATGGCATAAGAAAGCGGCTCATATAAATATGCATCATTTGAACAAATTGATTTCAAAAGACTTAGTTATTGGTTTGCCTAAGTTAAAATTTGTAAAAGATAGATTGTGTGATGCATGTCAAAAAGGTAAACAAGTAAAATCATCATTTAAATCAAAGAATGTTATTTCCACTTTAAAATCCCTAGAATTATTACATTTAGACTTATTTGGACCTTCTAGGATAAAAAGCTTTGGTGGAAATTATTATGGTCTTGTGATTGTTGATGATTACTCTAGATATACTTGGACATTTTTCCTAACTATGAAAAGTGAAGCCTTTAAGTTCTTTAGAAAATTTGCAAAACAAATTCAAAATGAGAAAGATTTAAAAATTAAAGTTTTAAGAAGTGACCATGGTGGTGAGTTTCAAAATGAAAACTTTGAAAATTTTTGTGAAGAAAATGGAATATTACATAACTTTTCTGCTCCTAGGACTCCCCAACAAAATGGTGTAGTTGAAAGGAAAAATAGGTCATTAGAGGAACTTGCTAGAACTATGTTAAATGAATCTAATGTTCCTAAATATTTTTGGGCTGATGCGGTTAGTACTGCCTGTTATGTTTTAAATAGAATGCTCATTAGGTCAATTATTAAATCTACTCCCTATGAATTGTTTAATGGTAGAAAACCTAATGTTGCTTATTTAAAGATATTTGGATGTAAGTGCTTTGTATTAAATAATGGAAAGGATAACTTAGGAAAATTTGACTCAAAAGCTGATGAGGGCATTTTCTTAGGTTATTCATTAACTAGCAAGGCTTACAGGGTGTTTAATAGAAGAACATTGAATATAGAAGAATCTATTCATGTTACATTTGATGAAATTGTAGACCTTGGGGGAAATCCTCTTGAGTCAAATAAAGAATTTGCAGGTGATGATGAATATATAAGAGAGGCTCTTGATGAATTATATTTGGAAGAAAATGAGACTTCTCAAACGCCTGAATTAGCAAAAGAATGACAATCACCTAGAGGACTCTCAATGGACAATATCATAGGTGACGTCTCAAAAGGGGTAAGAACTAGAAATATGACTAATTTCTGTATGTCTATTACTTTTGTTTCACAGATAGAACCCAAAAATGTTGAGGAAGCGCTTAAAGATGACCAATGGTGCATAGCCATGCAAGAAGAACTTAACTAATTTGAAAGGAATCAAGTCTGGGAATTAATCCCAAGAGAAGAGTCACATCAAGTTATTGGAACCAAATGGGTGTTTAGAAACAAACTTGATGAAGATGGAAACATAATAAAGAATAAAGCCAGACTTGTTGCCAAAGGCTATTGTCAGGAGGAAGGTATAGATTATGATGAAACTTATGCTCCTGTTGCCAGGTTAGAGGCTATATGCCTACTTCTTGCTTATGCATCTTTGATGAAATTTAAATTATATCAAATGGATGTTAAGAGTGCATTTTTGAATGGTTTTATTAAAGAAGACGTTTATGTGGAGCAACCCCCTGGATTTGAAGATTTTAATTATCCTAATCATATTTTTAAATTAAAGAAAGCATTATATGGGTTAAAACAAGCTCCTAGATCTTGGTATGAAAGGCTAAGTAGTTTCCTAACTTCAAATGATTTTTCTAGAGGAAAAATTGATTCTACTCTATTTATAAAGAAAGTTAAAGAACATATCTTATTGGTCCAGGTATATGTTGATGATATTATTTTTGGATCAACTGATAATTCTTTGTGTGTAGAATTTGCTAAGATAATGCAGGGAGAGTTTGAAATGTCTATGATGGGAGAATTGACATTCTTCCTTGGACTTCAAATCAAGCAACTTAAAGATGGCATTTTCATCTCTCAAACCAAATACTGCAGAGAGATACTTAAAAAGTTTGGAATGGACACCTCAAAGGAAGCTAACACACTCATGGGAACTTCATGCTATTTAGACAAGGATGATTCAAGTTTGGAAATTAATCAATCTATGTATAGAGGTATGATAGGTTCACTGTTATACTTAACTGCAAGTAGACCTGATATTATGCATTATATTTGTGTGTGTGCTAGATTTCAGGCTTGTCCAAAAGAATCTCACCTAATTGCAGTAAAACATATTTTAAAATATTTAAAGGGAAATACTAGTTTTGGTTTATGGTATCCATCTGATGCTTGTACTAGTTTAATAGGATATTCTGATGCTGATTATGGTGGATGCAAAATTGATAGGAAAAGTACTAGTGGGACATGTCATTTGTTAGGTTCATCCTTAGTATCTTGGCATTCTAAGAAATAAGCATGTGTTGCTTTATCTACCACTGAAGCTGAATATATTGCAGCTGCTAATTGTTGTGCTCAAATTCTGTGGATGAAACAACAGTTAGAAGATTATAGTATATTTTTAAATGACATACCTTTGATGTGTGATAATACGAGTGCAATCAATCTTACTAAGAATCCAGTAATGCACTCTAGGACTAAGCATATAGAGATTAGACATCACTTTTTGAGAGATCATATCAGCAAAGGAAACTGTAAAATAGAGTACGTTGATACAAAGCATCAATTAGCAGACATTTTTACTAAGCCTCTACCCAAGGATAGATTCTATGATCTTAGAAAAGACTTAGGGATATTAGAAATAGATTAAATTCTGCTTAATTAGACAGTTTTTGGATGATTATAATGTTATAATTCATTATGTAGGATGTTCATAGGTTATTATGTGTAAAAACCTCAAAAATTTGATGAACTCTCTGGAATAATTGATTAATTCGTCCATTAATCGATTAAAACCAGTGTTAATCGATTAACAACTCAAATTAATCGATTAAATGGGTCTGGAAGTGGTTTAATCGATTAATCTGAGTTTTAATCGATTAAACCTGGCAAGTTTGGATTCCTAGCCGTTGCCAATGGCTCTCTTGACCCTTATTCACTTCCATATGACCGTTAGACATGTTTGGCTATAAATAGGGACCTCCATTTCACTTCTACTCACTTCTATCTCTTGAAATCAAGCTTTCTTGCCTTATTCTAGCAATCTTGCCTTCTTTTGACTCCACTTGTCTTCTTAAATCTTCTTGTTACCTATTCTAATCCTTCAATGGCCTCATCTTCTCGTGCAAAAATCCCCACTAGAAGAAGATCTGCACCCTCATCTCATCCTCATCCTAATTCTGTAGAAGGATGGATCTCTGATGCAGACGGCCGTCAAGAATTTATGTCTTATTGGAAGGAACGTGGTATTATTTCTCCTAAGTTCCTTATTGGTGAGCAGTTCATCAATAGGGGATTCAACTTTACTAATCTCCTTGAAATTCAAGGAGTTCTCCCTTTCATCCAAATGCAAGGTACGTATTATCCTGACTTAGTTAGGGTATTTTACTCTAGATTCAAATTTAGAGATCAAATTGCTACCTCTAGAGTAAAGGGTGTCTCAATTATTCTTGACGATGATATTTGGGAGAACGTTGCCCACTTTCTAATTAGAGAAGATGCTATTAACGTGTATGGTGAGTTAGATGATTTTGACAGGTTCTTAGCTTACCGTTCTTTTCTGCGAAATCCCTCCATGGAGATTGGGCGTCTCCTTCTTGTTGGACCTTTGAAGAAGGAGGAACGCATGATTTTACATCTACTTGTCTAGATTCTATGTCCCCGGGCTACGAATCATGCTCAATGTTCTTCAATTGATCTTCGTATTATTCATGCCATAATGAATAATGAGCCTTTAGATTGGGGCGTTCTTGTCACCATGACTATGTTAAAAGCCAAACGCCATCCCACCTTCAAAATTCCATATGCCCTCCTTGTCTCTCGGATTCTTGAATACAAATGAGTAAATGTTGAAGGTGAACAAACAATACGAACGAATAACTTGAATCGCATGCTAGACAGCACATTGATCCAACTACAAATGGTGCGCGTCAATGATATTTATGTTCACAAGGATGACATTCCAAACCAAGGTGACGATAATGAAGATTCTGATGAAGATATGCCTCCTGCTACTGAGTTTCCCTCTGATCAAATCCAAAGTGTTGGAAATTCCTCTACTCATCATGAAACCCGACAATCCATGGAAGACATGTTATCTGACATGAATCAGAGAATGTAGTCATTCTTCATTCTTTCTAGAGTATGACATGAGGAAATAATTCGCCGTATATCTGATGTTGATGATAAAGTGTGTCGTTTAGAAAATAGATTTGATGCACACTTTCATAGTGATGATAGTGAAGAATTTTAAATTTGTAATTATTTTTATATTGTAATGAATGCTTATCTCTGAAATAAAATGTGGTGTTCTGTTTTTGCTTTGATTGAGGGGGAGTTTTTCTCTAAGTTATGCATATTTTGAGGGGGAGATCTTATGTTTGTAATAGAAGAATTTGTTAGAATCGCGCAGCGGAATGTTCGTGTGGTCGGACAAAAACCAAGAGGGGGGGTGAATTGGTTTCTTAAGAAAAATTAGGTTTTCAAAATTTTCCCCAAATTTTACCGATTAAAAACTGTGTAAATGTAAATAGAGAAGAGATAGAGAATCTTACACAGGAATTTTATACTCGTTCGGATCAAAAGACCCTACGTCCAGTTGCTAATCACTCAAATAGAGGATTAACGATGTCACTATAATCAAGTTGTTACAAACAAATTACAATTGAAAAGATAAAGATAAGAAAACACCTCTCTTGAAATCCACAAGAGATGATGAACAGCTTTCCCTAGAGACGGCACAACACACAATCCACTAAGAACTCCACTTAGTGATTCTTATCGTTTCTAGCCCACACCAGGTTCCAAAAGCCCCTTTTTCTTGCAACAAACAGTTCTCTGGCACTCACAGTGTTAGAATCGCGCAGCGGAATGTTCACGTGGTCGGACAAAAACCAAGAGGGGGGGGGGGGTGAATTGGTTTCTTAACAAAAATTAGGTTTTCAAAATTTTTCCCAAATTTTACCGATTAAAAACTGTGTAAATGTAAATAGAGAAGAGAAGAGAATCTTACACAGGAGATTTATACTGGTTCGGATCAAAAGACCCTACGTCTAGTTGCTAATCACTCAAACAGAGGATTAACGCTGTCACTATAATCAAGTTGTTACAAACAAATTACAATTGAAAAGATAAATATAAGAAAATGCTTCTCTTGAAATCCACAAGAGATGATGAACAACTTTCCCTAGAGACGGTACAACACACAATCCACTAAGAACTCCACTTAGTGATTCTTATCGTTTCTAGCCCACACCAGGTTCCAAAAGCCCCTTTTTCTTGCAACAAACAGTTCTCTAGCTCTCACAGCACTTAACTTTTGTATGAAAAAGGTTGTTCTTTTTTTCTGAGTGCCATAGAGAAGCTTAAGTAGAGAAATTAGGGTTTGGGAATTGGGAATTTCAGAATTAGGGTTCTTGGGAAAAGGGTTTTCGAAAATAGGGTTGATTTGAAGTTAAAAATCAAAATCTGACTGAAATAATCGATTAAATGAAGTATTAATCGATTATTACAGAGCCAAAATCAACAGAACCCCAAAACTCTCTGTTTTAATCGATTAAAAGGGCTGTTAATCGATTAACAGGCCTGTTAATTGATTAAGAATGTGTTAATCGATTAAACCAGTGAGCAGATACAAAAAATGGTTTTTCTCACTGTTTTAATTGATTATTTCCCTATTTAATCGATTAAAGCCGAGCCTGGTTGATAAATTTGAGCTTTTTGAAGCTTCTAAGGTGCAGACTATGTACCGGCTATCTCAAACTCTAATATTACAGATTCAATCTAATCAAAACAGAGTTATTACAATACAAAACAAGTCTACAACACTCTAAGTCTTTGTGTACTTGAATCATCATCAAAATCAACAATCTTTATGTCCATCAAGTGCAACATCAAGTCCTTGAATGTTCAACAATCTCCCCCTTTTTGATGATGATCAAAATTATCTTTTAAAGCCTTGTAATAACCTGTTTTATCTGTTATACTAACAAACACATTAAACATACCAGATAATATACCAGATAATATTTAAAAACAATCATATTAGGCTTTAAATATTTTCTCCCCCTATTTTGATTAGAATAAAAAACAATTCATCTATTACAAACATAAGAGCTCCCCCTCAAAATATGCATAACTTAAAGAAAACTCCCCCTTAATCAAAGCAATAACAGAATTCCATATTTTATTTTAGAGACAAAAAATTCTTCACTATCATCACTATGAAAGTGTGCATATCAAATCTATTTTCTAAACGACACACTTTATCATCTACATCAGATATACGGAGAATTATTTCCTCATGCCGTACTCCAGAAAAAGTGAAGAATGACTGCATTCTCTGATTCATGTCAGATAACATGTCTTCCATGGATTGTCGGGTTTCATGTTGAGTAGAGGAAGTTCCAACACTTTGGATTTGTTCAGAGGGAAACTCAGTAGCAGGAGGCAAATCTTCATCAGAATCTTCATTGTCACCACCTTGATTCGGAACGTCATCCTTGTGAACATAAATGACATTGACACGCACCATTTGTAGTTGGATCAATGTGCTGTCAAGCATGTGATTCAAGTTATTTGTTCTTACTGTTTGTTCACCTTCGACATTGACTCCTTTGTATTCAAGAATCCGAGATACAAGGAGAGCATATGGAATTTTGAAGGTGGGATGGCGTTTGGCTTTTAACATAGTCATGGTGACAAGAACGCCCCAATCTAAAGGTTCATTGTTCATTATAGCATGAATAATCCTAAGATCAATTGAAGAACATTGAGCATGATTTGTAGCCCGAGGACATAGGATCCAGACAAGTAGATGTAGAATCATGCGTTCCTCCTTCTTTAAAGGTCCAGCAAGAAGGAGACGCCCAATCTCCATGGAGGGATTTCGCAGAAAAGAACGGTAAGCTAAGAACCTGTCAAAATCATCTAACTCACCATAAATGTTAATAGCATCTTCTCTAATTGGAAAGTGGGAAACGTTCTCCCAAATATCATCGTCAAGAATAATTGAGACGCCTTTTACTCTAGAGGTAGCAATTTGATCTCTAAATTTAAATCTAGAGTAAAATACCCTAACAAGGTCAGGATAATACGTACCTTGCATTTGGATGAAGGGAAGAACTCCTTGAATTTCAAGAAGGTTGGGAAAATTGAATCCCCTATTGATGAACTGCTCACCAATAAGGAACTTTGGAGAAATAATAGCACGTTCCTTCCAATAGGTCAGAAATTCTTGTTGGCCATCTGTATCAGAAATCTATCCTTCTACAGAATTAGGACGGGGACGAGATGAGGGTGCAGATCTTCTTCTAGTAGGGATCTTAGCGCGAGAAGATGAGGCCATTGAAAGATTGGAAGAATAACAAGAAGATTTAGAGAGCTAAGTGTAGTGAGAAGAGAGCAAGATTGCTAGAATAAGGCAAGAAAGCTTGATTTCAAGAAATAGAAGTGAGTAGAAGTGAAATGGAGGTCCCTATTTATAACCAAGCATGTCCAACGGTCATATGGAAGTGAATATAGGTCAAGAGATCCGTTGGCAACAACTAGGAAGCCAAACTTGCCAGGTTTAATCGATTAAAACTCAGATTAATCGATTAAACCAGTGCCAGAACCATTTAATCGATTAAATTATGCAGTTAATCGATTAATGTTGTATTTAATCGATTAATTGGCGAATTAATCGATTAATCCAGAGAGGAATGCCCTGTTTTGAGTGTTTTGGATGCAAATAATCGATTATAACTCCAATTAATCGACTATTCCAGAGAGTACATCAAATTTTTAATGTTTTAACACATGATAAACTATTAACATTCTGTATAATGAATTTTAACATTACAATCATCCAAAAACTGTCTAAATAAGCAGAATTTAAGCTATTTCTAATATCCCTAAATCTCTTCTAAGATCATAAAATATATCCTTGGGTAGAGGCTTAGTAAAAATATCTGTTAATTGATGCTTTGTATCAACGTACTCTATTTTACAGTTTCCTTTGCTGATATGATCTCTCAAAAAGTGATGTCTAATTTCTATGTGCTTAGTCCTAGAGTGTATTACTAGATTCTTAGTAAGATTTATTGCACTCGTATTATCACACATCAAAGGTATGTCATTTAAATATATACTATAATCTTCTAACTGTTGTTTCATCCATAAAATTTGAGCACAACAACTACTAGCTGCAATATATTCAGCTTCAGTGGTAGATAAAGCAACACAAGCTTGTTTCTTAGAATGCCAAGATACTAAGGATGAACCTAACAAATGACATGTCCCACTAGTACTTTTCCTATGAATTTTGCATCCACCATAATCAGCATCAGAATATCCTATTAAACTAGTACAAGCATCAGAAGGATACCATAAACCAAAACCAGTAGTTCCTTTTAAATATTTTAAAATATGTTTTACTGCAATTAGGTGAGATTCTTTTGGACAAGCCTGAAATCTAGCACACACACATACAGAATGCATAATATCAGGTCTACTTGCAGTTAAGTATAACAGTGAGCCTATCATACCTCTATACATAGATTGATTAACTTCCAAACCTGATTCATCCTTGTCTAGATAGCATGAAGTTCCCATGGGTGTGTTAGCTTCCTTTGAGGTGTCCATTCCAAACTTTTTAAGGATCTCTTTGCAATATTTGGTTTGAGAGATGAAAATGCCATCTTTAAGTTGCTTGATTTGTAGTCCAAGAAAGAATGTCAATTCTCCCATCATAGACATTTCAAACTCTCCCTGCATTATCTTAGCAAATTCTACACATAACGAATTATCAGTTGATTCAAAAATAATATCATCAACATATACTGGACCAATAAGATATGTTCTTTAACTTTCTTTATAAACAGTGTAGAATCAATTTTTCCTCTACAAAAATCATTTGAAGTTAGGAAACTACTTAGCCTTTCATACCAAGATCTAGGAGTTTGTTTTAACCCATATAAAGCTTTCTTTAATTTAAAAATATGATTAGGATATTTAAAATCTTCAAATCCAGGGGGTTGCTCCACATAAACTTCTTCTTTAATAAAACCATTCAAACATGCACTCTTAACATCCATTTGATATAATTTAAATTTCATCAAAGATGCATAAGCAAGAAGTAGGCGTATAGCCTCTAACCTGGCAACAGGAGCATAAGTTTCATCATAGTCTATACCTTCCTCCTGACAATAGCCTTTGGCAACAAGTCCAGCTTTATTCTTTGTTATGTTCCTATCTTCATCAAGTTTATTTCTAAACACCCATTTGGTTCCAATAACTTGATGTGATTCTTCTCTTGGGATTAATTCCCAGACTTGATTCCTTTCAAATTGGTTAAGTTCTTCTTGCATGGCTATGCACCATTGATCATCTTTAAGCGCTTCCTCAACGTTTTTGGGTTCTATCTGTGACACAAAAGCTACAGACATACAGAAATTAGTCATATTTCTAGTTCTTACCCCTTTTGAGATGTCACCTATGATATTGTCCATTGAGAGTCCTCTAGGTGATTGCCATTCTTTTGCTAATTCAGGCGTTTGAGAAGGCTCATTTTCTTCCAAATACAAGTCATCAAGAGCCGCTCTTATATATTCATCATCACCTGCAAAATCTTTATTTTACTGAAGAGGTTTTCCCCCAAGGTCTACAATCTCATCAAAAGTAACATGAATAGTGAAAGTGATGAAGATCTTATTGAAATATTCTGACAAAGATCCTGTTGATTTGATGAAGTCAAAGATAAAGTCAAAGTCAACTTTGTAGCGGTCAACAGTCACTTAGATAAAAGAATAGAGAGATTAGTGTGTCCGCAGCTATGCTTAGGTATAATCATTTTTATATTTTCTGCTGCATGAGGTTTCTTCACTTAAAAGATTTTGCAAAATGCCTCTAAACCCGTTTAAGCAGTTAAAAACAAAGTATTTTAACAAAAGCTTTTTTAAACAAGTTTTTAACTGATATAATTTCGAAATAACCGGTTGTTTTCATTAAAGAAAGTTTTGAAAACCTTCTGTCAGTGTTTTAACTGATAAAGCTTCGACATAACCGATTAAAATCACTTAAAATGTTAAGAGAAGTGTTTTTGCAGTATTTTAATCGATACAACTTCGTTTTAATCGATTAAATCCACTTAACATTCAGGATGATCGATCAGAATGCAATTATGACCAATCAGAATCAGATATGATCGATCAGAATTGAGTTATGACCGATCAGAATCAAATATGATCGATCAGAATTGAGTTATGTTTGATTAGAGCTTTTTTAATCGATTAAAACACGCTTCAATCGATTAAAACAACTTAGAAAATTTCTACACAGCGTTTTAATCGATTAAAACTTATTTTTATCAGTTAAAATCACTTGGAAAAACTCACAATAAAGTTTTGCAGTATATTAATCGATTGAAACACGAAACAATCGATTAAATCAAATTAGAAGATTTTTTGTAAAGAGTTTTAATTGATACAAACGTTGTCGTATCAGTTAAAACAAATCTGTTAAATAATCAAGAACGCTTTAATGGATTAAAAGAAGTTTTAACAGATTAAAAATACACTTTTAACAGATTAAAAGATTTTTTAACAGATTGATTAAACCAGCAGTTTTGAAAATCTTCTATAAAAACAGTTTGGCTTGAACATTTAAAAAAAAAAACAATTGAACATCAATCTTTAGCAATCAAGCAAGCAAACTTTAGCACACTTTCAAGAAAGATTCGCGCCAGTTTTTGTGAAGTTCTTTTAAATTCTTTCTTGAGGCAAATTGCTTTCTTTTGAAGAGAAACACACTGCAGAATTGCATAAAACTGGTTTGAGCATTCTAGTTTCTTTTTTTCAATTCTTTACATTCTTTTTGTATTGTTTGGTGCCTGGAATTGTGGGCACTTGTTTCTCTGCAGCTGGAATTTGGTTGTAGAGGTTGTCAAGAACTGGAATTTGGTTCTTGGTGAAAGGTTAGGTGCAGGAACTGGAATTGTGGTTCTTGTGGTAGATTAAGTGTAAGATTGTAATCTGTAAAACATTTGATCTAGTGGAACCCAGCTGGAATTTGGCTGGAGACTAGACGTAGCCCTGGTATTGGGTGAACCAGTATAAACACCGGTGATATCTTTCTAAACCTTTCTCCTCTTTTAATTCTGTTGCTACGTTTATTTTTTATTGCTTGCTTTGTGATTCAAGAACAGATCTGAAATCTTATTTTTACAAATAGATAATCTGTTATTTGCGAAAAACTTTCAAAGATCAATTCACCCCCCCTCTTGATCTAAAACTACTTTTCTAACAATTGGCATCAGAGCGAGGTGCTTGAAAGTTATTCAAGTTCTTCGATCCATGGCTGAAAATAGATTATCGTTTTCTGAGGGAGCTTCTATTAACAGACCTCCACTTTTTTGTGGAACAGATTATCCTTTTTGGAAAATTAGGATGAAGATCTTTATTGAGTCTATTGATAGAAATGTTTGGGATGTAATTGCTAATGGCCCTTTAATTACAGAAAAAGAATGGTCCAGTTTAAATGATGAGGAAAAGAAAAAAGTTCAAAATGATTGCACTGCTAAAAATATAATTACTTCTGCACTTAACATGGATGAGTTTTTCAGGGTCTCCCAATGCAAATTTACCAAAGAGATGTGGGATGTTCTTGAGGTTACTCATGAAGGGACAACAGATGTAAAAAGAGCCTACGTAGCATGGGATGATAATGACACTTCATCAACAGACAATTCTGATAATGAAGAAGCCAACCTGTGTCTAATGGCAAATCAAGACCTTCAATCAAGCAGTGTAAGTTCTAATTCTTCTTCAAATTTAGTGAATTATAATTCATTACAAGAAGCATTTAATGAAATGCATGAAGAGGCTAAGAAACTACAAAAAGAAAATGATAGGCTAAAAGGATTGAATAATTGGCTAGTAAATAAAGTAGACTCTCTTGAAAAGAGAATTCTTGAAGATGAAACTGATTGTGATTTCTTAAAATTAATTCATGATAATTCTGATTGTGCATGTAATAAACCTTGTAATAATTGTTCATAATTACAAAAGAAAATTGATTTTTTATCACAAACCGTTTCAAGGTTTACACAAGGTCAAGCTAATCTTGACGTTTTACTTGGGTCACAAAAACTAATTTTTGACAAATCTGGCATAGGATTTAAATCTAGGATGAAAGTCGAGAAAAACAAATGTAAATAGGAAATCATACTCGTGATTAAATGTTTTTACTCGCATGAAAAGAGGTCATTCGATAGAAATACTCGTAGAATTAAAAAGTATGTTATTCCTAAAGGTAGAATGAAATGGATTCCAAAGTTAAAGTCATTTCAAATAACCTAATTGGACCCAAGTAATTATAAAGGGTACCGAAACATGTTAAATTTGTTTTGCAGGAACAAAATCTAGGAGTCCCTTGGTATTCAAAAACAGCAAATCAGGTTTTGCTTTCATCAACTGATTGTTTTAATTGATATAAAATAGTATTAATCGATTAAAATAACTTACGGAGGATATCAGAAAATATGTCCGTACCATTTTAATCGATTGAAATACAAATTAATCGATTAAAATGTTCTCAGGATTTGAGTCTAGCTGTTTTAATCGATTAAAAAGAATTTATATCAACTAAAAACACTAAGATGTCAAAATTAATCGATTCTTTTTCGTTTTAATCGATTTAAATTTCGTTATCATTTTATTAATTTCATTACTGTACAAGACTAATCGATTCCTTTATGAATTAATCGATTATTTCAACTGTAGCATTTTTAAACCTAGTATTAAAGATCAAATTAATAGGTTAATTAGTTGGTTAATCGATTAATTTGTTTCTGAAAATTAGTGTCATAACATTCAAATGAAAATTGGATTCACTGTAGTATACATTAGAAAATTTAGTTTCTTCCATTACAGTCATAAATAGCGGCCAGGCAATCATGAATATTGCCGAATGAGTTTCGGACATGTCCAATTCGAGTAGTCTGTTATGGAACATCCAATTTCCTTTCAATGGCACAAATTCTTATGATTGGAAAGCAAAGACTGAACAAATCTTTGAATTGGAAACTAGACTAGGGGCATAATGTGGAAAAGTTATTGCTGTTATCCATGGATGGAAAGGTTTTTTCATTGGCAGCGACATTGCATGCATCAACCCAGTTTCAAGAATAAATCTTGGGAACAAATATCACAAGATATGTCATATCGATTTGATGATCGTACTTTTGAGGATATTGTTGAATTATCATGATTGCTACAAGAGGAAGATTTGGGAGAATATTTGGAAGTTTATGTTTTTTTTTTCTCATGTAGTTATATCTGAGTCAATGACATTAAGTTTTTCTTTGTTAACTGGAAAAATCTGTGAGAATTCATAAACCACAGTCTCTGCAAGAAGGTATGCATCTTGCAAGACTTCAAAAGGGAATTTTAAAAGTTTTCGAAAATAAATTGCTGCAAACAAGAGTCCAATTCGGAAACATAAACAAGGACAACTCCGGTTAATTTGTAGCAGAGTCATTCTACAACCAGTTTGAAGCTTTTGGTGTTTGTTTCAGCAACTACCGATTCGAAAGGTAGCACCTCAACTTCCATATTTAGAAAGGAAGTTACTGACATGATTGCAAAGGGATAGTGTAGGTTATGTGCATAAGTTGAAATGTAAAGTTTGGGGTAAGCCCAACGCTATCTTATTTGCCCAGGAAGAAATTGAGGCCGATGTAGTATAAGACATGGACTTTGAGGAAGAACAAACTATATTTTGACAACAGCATAGACATGATTCAAGCTGCAGATGTCTACATTTCTCTTAATACTTTACATGGAATGCTGAGTGGTAATACATTGCAAATCAAAGGAATGATCAAGAAGTAGACTGTCCCTTTTCTTATAGTCACTGGGAGTACACATAATTTCATTAGTGACAAATGGGTCAAGTTGTTAAGACTGAAAACATAGTTTGTCAAGGATTCACTACTACAGAAAACACTTACTACGACAACATCCAACGTCGGTTTTTATGAAGACCGACGTTGTACAAGACGCGGTGGCAAACTTGTAATTAAGAAACAATATTTAACATCGGTTATAAAAAATCCGACGTAGTAACGGACAATAATTTTAAAACTTTTCATTTTGAAACTCACCACCATGGTCACTTCTTAAAACTTTAATTCTTAAGTCTTTCTCATTTTGAATTTGTTTTGTAAATTTTCTAAAGACTTTAAAGGCTTCACTTTTCATAGTTAGGAAAAATGTCCATGTATATCTAGAGTAATCATCAACAATCACAAGACCATAATAATTTCCACCAAAGCTTTTTATCCTAGAAGGTCCAAATAAATCTAAATGTAATAATTCTAGGGGTTTTGAAGTGGAAATAACATTCTTTAATTTAAATGATTATTTTACTTGTTTACCTTTTTGACATGCATCACACAATCTATCTTTTTCAAATTTTAACTTAGGCAAACCAATAACTAAGTCTTTTGAAATCAATTTGTTCAAATGATGCATATTTATATGAGCCGCTCTTTTATGACATAACCAAGGGTTCTCTTCCTTAGCAACTAAACATGTTATGCTAGAATCATGTAAACAATCCAAATCAATCAAATATATGTTGTTATGCCTAATACCTTTTAATTCTACATTTTCAGAATTTATCAAGTGAATGGTGCAAAATTGACTTTCAAATATTACCTTAAATCCTTTGTCACATAGTTGACTTATGCTAAGGAGATTATGCTTAAGTCCATCAACAAGAAGCACATCCTTGTTCTCCAAAGTGTTTGCACCACCTATGTTTCCAATTCCAAGGATCTTCCCTTTGTTGTTGTCCCCATAAATTACATATCCTTGTTCCTTAGCTTTGAAACTCACAAATTTAGATTTATCACCGGTCATATGTTTTGAGCATCCACTATCAAGATACCACATAGACTTCTTTGATTTGGAAGTTTCCTACAAAACAAGAACATAGTAAACTTAGGTCCCCACAACTTTTGGGTCCTTGGGGTTAGAGACATAACAAATTATTTAACAATAGGAACCCAAATGTATTTACCTTTAAGTACACCAAAAAGTTTAATTTTACATCTATTTGACGTGTGACCTTGTTTCATGCAATAAAAACATGCTTTAGATGTAGCATTTGAAAATGATGCATTTCTAATCATAGATGCTCTAGTTCCTTTTTCTACCCATACTCTCTTATTTTTATTTTTAGACTTTTTCAAAGGAACTTGCTGATTTACATTATTTTGAGCAAACACCATTTCATGCTTCTTAAGATCATCTATTTCCTTTTCGGCTTTGTCTAGCAAATGATTAAGAATATCTATGTCATATTCATGCTCTTTACAATTTGCACATGCTAAGTTCTTATCATTTTCCTCATCTAAACATACAATTTTCGTTTCTAATAATTCCTTTTCTTCTAAACATGTGATTTTCATTTTTAAAGAGTCTATTTCCTTTTCGGATCTACTTAGATTCTTCTTTACAGCTTTATATTCATTCTTCAAGTTCTTAAAAGCACTAAACAATTCATTATAAGCATTTTGCAATTCATCATAATTGTTTTCATCATCACTTGAAGATGAGTCGGAATCACTGTCGCCGCCGTCTGTTCTGACGTCTAGGGACATCTCGAATGTTTATGCGAGTGGTCGCGAAAAGATGGTTTAGACTCGCGTTTTATGTTAAAATATGTTCATTGCTTCCGAGGTGCTCAACAACTGAACTATCCTCTAATAAAAGCAAGGTTTTCGAAAAGGGGTTCTTATGGAGTCGCCACCAATGTTTTGACCGTAAACATTGGAAAAGGATAAAAAGGCGTTGATTTTAATAAAAACCAAACTTGTCCATTATAACCAGAGTTGGGTAAGGGAGTTAGTTACGTGTGGGGAAGGTGTTAGCACCCCCACAATGCCCCTTTCGGGTTCCCTATGACGGATTCATTCATTAAGTAAAGATTACGAGAAATTACGCTATTACCCTATTTTATTGCATCATTTTAAAAAATGGCTATCTACATGATTTTATTTTATATTGCATACAGAAAACAATAAATAAAGCAATAAAGGAGAAGAGAATTGAAAAGAACCTCCGTAGCAAGCTTTGTATTGCGAATCTTTAACTGTGAGGATGCGTTTTGGCAATCCCCCGCTCTACAAAGACTCTCCTCCCCGAATACAATATCAACTCGACTAAATTTTAAAGAAGAATCGAATGCTGGAATATAATTCCTTAACCGATTGTTACCTTTTTAAGGTAATCGGAGAGTTCATTCGAAGTAGGGAGAGAAGACAAGTGTCTAGAGTGTGAAAAAGTGGCAAATGAGCCTCCTATTTATAGTTTTCGCAGCCTGGCGCTTTGGGACGACCGTCTGGGGAAGTTGAGATAGCCGTCTGGACTTTGGGACAGACGTCCCAAGCCTCAAAACAAGGTGGGACGACCGTCTGGAGCTTGGGACGGCCGTTTGGGCTGGCTGGGACGGCCATCCCAACTTCTGGGACGGCCATCCCGACTGTTCTGGCCAGATTTCACATTCTGGGACCTCCAGGAAGCTTTCCTTTCTTTTTTTGGACGTCGATTGATGCCAATAGATGTCCATCGAAGCTTTATCTTCATATAGGAAGTCTTCTTGGCCTTTATTGAGATGTCGGGCAAGCTTTATCTTTATGTAGGAAGTCTCTTTAGCCTTTATTGAGAGGCCAGGCAAAATTAGTGGTCTACAGCTGCCCCCCCTTCACCTGCCTGACTAATTGTTGGCCTTTTGTGCCCATAAAGTTAGTTGGTAGGGGAAGGAGTTAACCCTTTTTGCCCGGTTGTCCTTCAGATGCTCCTTCGCTTGAAGTTTGCTGATCCTCTGGATGATAAATATTTTTGATAGGTACCAACCCCTATCTGGTTTGAACCTTTTTTTACAAGGTTCTGGTGAGTACTTACCCTCACCAGGTATGAGTCTGTATTTCACTAGACTCTTGTGGGTACCTACCCCCACTAGGTATGAATCTGCTCTTTGCTAGATTCTGATCTGGTACGAACCATATTCCATAAGGTTCTTGTGGGTACCTACCCCCACTTGGTACGAACCTTGTTCTGCAAGGCTTTGGTGAGTACCTACCCTCACCTAGTACGAGTTTGCATTTTGCTAAACTCTTATGGGTACTTACTTCCGAGGTGCTCAACACTGAACTATCCTCTAATAGAAGCAAGGTCTTTGTAACCCGTTTTTGTAATGCTCTGGTGAGTATTTTACTCTACCTGATGTGAATCTACATTTTTGCTAGATTCTGATGAGTACCTACCCTCATCCGGTACAAACCTTATTTATAAGGCTCTGGTGGGTACCTACCCCCACCTGGTACGAATCTGCATTTTTGCTAAATTCTGATGAGTACCTACCCTCATCTAGTACAAACCTTATTTATAAGGCTCTGGTGGGTACCTACCTCCACCTGGTATGAATCTGCATTTTTGCTAGATTCTGATGAGTACCTACCCTCATCCGGTACAAACCTTATTTTATAAGGCTCTGGTGGGTACCTACCCCCACCTGGTACGAATCTGCCTTTTTGCTAGATTCTGATGAGTACCTACCCTCATCCGGTACAAACCTTATTTTATAAGGCTCTGGTGGGTACCTACCCCCACCTGGTACGAATCTGCCTTTTTGCTAGATTATGATAAGTACATACCCTCAACCAGTACAAACCTTATTTTATAAGGCTTTTGTCGGTACAAACCCTATTCTATAAGGCTCTGGTGGGTACCTACCCCCACCTGGTACGAACCCTATTCTATAAGGCTCTTGTGGGTACCTACCCCCACCTGGTACGAACCCTATTCTATAAGGCTCTTGTATGTACATACCCCCACCTGGTACGAACCCTATTCTATAAGGCTCTTGTGGGTACCTACCCCCACCTGGTACGAACCCTATTCTATAAGGCTCTGGTGAGTACCTACCCTCACTCGGTATGAACCCTATTCTATAAGGCTCTGGTGGGTACCTACCCCCACCTGGTACGAACCCTATTCTATAAGGCTCTGGTGGGTACCTACCCCCACCTGGTATGAATCTGCATCTTGCTAGATTCGGATGAGTATCTTATCCTCATTTGGTATGAACCCTATTCTATAAGGCTCTCGGGGTGCTCTTTTTGGCATTCAATTGTGGTTATTGGAAATGTGTTGGCGACTTATTGTCTTTGATCATGCGCCCATTCCATGGGGAATGATTGATTTTTCCTTTTGACTTTTCTGTTTTAGTCATCTGGTTTTACCAGGGATTTCTTTGTTTTTGGCTTTTCTTTTTAGCCATCTGGTTTTGCCGGGGATTCTTTTTTTTTTTTTTTTTTTTGGCCTTTCTTTTTAGCCATCCGGTTTTGCCGGAGATTCTTTATTTTTGGCTTTTCTTTTTAGCCATTCGGTCTTGCCGGGGATTCTTTGTTTTTGGCTTTTCCTTTTAGCCATCCGGTCTTGCCGGTGATTTCTTGTTGAGTGCCTCTTGTTTTAGGCAGGAATCCCCTGGGGATTTTGTGGTTTTGGGCTTCCTTATTTAGCCATCCAGTCTTTGCCGAGGTTTATTGATGATTGTCTCTTAATTTAGGCAGGAATCCTTTGAGGATTGGTTGATTTCTGTTGATTGTGCCTCTTGATTTAGGCAAATGCTTCAGTAGTGGTGAAGACTTTTATGCTTTGGGCTTATATTGCCTCTTGCATAGGTTGATTTCCTGTTTCTTGGGGATATTAGCTCTTTGCTCGTCTTTGAGTAGGCAGAGGCTTTATTGGAAGTGAAGGCTTTGCATTTCACTAGGATATCCATATTGGGCGTTTATAGGTGATTAATTCCCTGAGGATATGAATTTGTAGTTTGCCTTTGTCGTAGGCTTACTGGGGTACTTTTTTTTATAATCCATCGGGGATTTTATTGTTTTCCCGGAGATCTATTTTGACTTGCCCCCTAGGGAGGAATGGATTTTTTGACTCCTTGTTGGATGCTGTTGTTTGAGCTGGCTTTGCCTATGCTCTTATTCCGCTGGGGAATGAGTTTTTACCTTTTCCTCGTGATTTTGTCTTTTTTCGTGATTTTGCAATTTTGACTTTCTTAAATGCGTGTGCCCTTTTTTGAATTTCTTTTATGCACACTGGCTTTTTTTTTGTTATCTGCTGGATGAAGAGATTTCTTTTTTTCTCTTTTCTTTTTGGCGATCCCGGGGAGTTTATTGGCTTCCTGGGGATCCAATCTTTGATTTGATTTTTTATGACGGAGTCTTGGCTCCTGGCTTTTTGTGAAGCTCTTTATTGAGCGGGATGAAGAGGATTTTCTTTTTTTTCTCTTTTTGGAGATTTGCCAAGGAGTTTGTCAACTTCCTGGGGATCAAACTTTGATTTTTTGATGCTGGAGTCTTAGCTCCTAGCTTTGTGAAGCTCTTATTTGAGCTGGAAGATGGAAATTTTCTTGTTTTCCTCTTTTTGTAGACTTTTCTGAAATGCTCTACTTGGAGATATTTATTCGGCATTTTTCGTGCCTCTTATTGAGGAATGAAATATTTTTCTTTTCTTTCTTTTTGTTGTCCCCTAGTGATATGGAGGATTTGACTCAGTATTTTCTTTGATGGATTCTTTGAGTAGTCCTTATTCTCCTTTGGGGAATGTGGAGGATATTTTTGGATGAGTGTGCTCGATGACTCATGTGGTGATGAAGCTGAGTCGCGAGGTAATCTTTTTGTCTTGCATTTAGAGTAGGCAAGGATCCGCTTGGGGATGATCAAGTCTTTCCGTTGGCTTTTTCATGTTGATGACTTCCTTTTTCTTGGATGGAAGGATGTTGATTGAAGCTTCAAATGACTATGTTTGACGACTCATGTGGTGATGCTGAGTCATGAAGTAATTTTTGTTTTGCCTTTGGAGTAGGCAAGGATCCGTTTGGGGATCATCGAGCCTTTCCGTTGGTCTTTTCTGGTATACCTTCATTTATTGGGGTAGAAGGTTGGAGCTAGTTTTCTTGAAGCTCTTTATTTTGCTGAATGGTTTTGATTTCGCCTTTCGCGATTTTGATTTTCATATGGAGACTGGATTCTGGCGCCTCCTGTTTTCAATCACAAGTATGGAGACTAGCCTCCTTATATGCATGTTTATTATTCTTATTTAAAGAAAATTATTTTTTCTTGATTTTGACAAAGTTGTATTGTGCATCTACTTTGTGTGTGGATGTCCTAAATGCAATCTATTTGTTTATTTATTTTTTATGCATTTAGAAAGTAACTGGCCTTCTCCCGTTGGCTTCTTATGAATACACCGATGGGCTTCCTCCTTTATGACCATGATGATGGGCTCCTCCTTTATTCATCTCTTGGTTCTAGCCCTATCTTTTGCCTAGACCGCCCTTTACGGGTTTTCGATCTAGCAGGCTGCCTTAATTTTTGCCTAGAATATCTTAGGGGGCTTTTGCCTTATCTTTTGCCTAGATCATTCTTTTGGGGTTTCCGATCTAGCAGGCTACCCTAGTTTTTTCCTAAGAATATCCTAGCAGGCTTTTATTCCTTTATTATTATTTTTTATGCTTCCTCTTTTTTAGATGCATGCTTGATCTTTGATTAAAAAGTCTTTGCACATATTTATGATTTTTCAATAAAGAGACATTTCCATAATATTTGGTCAAGAGAAAGGAAATGAAAGGGAATTTTATTG
The DNA here is from genome assembly GCA_963425845.1 of Sphenostylis stenocarpa. Lineage (NCBI taxonomy): Eukaryota > Viridiplantae > Streptophyta > Magnoliopsida > Fabales > Fabaceae > Sphenostylis > Sphenostylis stenocarpa. The sequence continues at coordinate 32,535,498 of OY731400.1, read as the reverse complement.
ATAAATGAGCAAAAGTTTATTTCTTTTATAGAAGGATTTCAAAAGGTATTTAGAAGAATGGGTCGTCAAGGTTGGCTATACTGTATAGGCTTAAACAGTCATGTCCATGATATCTGCCCCCTGGTTCTCCTAATTGCGACAGTTGAGATGCCTGAGCTGAGAGTGAAGACTATGCCGACTTGCTTGCTTCTGGAAGAATGTTACCTTAGCCTCCTTTCGGTTTTCGACTGAGGTAACCATTGCTCTTAGTTAGTCTTCTTTTTTTTACCTCTACTTTTTGCCTAGGACGTATCCTAGCGAGGGATATGGACCCTATCTTTTGCCCAGGGATGCCCTTTGCGGGTTTTCATTCCTGACGGGTCTTGAGCAATGTCTTCAAGCATAATACTTCTTCACCGTATCAGAGTTTATTAGGTATTGAAGTTCTTTTCCATTCATATCGACAAGGATAACAGCTCCTCCCGAGAAAGCTCGTTTGACCATAAAGGGTCCTTCATAGTTTGTTTGCCCATTTTCCAATTTTATTCTTTTGGGTCGGAAGAAACTTATTTACCATTAAATCCTTTTTATGGTAAATATGAGGGTTGACCTTTTTTGTAAGCCTTTTTTATTTTCCTTTGATAGGCTTGTCCATGGCATATAGCATTCAGCCGCTTTTCATCGATAAGGTTTAATTGATCGTATCGACTTTGAACCCATTCAACTTCTGTTAATTTTGCTTTCATTATAATTCGCAAGGAAGGTATTTCGACCTCTATTGGCAATACGGCCTCCATTCCATATACAAGAGAGAATGGAGTAGCTCCTGTTGAGGTTCGTATAGACGTTCGGTAACCATGAAGAGCAAAAGGCAACATTTCATGCCAATCTTTGTAAGTCTTGACCATCTTTTGAACGATCTTTTTGATGTTTTTATTGGCTGCTTCTACTGCTCCGTTCATTTTGGGCCGATAAGGAGAGGAATTGTGGTGTTGAATTTTGAAGTCCTGGCATAGTTCCTCCATCATCTTATTATTCAAATTGGTTCCATTATCAGTAATAAGACGATGTGGGATGCCATATCGACATATGATATTTTCTTAACAAAGGTGACCACTACCTTTTTAGTCACATGTGCATAAGATGCAACTTCTACCCACTTAGTGAAGTAGTCGATAGCTACCAAAATGAATCGATGGCCATTGGATGCCTTAGGCTCAATAGGTCCGATAACATCCATGCCCCACATAGCAAATGGCCAAGGGATAGCCATAACATTGAGAGGTACCAGTGGAACATGTACATTGTCCGCATGTACCTGACACTTGTGACATTTTCTGGCATACTGATGACCGTCCTTTTCCATTGTGGACCAAAAATATCCTGCCCTGAGGATTTTCCTAGCCATGATATGCCCTGGTGCATGAGTCCCGAAGGTTCCTTCATGTATTTCTTTAATCAATGTCTGGGCTTCTTCGAGATTGACACATCTTAACAAAGTGGAATAAAAAATCTTTTTATAAAGGGTTTCTCCTATCAACATAAACCCTATGGTGCTTTTCCAAATGATCCTTTTATCACTGTCACTAATTCCCTCGGGGTATTCACCTTTTGTCAAGTATCGCCTTATGTCCTGATACCAAGGGGTTTTATCTTTTTCACTGTCCACCGTCATACAAAAGGCTTGTTTATCGTGCGTTTTGACTTGGATGATAGGCATCTCATGTTCTTGTCCTAATGCGAACATGGATGATAATGTTGTCAGTGCATCTGCAATCTGGTTATCTTCCCGAGGGATGTACTCGAAACTGATGTTTTCCATTTTTGAAGTCATATTACGAATGTGCTCCAGATAAGGGATTAATTTGGAATTTCTAGTTTCCCATTCACCCTTGAGTTGGTAAATGACAAGGGATGAGTCACCGAATACTTTGAGTCTAGTCACCCCATGATCCAGAGCTGCTTGAATACCTAGAGCACAGGCTTCGTATTCCGCCATATTGTTCGTACAATCAAAGTTTAGTCTGGCTGTTACTGGGATATACTTCTTTTCGGGAGATATTAAAATAGCTCTGATCCCATGTCCCAGTAAGTTTGAAGCTCCATCGAAAAATATGATCCACTTATTATTTTCAAGCTCTTCATGTTGGATGTGCATTATGTACTCATCTGGAAAATCATCTTAGAGGGATTGATATTCGTCAGTTGGCCCATGTGCCAGGTAGTCTGCTAAAGGACTGCCTTTGATAGCTTTCTGAGTGACATGAACAATGTCGAATTCTAAGAGGAGTACTTGCCACCTGGATATCCTTCCGGTTAAGATGGGTTTCTCAAATAGGTATTTGATTGGGTCCATTTTGGAAATCAACCAAGTTGTATGTCTGACCATATATTGTCGAAGGCGCTGAGTTGCCCACACCAATGCACAACATGTTTTTTCGAGTGGTGTATAACGGGTCTCATAGTTTAAAAATTTCTTACTGAGGTAATATATGGCTTGCTCCTTCTTACCCGTACCGTCTTGTTGACCGAGCACACATCCCATGGACTCGTCGAGTACTGAAAGGTAAAGAATCAGGGGCTTTCCTTCCACAGGTGGTACCAATACTAGGAGATTGGTTAGGCACATTTTGATCTTTTCGAAAGCTTGTTGACAATCATCGTTCCAAACTTTCAGTTGGTTTTTACGCAATAATTTGAAGATAGGCGTACACTTGTCCGTTAATTGCGCGATGAACCGTGCGATGTAGTTTATTCGGCCCAAGAACCCTCTGACTTCTTTTTCTGTTCTTGGTGGGGCATTTCTATGATTGCCTTTGTTTTATCAGGGTCTATCTCAATTCCTCTTTTACTGACAATAAACCCAAGGAGTTTTCCTGATCGTACTCCAAATGTGCATTTTACCGGATTGAGCTTGATCTGGTATTTCTTTAAGTATTGGAGGTGATCTATTTCGTTTTTGGACTTAGCAATCATGTCATCCACATATACTTCGATTTCTTTGTGGATCATATCATGAAATAATGTTACCATAGCCCTTTGATAAGTAGCCCTTGCATTCTTAAGTCCAAAAGGCATTACTCTATAACAGAATGTACCCCACGACGTAATGAAGGAAGTTTTTTCTCTATCTTCAAGAACCAATTTAATTTGGTTATACCCTGCATATCCATCCATGAAAGAATAGAGAGTATTTGTAGCGGTATGATCTACCAACATATCAATATGTGGTAAGGGAAAATCATCTTTTGGACTTGCACGGTTTAAATCCTTGTAATCTACGCATACTCTGATTTTTCCATTTTTCTTTATAACTCGCACGATGTTTGCCAACCATTCAGGGTATTTTGACACAATCAGAAAATTGGCATCTAACTGTTTTTCTACTTCTTCCTTAATTTTCAAGTACCATTCTGGCTTTACTCTTCTGAGCTTCTGCTTAACGGGACGAAATCCCTCTTTTAATGGTAATCTATGCTCCACTATGCTTTTATCAATTCCAGGCATATCATGGTAGGACCATGCGAATATGTCCACATATTCTCTTAGTAATTGTATCAGCCTTTCCCTGACATCATCGTCAATTTGGGTACCAATATTTACTTCTTTCTTATTATCTTCTTGTCCCAAATTGATGGCCTCAGTTTTTTCTTGATGGGGTTGTATTGATTGAGATTCTTTTTCCAACAGTCTTTGCATGTCCGGGGAAATGGTCCCCTCCTCACTGTCTGACTCAATCCATTCGCCTTCGGCTTTCGGATCTTCCAGAGAGTTTTCAATCACAGACATGACTGTATGGTTATGCTTTGTTTTAGATTTTTCATTAAGTATGTGAGAGAGAAAAGAATGAAAGAGAATATGAATATTATGGAAAATGCCTTATTGTATTGACAAAAGAAAATATTTACAAAGCCACTTTAATCAAAAATCACGTGATCATGGGTGAGGATCACGAGAGATACATCGGAAGCTTTAATATTTTTTATTTATTATATTTTTGTATTTATTTTTATTATTTTTTAGAGATGGAAAAAACGATGAGCCCTAATTTGCTGATCTTCCTTAGCCCATCTTTCATTCGAGTTTGGAAAGAGGCTGATCATCCACTTTTGGAGTAGATGCATCAAAGGTAATCCACCCTGCATCTATTAGATTCTGGACCTTATGCTTTAAGGCCACACAATTTTCTACGGAATGACCTAGAGCGCCTGAATGGTAATCACAGTTTTCATTAGACTTGTACCATTCTGGATATGGTGGCTCTATTTTCTTGGGAGAGATGCGCACGAGGAGTTTGCCATCCAACAATTTTAAAAGCAGACTTCCATAGGAGGTTGGAATGGAAGTGAATTTCCTTTCCGATCTACGTGACTTGGTTTGCTGCGAGGAGGAAGAAGGAGTGGCAATGTTGATTGCATTCACGGTTCCTTCCTTCTTCTTTCCAAAGCTCTTTTTAACGTTTGGAGTAGAGGAATTGGAGGAAGTATTTTGTGCAATTCTTCCGCTTTTTAAACCTTGCTCTACTCTTTCTCCTATAATTACCACATCTGCAAAGAGTGTTGATGTGTTCCCTATCATTTTGTCATAATAGGGACCAGTTAGAGAATTGATGAACATAGATGTGGTTTCTTTGTCGGACAGAGGAGGTTCTACTTGTGTTGCCAATTCCCTCCATCTTTGGGCATATGCCTTAAAGGACTCGTCGTCTTTCTTGCTTAATAGTTGTAAATCTGCTCTTTCTGGGGTCAGATCAATATTATATTTATAACGACGAAGAAAAGCATCCGCCAGATGTCTCCATGTTTGGACTTGCCCTCCCTCCAGTTGCATATACCAGTTTAGGGCTGATTCAATTAGGCTCTCCTAAAAGCAATGGATCAGGAGTTTTTCATTGTCAGCATATGCAGCCATCTTACGGCAGTACATCGTAAGATGGCTTTTGGGGCAAGTACTTCCCATGTACTTTGGGAAGTCCGGAGTTTTGAATTTGTTAGGGAATTGGATGTTTTTAACGAGGCACATATCAGCTGCCTCTTTAACATCAAAGTTATGCCCTTCCATGGCTCTCAGCCTCTCCTCTAGGGCAGTAATCTGTTGCTTTGATATTTCCAGAGCATGAATATGTACTGCTCTTGTATCAGATTGGTCATGTTCATCGTGAGGTTCCTCTTCTTCTTCTTGGTGAGAGGCTTGTCCACTCTGAGGACCCTCTTTATGGAGATTCTGTTGGCGCATCATTTCTAACATTTGAGCCATTTGCTCTTTTAGCGTATTAAGCTCAGTGGTGAGCTTTCGGTTTTTCTCCTCTAGCTGTTCCATCTTTTTAGCTTTCTGAGCACGAGTGAGGACGGGCGGAAGACCAACCACTTTCTAAATGATTTTAACGATTTTTATTATAGCTTTTTATTTCAAATGATTAGTGTGAAATAGATATGCCTTAGACAATAGCTTTAGTATCCTCTTAAAAGCCTATGCTTAAGGGTTACCATACCCACCTCAGTGTGATAGTTCCCTTTTTTCAAAGGTTATCATCATACCTTAGCGCACTTATCTCTTCTAGGAAGGTGATAAATGCACTTGGGTCTCTTTCGCTATTGTCTAAGGATATCTAATACATCCTAGAATGAATGTGTTTATGTATGAGAGACTTTATTATGATGATGTTTATGCATACTTTTCTTAGTGCATTTATTTTCTCTCTTAGTTTTACCACTTATGGGATGATGTGGTATAAATGATACGACTTTGCCAAGAATCTTTTTATTATAAAAAGGAATTTTTATGGGTTTTAATCATTTTTATATTTTTTATGACCCTTTATCTCTTCTGTTGGTCAACGTGGCTACTTAGCTTACAAAGAACCTGAAATCAGGCTAGCTTAACTGAAGACTGTCCGAGATAAAGTTGGTTTATCTTATCACTTTTATGATTTTTAAGATTTTTCACTATTTTGTTTGTTGTATGATTACCCTATGCTAATGCATCAATACAAATGCAGCAAATGAATGCACACACAATTCATTCATCCACGAGCAGAGCCACGCTATTACGAGGTGGGGTTTTCCTGCAGAAACGTGCTTGGTTTAGGTGGTTCTAAATTGTTCTCACCAAGGCCAAAGGTCCCCAAGGTGCCCCCATTATAGGGACCTCTCAATCTCTCAGTCCTTGGGTCATGCACGGAACTCCGTGTCGACATCCTTAGACCAAAAGAAGAGAGTTATCACCTTGAGTTGGTGGTTTCCGATAACGGTTGTAGCCCCGTGTGCCAACAAGCCGGTCGTATCTGCAACCCACTCCCTATAGGTATTCACTCTTGCCCCCGGGTATAGAGGGACTGTAGTGTGCAAGGGTTTTTGTGTACAGTTTATATTTCACAGACAATTTGCAGAAAATAATCATACAGCAATTATTAAAGCCATACAATAAAACATACGGAAGAGGGTAAAGGCGTAATTTCAAATCTTTACTTAGTTTGAATTTTTCCGTCACTAAATGGGATCAACTCTCTAGCTTCCCCAGTGGAGTCGCCATCTGTCGCCGCCGTCTGTTCTGACATCTAGGGATATCTCGAACGTTTATGCGACCAGTCACGAAAAGATGGTTTAGACTCGCGTTTTATGTTAAAATATGTTCATTGCTTCCGAGGTGCTCAACAACTGAACTATCCTCTAATAAAAGCAAGGTTTTCGAAAAGGGGTTCTTATGGAGTCGCCACCAATGTTTTGACCGTAAACATTGGAAAAGGATAAAAAGGCGTTGATTTTAATAAAAACCAAACTTGGCCATTATAACCAGAGTTGGGTAAGGGAGTTAGTTACGTGTGGGGAAGGTGTTAGCACCCCCCACAACGCCCCTTTCGGGTTCCCTATGACGGATTCATTCATTAAGTAAAGATTACGAGAAATTACGCTATTACCCTATTTTATTGCATAATATTAAAAAATGGCTATCTACATGATTTTATTTTATATTGCATACAGAAAACAATAAATAAAGCAATAAAGGAGAAGAGAATTGAAAAGAAACTACGTAACAAGCTTTGTATTGCGAATCTTTAACTGTGAGGATGCGTTTTGGCAATCCCCCGCTCTACAAAGACTCTTCTCCCCGAATACAATATCGACTCGACTAAATTTTAAAGAAGAATCGAATGCTGGAATACAATTCCTTAACCGATTGTTACCTTTTTAAGGCAATCGGAGAGTTCATTCGAAGTAGGGAGAGAAGACAAGTGTCTCGAGTGTGAAAAAGTGGCAAATGAGCCTCCTATTTATAGTTTTCGCAGCCTGGCGCTTTGGGACGGCCGTTTGGAGCTTGGAAAATAGGGACGACCGTCTGGGGAAGTTGGGACGGGCGTCTGGACTTTGGGACGGCCCTCCCAAGCCTCAAAACAAGGTGGGACGGCCGTCTGGAGCTTGGGACCGCCGTCTGGGCTGGCTGGGAAGGCCATCCCAACTTCTGGGACGGCCATCCCGACTGTTCTGGCCAGATTTCGCGTTCTAGGACCTCCAGGAAGCTTTCCTTTCTTTGTTCGGACGTCGATTGATGCCGATAGATGTCCATCGAAGCTTTATCTTCATATAGGAAGTCTTCTTGACCTTTATTGAGATGTTAGGCAAGCTTTATCTTTATGTAGGAAGTCTCTTTAGCCTTTATTGAGAGGCCTGGCAAAATTAGGGGTCTACAATCACTGTAGACCCCTAATTTTGCCCGGTCTCTCAATAAAGGCTAAAGAGACTTCCTACAACAAGATAAAGCTCGCCTGGCATCTCAATAAAGGCTAAGAAGACTTCCTATATGAAGATAAAGCTTCAACAGGCGTCTATAGGCATCAACTGACGTCCGAATAAAGAAAGGAAAGCTTCCCAGGGGTCCCAAAACACAAAGGTTGGCCAAAACAGGTTGAGACGGCCGTCCCAAAGTCAAGACGACCGTCCCAAGTGAGACTGCCCGTCCCACTCTTCAGGGGGTCCCAACAAGTGCAAAAAATTCAATTGGGACGGCCGTCCCAACCCAGACGGCCGTCCCAACCCAAAGGGGCGTCTCAAAGTGTCAGGCTGCGAAAAACTATAAATAGGAGGCTCATTTGCCACTGTTTTAGACACCAGACAACTCCTAGTACTTGTCTTTTCTCTTCCTTCTTCAAATGAACTCTCTGATTGCCTTGATAAGGTAACAATCAGTTAAGGAATTAGATTCCAGCATTCGATTCTTCTGTAAAATTTAGTAGAGTCAGTGTTGTATTCGGAGAGGAGAGTCTTTGTAGAGCGAAGGATTGCCAAAACGCATCCTCACGATTCAAGATTCGCAATACAAAGCTTGCTACGGAGGTTCTGTTCAATTCTCTTCTCTTTTACTGTTTTATTTATTGCTTTATGTATGCAATATGAAATAAAGTCATGTAGATAGCCATTTTTAAATTATGCAATAAAATAGGGTAATCGCGTAATTTCTCGTAATCTTTACTTAAATGAATTAATCCGTCATAGGGAACCCGAAAGGGGCGTTGTAGGGTGCTAACACCTTCCCCACACGTAACTAACTCCCTTACCTAACTCTGGTTATAATGGCCAAGTTTGGTTTTTATTAAAATCAACGCCTTTTTATCCTTTTCCAATGTTTATGGTCAAAACATTGGTGGCGACTCCAAAAGAACCCTTTTTCGAAAACCTTGCTTTTATTAGAGGATAGTTCAGTTGTTGAGCACCTCGGAAGCAATGAACATAATTTTAACATAAAACGCGAGTTTAAACCATCTTTTCGCGACCGCTCGCATAAACGTTCGAGATGTCCCTGGACGTCGGAACGGACGGCGACAACAATCACTTACCTCAAAGTCGGAAGAAATGTTGTCATTTGCCATTAAGCAAATATTTGCTTCTACTTCCGAGTCACTTGATTCCGAACTTGAATCACTGTTATCCCAAGCAATATAGGCTTTCTTCTTGAAGACCTTTTTGCTTTTGATATAATCATTCTTCTTATTTGGACATTCGGTCTTTACATGTCCTGCTTCACCACAACCATAGCATTTTATATTTACGGAAGTACTTTCTCTTACCTTTCCTTTACCTTTGAATGGATGTCTTCCTTTAGCTTTCATGAATTTGGTGAACTTCTTTATCATTAGACTCAACTCTTCTTCTTCATTTTTCGGGTCTTCTTCTTCCTTCTTATTTTTACCTTTGGAAATTTCGGTTTTGAAGGCTAAATTCTTCTTTTGATATTGCCCTTCTTCATCATTTAGCCTACCAAGCTCAAGCTCATGCTCTCTTAGCTTTCCGAATAGCACCACCATTGACATTGTGGCAAGGTTTTGTGACTCCGAGATGGCCGTCACCTTCGGTTGCCATTTCCTATCCAAAGATTTCAAAATTTTAACATTTAATTCATCAACGTCAAAGATTTTACCTAGTCTGGTGAGATGGTTCACAATATGAGTGAAACACTTTTGTACGTCAAATATCGTTTCGCCTTGTTGCATTCGGAACATCTCATATTCTTGGATTAAGGAATTTTTACGTGCTCTTTTAACGTCGTCGGTACCTTCGTGGGTCACTCTAAGCATTTCCCACATTTCCTGAGCACTTTTACAAACAGAAATCCTGTAAAACTCGTCAAGGGTTAGAGCAGATGAAATTATATTTCTAGCCCTAACGTCAAATGGCGCTTTTCTGTTTTCTTCTGTAGTCCATCTAGAAAAAGGTTTAAGAACGTCAACACCGTTCTCTGTAACTTTAGGAACATATGGACCGTTTAAAATAGCATCCCAAACGCCTCTATCAACAGACTCTAAAAAGATTTGCATTCTTACCTTCCAGAAAGAATAATTTTGACCCGCAAAAAGTGGGGGTCTGTTGATAGACGCACCTTCGGCAAAAGTTTGATTTTGTACGGCCATTTTCAAAAATTTGAATGACTATCAAAGCAAGCTCTGATACCACTTGTTAGAATCGCGCAGCGGAATGTTCGCGTGGTCGGACAAAAACCAAGAAGGGGGGTGAATTGGTTTCTTAACAAAAATTAGGTTTTCAAAATTTTTCCCAAATTTTACCGATTAAAAACTGTGTAAATGTAAATAGAGAAGAGATAGAGAATCTTACACAGGAAATTTATACTGGTTTGGATCAAAAGACCCTACGTCCAGTTGCTAATCACTCAAACAGAGGATTAACGTTGTCACTATAATCAAGTTGTTACAAACAAATTACAATTGAAAAGATAAAGATAAGAAAACACCTCTCTTGAAATCCACAAGAGATGATGAACAACTTTCCCTAGAGACGGCACAACACACAATCCACTAAGAACTCCACTTAGTGATTCTTATCTCTTCTAGCCCACACCAGGTTCCAAAAGCCCCTTTTTCTTGCAACAAACAGTTCTCTGGCACTCATAGCACTTAACTTTTGTATGAAAAAGGTTGTTCTCACTAGTGGAAAAATAGCATTCTATGACGAGTTTTTATCACGGTCGTAGTCCACCCGTCATAGTATGTAGCGCGGTGGAAATTTTGTAATAAAATCATAAACTTTCTATGTCGGGTAAATTTTAACCGACATAGTAAGTGGAAAGTTCACTTTCTATGTCGGTTAAATATTACCCGACATAGAAAGTTCACTTTCTACGTCGGGTAAGATTTACCCGACATAGAAAGTTAACTTTCTATGTCGGGTAACATTTAACCGACATAGAAAGTGAACTTTCTATGTTGGTTAAAATTTACCCGACATAGAAAGTGTCTTTGATGACGGGTGTTAGGGCAACCGACATAGTATCTTCTGTTTTACCCTGCTCCAACGCTCCATTTCATGTCATCACTTCACCCATAGCAGAGCTCCCCGTTCGCCTGTGTACGTTTCTCCCTACGCTCCATTTCATTTCATCAGTTCACCCATAGCAGAGCTCCCCGTTCGCCTGTGTACGTTTCTCCGCACCCACATTTGCTCGTCACGCCACCTGCCAACGCTGTACGTTGTGCCGCCTGCTGCTACTGTCATTGGTGCCCGTCGCCTGTGATACGTTTCTCCCCACCCAGCTCTGCACGTCACGCCACCTGCCACCTCTGTAGGTCTTCAAGAGGTAAGTTTTCGTGCTTGCTTTAGCCATTGTAGGTTTACAGTATTGAATCTGGTAAGTAATAATGCTGTCAAGAGAGGGAAACATCACGGGTGCCTTTAGCTAATTTAGAGATGTATTGTAAGTAGTTTAGTCATTTGAATGTGTTTCTGTAGGCATTCTTTCGTGATTTTGATTTTGAAAATTAGATTTGTATTATAATGTAGTTATTTTGAGAGTGGAGTTGGATTTCGTGTAGGCATTATAATGTAGTTATTTCGTGTTTCTGTAGCTAATTTGATTTTGAAAATTAGATTTGTAACAATGGATCGGAGTTGGATCAATTATAGATGAACAACAAATGAATATGAGAGTGGAGTAGAACAATTCCTTGAATTTGCTAAGATGAATGTTCCGGATAATGATGGAAGATTCTATTGCCCTTGTGTTAACTGCTTGAATGAGCAAAGATTACCGACTGAAGTTATTCGGGAACATGTTCTTTGTGATGGTTTCCTAAAGAGTTACATAAAGTGGACATGGCATGGTGAATTATTAAACATGCCAAGTGTAGAAGACAAAGAAGAAGTTGATCTAGAGATGGATGATCAGCTGGAGGAAATGATTCGTGAGCTTGGACAAGATACCTTCCAACATACACATGTGTACGAGAAGTTGTCCAATGATGCAAAAGAGCCTCTGTATACAAATTGTACTAAGTTCACACGATTGTCGGTGGTACTAAAATTGTTCAATGTGAAGGCAAAGAATGGGTGGACTGATAAAAGTTTCACAGAATTGCTTGAGTTGTTGAGTGACATGCTCCCTGAAGGTAACACATTGCCAACCCGCAATTATGATGCTAAGAAGATATTGTGTCCAATGGGTATGGAGTACCACAAAATTCATGCATGTCCGAATGATTGTGTGTTGTACAGGAAAGAATTTGAGAACTGTCACGAATGTCCACAATGCGGGGAATCACGATACAAGAAGAAGGATGGTGATTCTGACAATGATGTAATGAAGGGTACCCCAGCAAAAGTGTTATGGTATCTTCCCATTGTTCTAAGGTTGAAACGATTATTCACTAATGGAAATGATGCAAAGCTCACTGGATGGCATGCAGATAGTCGTATTAAAGATGGTCGGTTGAGGCATCCTGCAGATGGATTGCAATGGAAAAAAATTGATTCCATCTTCCAGAATTTTGGTAATGATCCAAGAAACATTAGGTTTGGACTTGCTACAGATGGAATGAATCCATATGGAAATTTAAGCGAGTAAACATAGTTCATGGCCTGTGGTGTTAGTTATTTACAACTTACCTCCGTGGTTGTGTATGAAACGTAAGTACTTGATGCTATCTTTGATGATCTCGGGTCCCAGACAACCTGGAAATGACATTGATGTTTTTTTAAGCCCATTGGTTGAAGAGTTGAAGATGTTGTGGGAGGAAGGTGTTGATGTGTTTGATGGGTACACAGGTGACTTATTCAAGTTGCGTGCAATGTTATTTTGTACAATTAATGACTTTCCAGCATTTGGTAATTTGAGTGGCTACAGCACAAAGGGACATAAAGCTTGCCCGATATGTGAAGAAGACACATGTCACTATCAACTACAACATGGAAGGAAAACAGTGTACCTTGGACACCGAAGATTTCTTCCTTCAAACCATTCATATCGTAAATTAAAAAAATCATTTAACGGGTGTCAAGAAAATGATGCAGCCCCAACACCTTTAAGTGGGGAACAAGTATATCAACGAGTAAGTGCAATTTCGTGTGAGTTTGGAAAGACGCAAAAGAAAGCCACAGGTATATGGAAGAAAATGTCAATCCTTTTTGTTCTTCCATATTGGAGGGTTCTTGATGTGAGGCATTGTATAGATGTCATGCATGTAGAGAAAAATGTGTGTGACAGTATCATCGGAATGCTCCTTAACATTCAAGGAAAAACAAAATATGGTGTCAATGCTCGTTTGGACATGGTTGAAATGGGTATAAGAGAACAATTAGCTCCTCAACCTCATGGTAACCGAACATACTTGCCTCCAGCATGTCACACACTGTCTAAAAAAGAGAAAAGAAGTTTTTGTGAGTTTTTACGAGGTGTGAAGGTTCCATTTGGTTACTCTTCCAATGTGAAGAGACTTGTATCTATGAAAGATCTAAAATTGCTTGGGTTAAAATCTCATGATTGTCATGTATTGATGCAACAACTTCTACCTGTGGCTATTCGAGGTATCTTACCAGAGAATGTTAGATATTCCTTAACTCGATTATGCTTTTTTTTTAATGCCATATGTAGTAAAGTTATGGACCCGGATGTTTTGGATCAGTTAGAGAATGAGGCTGCAGTCATATTGTGTCAATTTGAGATGTACTTTCCTCCATCATTTTTTGATATTATGGTTCACTTGATTGTTCATCTAGCCAGGGAAGTTAGAATCTGTGGTCCAGTTTTCTTACGATGGATGTACCCTATTGAGCGATACATGAAGATATTAAAAGGGTATGTGAAGAACCAATATCGTCCTGAAGCATCAATTGTTCAAAGATATATTGCAGAGGAAGCTATTGAGTTTTGCACAAAATACTTATCAGAAGTTGAAGCTATAGGGTTACCTAAGACTCGTTACCATGGAATAGGTCTTGGTAGAGGAACTCGAGGTGCAAAAGTTGTGACAATGTGTCGAGATGAAGTACTTCAAGCACATTTGTACATATTGAATAACAGTGAAGAAGTCATCCCCTACTTAAGTGCTCATAAAGACATTGTGAAGCGAAATAATCCACGTATGCCTAAAAAGTGGGTGATCACTGAACACAACAAGAGCTTTTTGAAGTGGTTTAAACAACAAGTTGAAGGTGACAATACAGCTTCTGATACACTAAAGTGGCTAGCATGTGAGCCAAACTTTGATGTGATATGTTGGGGTGGGTATGATATAAATAACTATTCATTTTATACAAAGGGAGAAGATGAAATAAGAACAATGCAAAATAGTGGAGTCATGGTGGTGGCTGAATCAATGCATTTCTCGAGTTCAAAGGATAAATATCCGATAAGGGCGTCAATGGGCTACTTTGGTGTAATTGAAGAGATTTGGGTAATAGATTACACAATATTCAGAGTATCTATTTTTAAATGTAAGTGGGTTGATTTTAATACTGGCATCTTCACCGACGATCTTGGATTTACCTTGGTTAACCTTGAAAATACTGGTACCTACTCTTATTGAGCATTTAACATGTATATATATTTAACTTTTTGGGAACTTCATGTTATTTTTATTGTGTAGGTCACATATGATGTCCCTAACACCACTTTGTTGAGGACAAAGTGGATCTCATATGCTGGGGAACGCTGGAGAGGTTTTAAGAGTGATCTGACTAGTCGATACATATATGGGGCATTGAGCAACAAGAACCCATGTGACTAGTATCAGTTTTTGGATGAGGAGACATGGCAGGCATTTTGGACTCAGCGTTTAGACGCTAGCTTTCAGGTTAGCACATTTGTCATTTGTTTGCAGTCATTTTTTTTAAATAGAGGTTTTAAATTTGGTATTTAACATGGAATGCAACAGGCCAAGCGGCAGAAGGCACAGGATATTCAGAGAAAGAATATCCACCCCCACAGGTTGTCTCGTGGGGTTTATGAGAAATTGGAGGAGAAGATGATGAAGGAGACTTCTTCAAGTCTACCTTCAGATGACTCGGTTGTGAGTTCCGTCACCCGCCCTTCACGCCATGATAAATGGAAGAGAGCTCGCAGAACTCATCAGGGAATTACTTATCCGAGCAAACTAATGTTGTTGCTCAACGTATTGTAAGTAGCATATCCTAAACTAATTATATATGTTATACTATAATAGGCATATGTATTTGCTAAAAAATCATTCCTTTGTGTTGTAGGATGAGTTGGTTGAGCAAAGCACTCGGGGATCATTCCACCCACATGGCCGTCAGGATATATTGGCGGTGGCCATTGGTACCCTAGAGCATCCTGGACGTGTTCGTGGTGCCTGGACGAGGGTGGGCATCGAGACAGTACTTTGGTGCCCCATCCGTGGCAACTCCTTCTTTGAGGCATCTGAATGAGCAAGAGTTTGAGTCCCTCAAACAAAAAATTAGGAAGGAGATTCGAGATGAGGTGTACTCTGACTTGAAGGCAGAGTTATTGAGCTCAATGCGAGCGGAGTTGGCATCTTTGTCCTCTCAACCTTCCGTCCCCGCACGAGAGGCATCCCCAATTCATGTCGGCACAAAGGAGAGTTGTGATGCTCCCGATAGAGGGGCAGAGGTTGCTCCTATTGACACTGCTGACCGTGAGTTGTATGTTGCGGGTCCTCCCGAGCATTTGGTGGCATACGGTACGTATTATATCTTTGACATGTATTTGGTACGGTGTTAAGCATTATATAGTCTAAAATATTTTATCCTTTGTTTACCTTAGGGAAAATGTATGCATTGGGGTCAACCATCCACCACCAGAGTATTGGAGATGATATGATAAGAGTGGTGGTTGTAGATGTCCGGGATGCTGCTGCCCCAATCCCTATTCCCACTGAAGAGGTTCAAACAGTGGGACAGGCACCTGGAAATTTTATCTTATGGCCAGTTTCATTAACAAGACCCATCCCAACACATGCACAGGTTGATTTATGCATTGAACGATAGTACTTATTATTTTTTGATAGGTTGATGTATATTAATGTTATTGATTTTTGGTACTTGTATAGAAAGAGGCTGAAAAAGCAAAGGAAGTTGTGCATGAATCACCACCACCACCATCTGCTTTACAGCGAGTCGGTGCACTGGCAGCGACTATCGGGACCACTTCCATACAGTTAGATATGCCACCCGAAGTCGTATGCAGGACCAAGACGATCCCTTTTTTCTTACTCCAAAGGGATATTTTTGATATTCTCACTGGTACTGATATGCTATGTGTATCAGTGTTGCAGCTTTGGGAAATGTAAGTATATTTACATATTTTTTATATTCTCACTGGTACATTATTTTATAACTTTATTTATTTTCAATGTTGAAGGTATTTACATCG
Source organism: Sphenostylis stenocarpa (assembly GCA_963425845.1). Classification (NCBI taxonomy): domain Eukaryota; kingdom Viridiplantae; phylum Streptophyta; class Magnoliopsida; order Fabales; family Fabaceae; genus Sphenostylis; species Sphenostylis stenocarpa. The sequence continues at coordinate 32,519,388 of OY731400.1, read as the reverse complement.
TTTGTGTGTTGAGAGGAAGATCCGCTTTCTCTATGGATTTGTTGACCCTGTTGCCATTCAGCCCGTTGGGAATAAAGCTGAAGAGGTGCAAACGTACTTAATAGAGGCATTTCAAACTGGGGGCAAAGAAGTCTACTTAGCACCTTACTTGCATCAGTAAGTATACATCTTATAAATTAATGCACATTTATGTAAAACTGAAATTTTACTAATATTATTTCAACGTGCAGGGGTCATTGGCAGCTCATAATCATTGTTCTTGGGCAATTTCTTGTGATTCTCTTGTGTTCATTACACAAGAAACCAAATGATTTGGATATTAGAAAGCACATAGACGCGTAAGTTTGGTTTTTTTAATTGTTGTATCATATGTTCACTACTTACACCAAAATTATTTGTCCTTTTGTAGAGCTTTGGAAGCTCACCTAAGGTTGCAAGGCCTTCAATCTCATGCTAGAAAGAAGTTGACGTATATTGCACCAAAGGTGACCAAACACCTCTTACTATTGTTCAATTTGTCATTTAAAGTTAATCTGACATGTATTTAACTTGTAGTGTCCACGCCAACCGGGAAGCCATGAGTGCGGGTATTATGTGATGAAGCACATGCACACCATTGTAGCCAAAAATATTATGGGCTCATGGAGGGAGGTAAATATACTATAATTAAGTCAAATATGCCAATTATGTAAATGATTTCTAAATCTGAAATGTTTCAATATGTAGGAATTTACAGACTCATCTCCAATGAAGATTGAAGTGTTAGACGATATTAGAGAGCAGTGGGCTTCTTTCCTTTTAAGTATTCAATCTTCATAGCAAATTTGACTTGTAACAATTTAGATTGAATTGATTTAAGTTAGCAAATTTACATTCGTTTAAGTAAATGAACTGTCTGGAACTGAGGTACATATATTGATTTCAATATGTTTCATATGTACATATCTGTCTGTAACTGGATCTGTCTGTACTGGATATATATCTGTAGCAAATTTATATATGAACTGTGCATATCTGTCTGTACTGGATCTGTGAATATTTGTCTGGAACTGTGATGAATAGGCAGGTCTACTCGAAGAAAGGTAGCATCTGTAAAGAAAATGCAGGTATTTTAAAAAAAAATAACACTTTCTACATCGGTTATGTCATTACCCGACGTAGAAAGTACTTTCTACGTCGGTTAATGACATAACCGACGTAGAAAGTGTAACATTTTATGTCGGTTATAGGCATAACCGACATTGATAACACATACAATCACGGTTACTGTTAACCGATATAGATACTGGGGTTATAGAAAGTTAGAAAGTAAGACTTTCTATGTCGGTTATCAGTGTTAACCGACATAGAAAGTATTATGACAGGTCAGAATCAGTTATGATCGATCAGAATAGCTCTATGACCGATCAGAACCAGTTATGACCGATCAGAATAGCTCATAGAAAGTAAGACTTTCTACGTCGGTTCCCTGACTAACCGACGTAGAAAGTCTTTCTATGACCGATCAGAACCAGTTATGATCGATCAGAATAGCTCTATGACCGATCAGAACCAGTTTTGACCGATTATAATAGCTCATAGAAAGTAGGGCTTTCTACGTCGGTTCCTAATAACCGACGTAGAAAGTCTTACTTTCTACGTCGGTTATTAGGAACCGACGTAGAAAGCCTTACTTTCTATGACCCCCGTATCTATGTCACCGCTTTAACCGACGTAGAAATCTCATTTTAACCGACGTAAAAAGCCTTTTGTGCAGTAGTGTCTACTTTTCTGAGTGCCATAAAGAAGCTTAAGTAGAGAAATTAGGGTTTGGGAATTGGGAATTTCGGAATTAGGGTTCTTGGAAATAGGGTTGATTTGAAGTTAAAAATCAAAATCTGACTGAAATAATCGATTAAATGAAGTGTTAATCGATTATTACAGAGCCAAAATCAATAGAACCCCAAAACTCTCTGTTTTAATCGATTAAAAGGGTTGTTAATCGATTAAAACAGTGAACAGATACAGAAAATGGTTTTTCTCACTGTTTTAATCGATTATTTCCCTATTTAATCGATTAAAGCCGAGCCTGGTTGATAAATTTGAGCTTTTTGAAGCTTCTAAGATGTAGACTATGTACCGGCTATCTCAAACTCTAATATTACAGACTCAATCTAATCAAAATAGAGTTATTACAATATAAAACAAGTCTACAACACTCTAAGTCTTTGTGTTCTTGAATCATCATCAAAATCAACAATCTTTATGTCCATCAAGTGCAACATCAAGTCCTTGAATGTTCAACATAATTATTTTTGATTCAAATCAAAATAGGGGGAGAAAATATTTAAAGCCTAATATGATTGTTCTTAAATATTATCTGGTATGTTTAATGTGTTTGTTAGTATGACAGATAAAACAGGTTATTACAAGGCTTTAAAAGATAATTTTGATCATCATCAAAAAGGGGGAGATTGTTGAACATTCAAGGACTTGATGTTGAACTTGATGGAAATGAAGCTTGTTGATTTTGATGATGATTCAAGAACACAAGACTTAGAGAGTTGAAGACTTGTTTTATAGTGTAATAAATCTGTTGATTAGATTGAGTCTGTAATATTAGAGTTTGAGATAGCCGGTACATAGTATGCACCTTAGAAGCTTCAAAAAGCTCAAATTTATCAAAGTGGTTCGGCTTTAATCGATTAATTGGTGAAATAATCGATTAAAATAGTGAGAAAAATCATTTTCTGTATCTGCTCACTGGTTTAATCGATTAACACCCCTGTTAATCGATTAACATGCCTGTTAATCGATTAACAGGTCTTTTAATCGATTAAAACAGAGAGTTTTGGGGTTCTGTTGGTTTTGGCTCTGTAATAATCGATTAACACTTCATTTAATCGATTATTTCAGTCAGATTTTGATTTTTAACTTCAAATCAACCCTATTTTCGAAACCCCTATTTCCAAGAACCCTAGTTTCGAAAATCCTAATTCCCAAACCATAATTTCTCTACTTAAGCTTCTCTATGGCACACAGAAAATAAGAACAACCTTTTTCATACAAAAGTTAAGTGCTGTGAGTGTCAGAGAACTGTTTGTTGCAAGAAAAAGGGGCTTTTGGAACCTGGTGTGGGCTAGAAGCGATAAGAATCACTAAGTGGAGTTCTTAGTGGATTGTGTGTTGTGCCGTCTCTAGGGAAAGCTGTTTTTCATCTCTTGTGGATTTCAAGAGAGGTGTTTTCTTTACTTTATCTTTTCCATCGTAATTTGTTTGTAACAACTTTGATTATAGTGACAGCGTTAATCCTTTGTTTGAGTGATTAGCAACTGGACATAGGGTCTTTTGATCCGAACCAGTATAAATCTCCTGTGTAAGATTCTATCTCTTCTCTATTTACGTTTACACAGTTTTTAATCGGTAAAATTTGGGGAAAATTAGGAAAACCTAATTTTTGTCAAGAAACCAATTCACCCCCCTCTTGGTTTTTGTCCGACCCGGCGAACATTCTGCTGCGTGGTTCTAACAAAACCAGAGTTGGGTAAGGGAGTTAGTTACGTGTAAGGGAAGTGTTAGTTCCCTTACGACATTCGGGTTCCCTATGACAGGCCAACTATTTTATAAATAAACTTTTGAAAAGACACTTTTACCTTTTTATTTGCGGAATTAAAATAATGACTACATGACCCTAATGTTTATTACGCAATTTAATCATAAAAATAAAGGCAGTAAAAGAGAGGGAGAGAATGAAGAAACCTCCGAGGCAAGCTTTTGATTAATTCTCTTAAAGATTCGCTCTTACAACGACGAAAATCGCTCTCGAAACGCTATAAAAAGCTCTCTAAGACACTCAGAAACTCCGGAAATGCTTCGGAGGGACTCTAGGAAGAGAGTTTGAAGAAAGTGTAGAAGGGAAAGTGGAAGAACTATGTGAAATGAAGGGGGGAGCGCTCACTATTTATAGGGATTCGCGCCTGTCAGGTCGAGACGGTCGTCTCGCCATTCGGGACGACGATCTCGACTTGGATAAGTGGCGAGACTGCCATCTCGTTTGGCGAGACGGCAGTATCGACTTTCCCAGTGACGAGAGGGCCTTCTCGCCAAACGGGAGGGGGGTCTCGCCATTGGCAAGTGGCGAGACGTTGCATCAATGGCGAGCCGGCGGTCTCGACCCCTGAAGGTGAAAATTCTTATTTTTATACAGAAAATTCTTCCTACCTTAACATGGGGCCTAATAGTCTCTCCTAGTGTCTTCTTAGGCTTTGCCCATCTTCGAATATGAGGTCTTCTGCTCTTATTTTGAGGTCGGGCAAGATTTGGGATGTACAATTGGTCCAAATTTGAATTTCAAAACTCATAATAGACGTAGATAATCAATTATCTTAAGTGATAATCGATTATTACAGAGTCATTTTCGCAAAGGAGTAAAACAGGACCAGGATAATCGATTATCTGACTTGATAATCGATTATTCCAGAACTTTTAAACTAGGATAATCGATTATCAACCCAGATAATCGATTATTCTAGTAAGGTTTTCAGAAAACAGGTTTCAAAGCATGATAATCAATTATTCTGAGTGATAATCTATTATTACAGAGTGGTTTTGATAAAAATGAACTTTCAGAGGATGGATTATGTGTTGGCTATCTTGGACGCTAATTTTACAGACTCAAAAGTATAAAACAGAGTTATTACAATTAAATATAGATGATTATAAGTCTTCAAATCTTTAAATCTTCTATTCTTGAATCATCATCAAAATCTTCAAACTTCATATCCTTGTATGTTTAACACCACTATCTTCAATGTGGATTTTCATGTGATGGACATCACTCCTGCTTACAGTTGTCTCCTCGGTAGACCTTGGATTCAGGACGCTAAAGCGATCCCTTCAATGACCCACCAAATAATAAAATTCGTGGTAGGCGACAAACTGGTCATGGTTCAAGCTGAAGATGACATCTTGATCAGCAAGTCGTCTACCCTACCCTATGTGGATGTAGCTGAAGAGGCCCTTGACACATCTTTTCAAGCGCTTGAAATTGCCAATATCAAAAGACTTCCCAGCAATGTGAAGGTGGCCCATATGATGTTAAAATGCAGATACCGCCCAAGCAAAGGGCTCGATAAAAATTCTTAAGGAATAAGGGAGCCACCGAATTTTGAAGACAATTCTTTGAAGTACGACCTAGGGTTTGACCCTACAAAGGATCAGACTGCACGCAAAAAAGGGAAGTCTCCTCTCCGCAACTTGAAGCAAATCTTCTGAAGCGGAGGGGTCCAAGCGTCAAGAGCAACTTTAGTTATTAAGTGTGCCTCTTCTAGTTTTTAGGGATGTTAGTCTAATAAAGATTACTCCTTGGGGAGAGCCCGCCCCCTGAGCTTTCTTTAAGGGCACATATTTCCCCTTTAATTAATAAGAATGCAATTCTTACTATTTTGATTCTCTTCTTGCTTATTATGTCTATACCCCATAATAACCACGTTTAAACAAACATTTTCAAAATGCATCAAAAATAATCAAAAGCACGTTATTATCATAATAAAGCGAATCTGTCATCGCTGATTGACTAGAAACACAAGTAAGGTTTTATCTCATCAGAATAAAGTTGTGTTTTGCCAATGTTGTACAAAACAAAAAAAAGAAGCTCGTAGAAGCCAAAGGCCAAAAAAAGGGGGCAAGTTACCCGGTAGGAAACCCACTAAAGGGGGGTACACAAAAGTTAGGGTAAACTCACTAGGAAACTCGAACAACAATAAAGGCCATCTGCTCTCGGCCCGCCAACCTCACCTCCACGGAAATGTGGCATGAGCTCACAGGAGCAACCACACTGCCCACTTTGATGAGAGTCTCCGCACTACAACCGGCACTCCGCATTTGCCACAAGCTGCTGGCAGGCACAATCCATGGGAGGAAGGAGAGCCAGGGTAAGATATCCCTCCTTGATCTCTTTGTCCTCTACTGCATGCACCAGAGGCGGCGCTGCAACCCCGGATACTTTCTCCTAAGGGCCCTTAAGGACTTCGGGAGCAGATCCACGGGGGTCATCCTCATAGCTCCCCTCATCACCCCTCTGGCAGAGAGAAGGGGGTGCCCTGGCCGGGAAGAGCTGGCCCGCAACCTACGACCCGAGCCCATCAATGGGCCAATGTTGGTCAGCATGGGGATGCTGATACGTCGGGGAAACCAGTTCGCCCTGCACCCCTCCCTGGACTTCGAGCTGGATCTCCAGGGGATCGTGGCGATGCAGGATATGCCCACATCCCCCGGCTCCCAACAGCAACAACAGCAGCAACAACAGCCACCCCCGTACACAGAGGACTTTGCCGGCATGCACCAACACATGAATGATCTCGAGCGGCAGTTCGCCCAAATGGCGGTATGGCGAGAGCAGCAGACCCGGTGGCGCGAGGCCCACGATGCTCGCCAGCAGGCCTTTCAAGCTCGCCAGGATGAGATCTACCAAGAGCAGCAGAGGATGCGGCAGGAATGGACGACATTCCAAGAGGACTACCGTGACGAAGTCCAAGAGCAAATAGACTTCCGGTATCACATGTACAAAGGGTTTCCTTACTCCGATTCCCCTGATGATAGCCCTTAGGGACTGCACTTGCCTAAATAAAAGCTGTTGTAATAAAATTTCCCATGAATAAAATTTTATTCCATGCATTCTTTGCCTTCTTTTACAAAAGTCAGCGTAACAAAAAAAAACTTAAAAGAGAAAAGGCATACGCTCAAGAAAAAAGCCAAAATCCAAAATCGCGAGAAAAAAGAGATAAAACCGCGAGAAAAAGGCAGGATTAAGTCATCACCTCAACCAATAAAAAAATCGACTACCAAGAGTCGAACACAAAGAGAGATAACCCGACCAACCAGCAAGAGTCGGATGACTACCACCAAAAGTAAAAAAAAAAAAAAACAAAGAATCCCCGGCCACCAATGAAGCAGGATGAACAAACCAACAAAATCCCTGGCACAGCTTGGACGACCATTCAAGAAGTCCAAAAACAATCTGCCAAACACAGAAAACACTCCCCAGGGAGACGGCGCATGAGCTAGAGCAGTAAGCCGCCACCACGGCCAAAGGATCAGCTACCGCAAGAAGGGAGCATCCGGAGGCTTAACACCAGATGAGGGTGTGTACTCATCAGGCCTTACAGAAGAGGGCTTACCAGGCGGGGGTTCATACTCGTCAAACACCAGATGGGGGTGTGTACTCATCAGGCCTTACAGAATGGGGCTTACCGGGCGGGGGTTCATACTCGTCAAACCAGATGGGGGTTCGTACTCATCAGCCGAAGGGGTTAGCTACCGCGACAAAGGAGCATCCCGGAAGTGCACAACACATCATCTCCCCAGAGGATCACCCGTCGCAAAGACGGAGTATCTGAAGGGAAACCGGGCAAGAGGGTCAAACTCCTTTACCCTCCAGTCGATCACCTTGGAACAAAAGGTCAGCAGTCGACTGGTCGGGTAAAGGGGGGGCAGCTGTAGACCCCAAATCTTGCCCGGCCTCCAAATAAAGTCAGAAGACCCCCTATTTGAAGACGGCCGAAGCCTAACAAGCCACTAGGAGAGACTCTTAGGCCCCCATACTAAGATAGGAGGGTTTTTTGGCCCGAAAAATAAAGTTTCTCGCCCTGAAGGGACGAGACCGCCGTCTGGAAGGACCAGACCGCCGTCTCGCCTCACGCCAGGGACGAGACCGCCGTCTCGCTTGTCCAGACGGCGGTCTCGTCACCTGAAAAAGGCTGTGACGGCGTTCTGGATTATCCAGACGGCGGTCTCGACTTCTGCCTAGTTGAGACGGCGGTCTGGATTATCCAGACGGCGATCTCGACCCCCTACCATGGTCGAGACGGCGGTCTGGATTGTCCAGACGGCGGTCTCGACCCTGTCAGACGAGACGGCGGTCTCGACCTGTCAGGCGCGAAAAACTATAAATAGGGGCTCCATTCCCCCTTTTACAGAACCAAAAAACACAGTAGCTCCTCCTTCTCTCTAGATTTTCTCTCTCTAGAACCCCTCCGAAGCATTTCCGGAGTTTCTGAGTGTCTCTAGGTATAAATTGAGCGTCCTAAATCTTCTTTAGAATCCCTCCGAGGCATTTCCGGAGTTTCTGAGAGTTGTAGAGTGAAGGGTTGCCAAAAAGCACCCACTCTTTAAAGAGAAATATAAAAAGCTTGCTTTGGAGGTGCACCCTCTCTCTTTCTAATTTTACCGCTTTCATTTAAAATTATGCAATAGACGCTAGGGCCATGTAGTCATAATCTTTAAATACCGCATAATAAAAGGGTAAAAGCGCAATTTTCCAGTTTAATTATTTATCCAAAGTAGCCGGCCTATCATAGGGAACCCGAAAGGGGTGTCGTAAAGGAACTAAGACTTCCTTTGCACGTAACTAACTCCCTTACCCAACTCTGGTTCTAATGACCAAAGTTGGTTTTCAAAAACCAACGCCTTTTTAAACTCCTTTTCCGATGTTTTCGGTAAAAACATCGGTGGCGACTCCACGAACCCTTCAAAACCCGTTCTTGGGTTAGCCCGGTTATCGGACAACCCAAGAACACTTTTCGAAAACCTCGTCTCTAGGTTAGCCCGGTTATCGGACAGCCTAAGGACGTCATAACCACCCATAAAAAATGCGAAAGCAAGAGGGTCGAAAAAACCATCGCGTCGCTCCGACCGCCCCTTCGTTTTTGGGAGGCGGCGACAGGGGAATTCTCGAGAGTTGATCCCATTTAGTGATGGGCCAGCTTAAAAAATAAATAAACCAAGAAAATAACGCTTTTACCTTTACCTTGTATTATAACATGTTTTACGGTTTGGCTTTAAATAACTGTTGTTTGCTTATACATACGCAATTGTGTGAAATACAAACTGTACACAAACCCTTGCACACAACAGTTCCCTCTATACCCGGGGGCAAGTGAGAAATCCAGAGGGAGTGGGTGGCAGGTACGGTTCGCTGAAGTGATGGCCTTGTGCCCACCGGTGTGATCGGAAACCACCACTCAAGGTGATAACCTTCCTCTTTTGGCAACAAGAATGACTATGGCCTTAGTGCTAAGCATGGTTGGAAGGCTGGAGAGTGGGGACCCTATAATGGGGGCACCTTGGGGGCCTTAGCCTGGTGAGAACAGTTAGAACCTACCTTCGCCAAATCACTTTTCTGCAGGAAAACCCTACCTCGTGATTAAAAACGAATTCTCACCTGTTCGTGGATGATCGAATTGTGTGTGCATATGATTGTTGCATTTGTTTGTTGCATAGCATAACCAAACAACAAAAGAAAAATCACAAAAATACTTTCGAAAATAAACGCCCTTATCTCGGACAGTCTGCCTTTTAGCTAGCCTGGTTTCAGGTTCTTTGTAAGCTAAGTAGCCACGCAATTCCGACAGAAGATATAAGGGACGCTAAATATGTTTTTCACATAAAATCATTTTATCTCGGACAGTCTGCCTTTTAGCTAGCCTGGTTTCAGGTTCTTTGCAAGCTAAGTAGCCACGCAGTCCGACGAGAAGAGATAAAAGGCTAAAAAATAAATCCAAAATAAATAAAAGAATAATAACAAAATCAAAACATTTATAAAAATAATTTTGACAAAGTCGTATCATTCATATTGCATCATGTCATAAGTGGAAAAACCCATAGAAAAAATAAATGCATAAGGAGAGTCCGCATACGCATCATTTTAATAAACCTCCAAAAAATGGGTCTTAGGAGCATTTTTTGGGAAAATTACTGGGCTAAATCCCCTTTTGGAATTTGCAGCTTGGTTCTTCACCCTTTTCTCTTCGTTTTGACACGCTGTGCGTCCAAATCGGACAACCCAGTCAAAAGTTATGCCACTTTGAACATCTACCGCCCTTTTGCACTGGTGCATGCATAAATACATTCATTCTAGGGAGCACTAGATATCCTTAAGACAACGACGAAAGAGGCCCCGAGCACATTTGTGACCTTCGCGACAAGGAAGGGACACGTGTACTAAGGTGTGATGGTGACTCCCATTATACTTGTCAAATATGTGATGGGGGAGGAACCATTACATCAAGGTGGGTATGATACCCCACAAAGAGTAAGTTTTGGGGAGGGTACCTAAGTTATTGTCTTAAGGAATATCCATCTCATAAATCATTCATTTTAAACAATAAAAATCTTTTTTTCTAGAAAGCGGCTGGTATTTTTCATGCTCTCATCCGCATACAAAAAAAACACAAAATCCCAAACACTATCATACATCATGTTAGAAAATAAAACATGATAATGTTTAGGAAAAAACAAACACTTGCATACATGCATTCACCAAACTTCATCCTCATAACATGCATCTAATAATAGACAGTTGAAGAAAGTGGACATTCCTCAATGAAAAGAGGTTAGGGCATTTGCAAGCCATGCACGAGAAGTAAAAAAGAAATAGAAATTCTAACCCGCCTATGGGTTCATTTAGGCTTCTCCGCTTTTTATTCAAAAAAAAAATAATAACAATAAAAAAATGTACTTCGAAACACTGCATTGAGGAATGTACACTGTCTGGATGAAATAAATAAAATTGTTTGTTTTCATCATCTCTTCAAACGTCTATTGCATTCATAAATTGCATTCATTCTCACTTTAATAAGATAATAAAAAGAAAGGATTAATTGATGTGCTTTCCATGTCAAGTTATCTCCAATGGTTGATCCGCCTAAGAAGGATAATAAGCCTCAATCGTTGGTCATCTGAGTAAATAAAGGAGAGGGGGCAAGGATGTCATCGCGTTTGTTCATGCCTTCCATGGCAAAAAAGTTGTACCATGGAGATACGCAAAAACATCGTCTATCAATGAAGATATCTCCAGCATAAACGGCATTCGGATCAACAAGTCGTCTACCCTACCTTGAATGGATGCGACTGAAAAGGGCCATTGAAATATCTTTTGCTAATATGAAAATACTTCCCCAACAATATGAAGGTGACCCACATGATGAGAAAATATGGATATCGCCCAAACCAAGGGCTCATTACAAACTCTTAAAGAATAAGGGAGCCACCAGATTTTAAATCCTTTAAAGCATGGCCTAGGGCATGACCCTACAAAGGATCAAGCTACATGGAGAAAAGGGAAGTCTCCCCTCTGCACCTTGAATCAGATTTTCCCATATAGAGGGGTTCAAGCGTCAAAAGCGACTTTAGTCATTAGGTGTTCTTCTTCTGATTCTTAGGGTTTGTAAATCCAATGACTATTAAAGATTACTCCTTGGGGCTAGCCCGACCCCCGAGCATTGTAGGACACACATTTCCCTATTAATTACAAAAAATGTCATTCTTACTATCTACTTCTCTTCTTGCTATTCATGTCTAAACCTCATTAATAACCATGTTTAAGCAAACATTTTCAAAAGTGCGTCAAAGTAATCAAAATGCGCCATTGACCAAAATAAAAATCAAATCCATCACCACTGATTGACTAGAAGCACAAAATAAGGTTTTACGTCGTCATAAGTAAAGTCATGTTTCGCCAATGTTATGCAAAAAGAAAACAAAAATCAAAGGAAGCCCATAGAAGCTAAAGGCCAAAAAGAGAGGGCAAGATACCCGGTAGGAAACCCACCAAAGGGGGCTACGCAAAAGTTAGGGTAAACCCGCTAGGAAACCCGAACAACCATAAAGGGTAGCCTAGGCAAAAATTAGGGTTACAAAATAAAGTCCGCTAGGTTTCCAAAGCAAGAAAAAAGAAACCTAGACAAAAGTTAGGACAAAACAAAAACACAACATCCTAAGCTGAAAACCCAAAGGGTAGACTAGGGAAGTCAATCAGTCATAGCAAGCGCCATAGAATAAGACGCCACTTCATAAACAAAACGTTTGTTTAAACTAGCCTAAATACTCTAACCAACCTTGGCTAGTCGTGCTTACAAAAACCATTTTTTGTTAAAATAAAACAATTCTAAAACACAAGCCTTTGAATTAAATATCCTCTTCTTTCTCTTCTCTTGACCCTTACTACTACAACATTCTAGTAATTAGTAGGGAAATGTGGAGATAGTAATCAATAGGAGGATTGACATCCCCAAGGAAAGGGAGGGGCGCACTGACATGACAAGTCGCTCTGAAATTAACACAATCATTCTTCGATCATGGAAAGATCAAGACGGCAAAATTGGTACAACCTATCATGTCGACAAAGCACATAACATCGGAAGCTCAAGCACATTGGTTAATCCTTTTGAAAAATTTATTGAAATAGTATTATAGGATGCATATTGCAAACATTGCATGCATATGATAGGCTCCTATCTCTCGAAAAAAGAAGAGAAAGAAAAAATGACAATAAAAAGAATAATGCCTGCTAGGAGATTCTTAGGCAAAAGTTAGGGTAGCCCGCTAGATCGAAAACCCGCAAAAGGGCGGTCTAGGCAAAAGTTAGGGCATTCATAAAAAAGGAAAAAGCCCGCTAAGATATCCTAGCAAAAATTAAGGCAGCTCGCTAGACCGAAAACCCCAAAAGGGCGGTCTAGGCAAAAGATAGGGCTAAACCAAAAAATGAATAAAAGAAAGGGGTCCTTCATCATAATCATAAAAATTCCAGCAGGAGAATGTCAGTCACTTTTCCAGATGCATCAATCAAAAAGAATAGATTGCATTTAGGGCATCCACACACAAGTAGTCGCACAAAACGACTTTGTCAATATCAAAAATGAAAGAAATAAAAATTACTTCAGACAAATAATAAAAAAACGAAAAACATTCATGCATATAAGGAGACTAGCTCCATGTTTGTGATTGAAAACAGGATCACTGAGACTGAGTCTCCAAATAATGCCCTCAAGAAAACGGAGCAACTCGTCAATCAAGCGACTCAGCAGAATAAGAGCTTCTGAAAATCAAGAGCTCCAGCTACCATCCTTCTACCCAGAAAAGAAGGCACAAGAAAGTAATAAGTCTCCAAACATTGCTCTCCCTCAAGAAAGAAGAGCGAGTTGTCATGAGAAGCTTCTAGAAGCCAAAGCTCCAATCATCACCCAATAAAAGAGGGCACAATCATCAGACATCATAAAAGAAAAGCCAACGGAAAGGCCTAGTCATCCCCAAAAGGATCCCTTCCTACTCCGAAGGCAAAATAAAAACACTCCTCACGGCTCAGCATCACCACCACATGAGTCATCAAGCACACTCACCCAAAGTCTCCTCCACACTCCCCAATGGAGAATAAAGGCTTCAAGAGCCCATCATCATCAACAGTCAAAAGAGTCCAAACCATCAAGGGCTCAACAAAAAGAAAGAAGAGAAAAGAAGAGAAAAGAAAACTCTTGCATCCCCAGAGGATGTCCAAAAGAAAAGGCCGAATAAAAATCCTCAAGATCTCCAAAAAATTCTACAAAAAGGAATCAGAAATTCCCATCCCCCAGTGAAATAAGAGCTTCACAAGTATAGCTCGCATCAACATCAATCAAGGAGCCAAGACTCCATTCCTAGAAAAGAAAAATCAGATCCCCTGGAAGACAACTAATTCCCTGGTGAATCACTAAAGAAATAAAACGTCATCCCTAGTGGACCCCCCCCCAAAAAAGGAAAAAGTCAGCGTAATAAAAAGAGACTAAAAAGTAAAAAGGCTTACGCATTATCCCCATAAAAAAGCCAGATTTCAAAATCGCGATAAAAAAGAGACAAATCGCGAAAAAAAAAGGCGAAATCAATCCTAACTTTTAGGCAATCAATAAAATCCCTAAGTGGGTCACCGCAGAAAAGGAAAAATCAACGAAAAAGAAGGAATCGGAAATCCTAATGAAATAAGAGTATTGGCAAAGCCATCTCATACCAACAACATCCAACAAGGAGTCAAAACTCCATTCCCTCAAAGGGAAAATCAAAATTAGATCCCCAGGAAGGCAACCAATTCCCTAGTGGGTCAATAAAAAAGAAAGATCATCCCAGGAGCCTACTGCAAAGGCAAAACTTCATATTCATCCTCAGAATGTCATTTGCCTATGCATAGGCAAGACCTGGCAAGCAAGCAAGAGCCAGTATCCCCATATCAGCCTAGTCAGAGGCAAAACAAATGAAACCAAAAGTCTTCACTTCCGATGAAGCATCTGCCTACTCAGAGGCATTACCAGACACTGAATAGGATATCCGCCTACTCAAGAGGCGTCACTGAGATCAACAAATCCCCAGAGGATTCCTGCCTACCTAAGAGGCACTCACCAAAAATTCTTCGACAACCAACCAAGAATCGAACACAAACAAAAATCCCCGACAACCAGCAAAGTCGGATGACCACCACAAAAAGTCAAAAGCAAAGAACCCCCAGCAAACAAGCAAGCTGGATGAGCACCCGCAAAATCCCCGGCACAACCCGGATGACCATTCAAAGAGGTCCAAGTACATCTACCAACACAGAAATCACTCCCCAGGGAACCGGCGCATGAGCTAGAGCAGTAAGCCGCCACCATAGCCAAAGGATCAGCTACCGCAAGAAGGGGCATCCAGAGGCACCAAACCAGACGAGGGTTCGTACTCGTCAACCAAGGGGTCATCTACCACGTCGAAGGAGCATCCCGAGGTTTCACAACGGCGCATGAGCTAGAGCAGTAAGCCGCCACCATAGCCAAAGGATCAGCTGCCGCAAGAAGGGGCATCCAGAGGCACCAAACCAGACGAGGGTTCGTACTCGTCAACCAAGGGGTCAACTACCGCGTCAAAGGAGCATCCCGAGGTTTCACAAATGGCGCATGAGCTAGAGCAGTAAGCCGCCACCATAGCCAAAGGATCAGCTACCGCAAGAAGGGGCATCCAGAGGCACCAAACCAGACGCGGGTTCGTACTCGTCAACCAATGGGTCAGCTACCGCGTCGAAGGAGCATCCCGAGGTTTCACGATGGCGCATGAGCTAGAGCAGTAAGCCGCCACCATAGCCAAAGGATCAGCTGCCGCAAGAAGGGGCATCTAGAGGCACCAAACCAGATGAGGGTTCATACTTGTCAACCAAGGGGTCAGCTACCGCGTCAAAGGAGCATCCCGAGGTTTCACAAACAGCGCATGAGCTAGAGCAGTAAGCCGTCACCACAGCCAAAGGGTCAGCTACCGCAAGAAGGGGCATCCAAAGGCACCAAACCAGACGAGGGCTCGTACTCGTCAACCAAGGGGTCAGCTACCGCATCGAAGGAGCATCCCGAGGTTTCACAACGGCGCATGAGCTAGAGCAGTAAGCCGCCACCATAGCCAAAGGATCAGCTGCCGCAAGAAGGGGCATCCAGAGGCACCAAACCAGATGAGGGTTCATAATCGTCAACCAAGGGGTCAGCTACCGCGTCAAAGGAGCATCCCGAGGTTTCACAAATGGCGCATGAGCTAGAGCAGTAAGCCGCCACCATAGCCAAAGGATCAGCTACCGCAAGAAGGGGCATCCAGAGGCACCAAACCAGACGCGGGTTCATACTCGTCAACCAATGGGTCAGCTACCGCATCGAAGGAGCATCCCGAGGTTTCACAACGGCACATGAGCTAGAGCAGTAAGCCGCCACCATAGCCAAAGGATCAGCTACCGCAAGAAGGGGCATCTAGAGGCACCAAACCAGATGAGGGTTCGTACTTGTCAACCAAGGGGTCAGCTACCGCGTCAAAGGAGTATCCCGAGGTTTCACAACGGCGCATGAGCTAGAGCAGTAAGCCGCCACCGCAGCCAAAGGATCAGCTACCGCAAGAAGGAGTATCCGGAGGTACAAACACCAGATGGGGGTGTGTACTCATCAAGCCTTACATAAGGGGGCTTACCAGACGAGGGTTCATACTCGTCAAACACCAGATGGGGGTGTGTACTCATCAAGCCTTACAAAAGGGGGCTTACCGGACGGGGGTTCATACTCGTCAAACCAGATGGGGGTTCGTACTCATCAGCCGAAGGGGTCAGCTACCATCAGAAGGAGCATCCCAGAAGCACACAACATTTCTCTAGAGGACCATCCGCCACAAAGACGTAGCATCTGAGGGGTGACCGGGCAAGAGGGTCAACTCCTTTACCTTCCTGTCAATCTGTCTGGCACAACAGGCCAACAGCCGACTAGTCAGGTAAAGGGGGGGCAGCTCTAAACCCCAAATCTTGCCCGACCTCCAAATAAAGAGTAAAAGACCTCCTATTCGAAGATGGACGAAGCCTAACAAGCCACTAGGAGAGACTATTAGGCCCCATACTAGGATAGGAGGGATTTTCGGCACGAAAATAAGGTTTCTCGCCTTTTTGGGGACGAGACCGCCGTCTCGAAATCAAGACCGCCATCTCGCCTCATGCAAGTGGCGAGACCGCCGTCTCGTTTGGCGAGACGGCGGTCTCGCCACCTGCGAAGGGCGAGACGGCAGTCTCACCACTTTGGCATGGCGAGACGGCGGTCTCGTTTGACAAGACGGCGGTCTCGGCCCTGTCAGACGAGACGGCGGTCTCGACCTGTCAGGCGCGAAAAACTATAAATAGGGGCCTCCATTCCCTCATTTCCACACAGTTTCTCCTCCTTCTCTCTAGAATTTCTCTCTCTAGAACCCCTCCGAAGCATTTCTGGAGTTTCTGAGCATCTCTAAGAGTATTTTTGAGCATTTTGAGAGGTTTACGAAGCTGTGTAGAGTGAAGGGCTGCCAAAAAGCACCCAAGTTATTAAAGAATTAAATAGAAAAGCTTGCCTCGGAGGTTTCTATACTCTCTCTCTCTACTTTACTGCTTTAATCTTCATTATGCAATAGAAGCTAGGGCCATGTAGTCATAATTTTAATTCCGCAAATAAAAGGGTAAAAGCATATTTTTCTGGTTTAATCATTTACATAAAGCTAGCCTATCATAGGGAACCTGAAAGGGGCGTCATAAAGGAACTAATACTTCCTTTACACGTAACTAACTCCCTTACCCAACTCTGGTTCTAATGACCAAAGTTGGTTTTTTGAAAACCAACGCCTTTTAACTCCTTTTCCGATGTTTTCGGTAAAAACATCGGTGGCGACTCCACAGAACCTTTCAAAACCAGCTTTTGGATTAGCCCGATTATCGGACAATCCAAGAGTGCCTTTTCGAAAACCTCGCCCCTAGGTTCAGCCCAGTTATCGGACAACCTAAAGGCGTTGTAACCACCAATAAAAAATGCGAAAATCAAGAGAGTCGAAACCATCGCGTCGCTCCGACCGCCTCTTTTTGACGGCGGCGACAACCCCAAAAATGTTGAGGAACCTCTCCATGAATTAAAAGAGTGCGAGTTGTTTCAATAAGATGTCTATTTTTACGTTCAGCTACACCATTTTGTTAAGGTATATAAGCACAAGAAGTTTGATGCAAAATACCATGAGAAGTCATGAATTGTTTAAAAGAATGAGAAAGATATTCACAACCATTATCACTGCGCAAAACTCTAATAGAAACACCGAACTGAGTTTAAATTTCATTGAAAAAAGTTTGAAAGATATGAAATAATTCAGAACGATTTTTCATCAAAAATAACCAAGTGCATCTGGAATAATCATCAATGAAAGAAACAAAGTATTGAAAACCTAAAGTAGACTTAACGCGGCTAGGTCCCCAAATATTAGAGTGAACCACGGCAAAAGGGGACGAAGCACCACGTGTGACACTACGAGGAAAGGAAGTACGACTATGCTTGCCTAATTGACACGACTCACATGCCAAACTAGACAATTTAGATAAGGCAGGGACAAGTTGTTGTAACTTGGCAAGACTTAGATGACCTAACTGAGCATGGAGAAGAGAGGGAGACTATATAACTACACCAACATGTGTAAAGGGACGAAGATGATAAAGACCATGAGACTCACATCTTGTGCCAATCACCTATTTCAAACTTCGGTCCTATAAACACATAGAATTGTTGGTAAAAGAAACAACACAATCAAGAGAACGAGTTAGACGACTGATGGATAACAGGTTAAAAGGAGACCCAGGGACATAAAGAACATTATCAATGGTTAAAGAAGGGAAAAGTTTAACAGTTCCAACACCATGAGATGATACTCTAGAGCCATCAGCTAGTGTAACAAAAGGTAAAGGATCAGGAGAGGATAAAGAGGAGAACAAAGATTTGTTACTAGTAATATGATCAGTGGCTCCTGAATCAAAAACCCAAGGACCAGAAGAAGATTGGGTCAGACCAGCAAAAGATGTACCTGTGTGTGCGACAGACATAGTGGAACTAGAAGACTATTGATCCTTATACCATTTGAGAAATTTGTTGAAGATAGCAGGTGTGTCTGATGAAATAGAAGTAGGAGGATCCTTAGCAGATAAAGGTGGGGAAAGATCAGTCTGAGCAACTGCAATAGATCGAGTAGGACGACCATGTAATGCATAACACTTGTCAATCTTGTGACCTAGTTTGCCACAATGTTCACACTCATGTAATGCATAACACTGGTCAATCTTGTGACCTAGCTTTCCACAATGTTCACACTTAGGACGCCCTTTTCCCTGTTTGCGAGGGCGAGTTCGATCATCACGGTGAGATACCAATGCAGAAGAATCATTAACAGAAGCAGGTGTGTCAGGGTTGGGTTTTGCTGGTATACGCAAAAGAGTGGAGTAGGTCGATGTCAAGGTGGGGACAACCGGAGAACCCAAAATCTGATCACGAATATGTGAATATTGATCAGCAAGTCCGTGTAATGCCCCTAGCATGAAGAACTTTGATCGTTGTCCTATCTCGGTGGTAGGGTCGGGGGAAGGAGGCAATAACTCATTGAACTCATGAAAAAGAGCATGAATTTTGCCGATATAATCAGTCATAGAATCTTGATGTTTAGAGGCAATAACATCTACAAATTTAGAACAGACATCATAGAGACATTGAGTATCATTGGTGTATAATAACTTGGCATGTTCCTAGATTTTGGCACATGTTTCGTAGGAACGAAAAATTTGTTTTAACGAAGGATCAAGAGTACCCTTGAGAACCACGCATAATTGAGCATCAATGGTGTCCCAACGCTCTTCCTCACCAGGAGTGAGAGTAGGTGCTTTCGGGGCAAGATGATCAAGATACTTCTGACTCTTAAGCCATAATCTGACGTCTGATGACCATGTGGCATAATTAGGGCCAGTTAACTTGTCAATGGATAAGTGGACATTAACATAGTTAGTGTAGATGGAAGGATCAGACGCAGTACTGACAGAATTGGAAGTACTAAAAGGAGCGAAAGAACTCATAAAGGGCGGAGGCGATAATGACAGCGGCGTGAACCAATACACCAGGTAAGTTCCCAGGAAAGAGAGGTGGGTCACTAATGGACACGCTTAAATACCAAGTATTTCCTTGTCAGAACTTTCCTAGACATGCACTTTCACACTACCAAATAACCGACAGCGATAGCAGCAGTGGTGGCGGCTTCAATAGTGGTCAAAGGCGAAAAAAAAAATTCAAAATAACCTTAAGCTCTAGATACCATGTTAGGGTTCCAACATAAAACCAATT
Organism: Sphenostylis stenocarpa; assembly: GCA_963425845.1. NCBI lineage: Eukaryota > Viridiplantae > Streptophyta > Magnoliopsida > Fabales > Fabaceae > Sphenostylis > Sphenostylis stenocarpa. The sequence goes on along the minus strand of OY731400.1, from coordinate 32,499,955 downwards.
GGCAATATGTGGAGTAGCCTAACATGTATTTAAACCATACCAAATGATATGAGGTAGGCGATGTGGGACTTTCAACACACCCTCTCCAACGAAGCCTGTTGGACCAGGCAAAGGGTACTTTTGACCCAACTAAAGGGTAACTTTTGGCCCATGACAATAACCGGAAAGATGTTAGGCTTTGGCTCTGATACCATGTTGAATATAGAAGAAATAGAGTTTGGGATTAATCTCCCTTGTGTATAAATCACACATATGGTAGTCTATTTATGGTAGAGAGATACAACTAAAAGAGTAACTGAAAGTAACATAATAAACAGAAGATATTGTTTGATATTATGGTTAATATCTAACAATATCTTAACAATATTAAATAATATCTAAACAATATCTAACAAAATTAAACAACTTAAAGATGGCATTTTTGTCTCTCAAACCAAATACTGTAAAGAGATTCTCAAGAATTTGGAATGGACAGTTCAAAGGAAGCTAACACACCCATGGGAACTTCATGATATTTAGACAAGGATGAATCAGGTTTGTAAATTAATCAATCTATGTATAGAGGTATGATAGGTTCACTGTTATACTTAACTGCAAGTAGACCTGATATTATACATTTTATTTGTGTGTGTGCTAGATTTCAAGCATGTCCAAAAGAATCTCATTTAACTGCAGTAAAAAGAATTTTAAAATATTTAAAAGGAACTACAGGTTTTGGTTTATAGTATCCATCTGAAGCTTCTCCTAGCTTAATAGGTTATTCTGATGCTGATTATGGTGGATGCAAAATAGATAGAAAGATTACTACTGGAACTTGTCATTTGTTAGGATCATCATTAGTATCTTGGCATTCTAAGAAACAAGCATGTGTTGCTTTATCCACCACTGAAGCAGAATATATTGCAGTTGGTAATTGCTGTGCTCAAATTTTGTGGATGAAACAACAATTAGAAGTCTATAGTATCTTTCTAAGTGATATTCCATTGATGTGTGATAATACAAGTGCAATAAATCTTACTAAGAATCCAGTAATGCACTCTAGAACTAAGCATATAGAGATTAGACATCACTTCTTAAGAGATCATATTAGCAAAGGAAACTGTAAAATTGAATATGTCGATACAAAGCATCAATTAGCGGATATTTTTACTAAACCTCTTCCCAAGGATAGATTCTATGATCTTTGAAGAGACTTAGGAATATTAGAAATAACTTAAACTATGCTTAATTAATAAATTTTTTCATGTTTGTAATGTTATAATTGATTATGTTGGGTATTAATAGATTATCATGTGTTTAAACCTCAAAAATTTGATGATCTCTCTGGAATAATCGATTATTTGAAGTATTAATCGATTATTTGCACCTAAATGTCCAAAATCTGAAGTTATTCTCTGGAATAATCGATTATTTCAAGTTTTAATCGATTATCTACTAGTTTAATTGATTAACAGGTTGATTTAATCGATTAAATGGGTCTGTTGCTGGTTTAATCGATTATTTCAAGTTTTAATCAATTAAACCAGGCAGTTTTTGTGCACTAGTCATTTTCAACGGCTCTTTTGGCTCCTCTTCACTCCCAAGTGACCGTTTATGACCGTTGCACACATGGTTTATATATAGGAAGCCTTCATTTCACTTCCCCACACCTCAAACTCTTGAATCCAATCATTCTAGCATCATTCAAGCCTCCTTGCCTTCTCTTAACCTCACTTGTTTTCCAAAACTCTCTTGTTTTTCTTCTAATCCTAAAATGGCCTCATTTTATCGTGCTAAAATTCTTACAAGAAGAAGATCTGCTCCTGCCTCTCATCCCCGTCCTAATTCTGTCGAAGGATGGATCTCAGATGATGAGGGTCATCAGGAATTTCTCACCTTCTGGAAGGAAAGAGGTATCATTACTCCTAAATTCATCATTGGTGATCAATTCATTAATATAGGATTCAATTTTCCGAACCTACTTGAAATTCAAGGCGTCCTCCCTTTTATCCAAATGCAAGGTACGTACTACCCTGATTTAGTTAGGGTATTTTATTCTCGTTTCAAATTTAGGGATCAAGTAGCCACTTCTCGTGTCAAGGGTGTAACTATCATCCTTGATGATGACATATGGGAAAACATTGTACATTTTCCTGTAAGAGATGATACAATTAACATTTTTGCAGAGTTAGACGATTTTGACAGAATTATGGCTTACCGATCTTTTCTCCGCAACCCCTCCATGGAGATTGGGCGTCTTCTTCTAGCTAGCCCATTAAAGAAGGAGGAACATCTGCTTCTGCATCTACTTGTCTGGATCTTATGTCCCCGGGCAACCAACCATGCCCAATGCTCATCCATAGATCTTCGCATTATTCATGCAATCATGAATAATGAACCAATCGATTGGGGCAGCCTTGTCACAATGACCATGCTGAAGGCGAAACGTCATCCTACTTTTAAAATTCCCTATGCTCTTCTTATCTCTCGCATTTTAGAGTATAAAGGAGTGAATGTTGAAGGGGAACAAAAGGTAAGAACCACAAACTTAAACCGTATGCTTGATAATATGTTAACTCAACTTCAAATGGTGCGATTCAACAACATTTATGTTCACAAAGACGACGTTCCCAACAATGATGAAAATGCTGAAGATTTTGACGAAGAGATGCCTCCTGCTGCTGATTTTTCCTCTGAACATATTCATCATGCTGGAACATCTTCTTCTGCCCCTCTTGCATCCCGACAATCTATGGAAGAGATGTTGTTTGATATGAATAAGAAAATGCAGGCATTTTTCACGCTTTCTGAAGTACGGTATTGTCGCTGTCGTCCGTTCTGACGTCCCGGGACGTCTCGAACGTTAATGCGAGCGGTCGCGAAAAGATGGTTGAGACTCGCGTTTTTTGTTAAAAATATGTTCATTGCTTCCGAGGCGCTCAACACTGAACTATCCTCTAATAGAAGCAAGGTTTTCGAAAAGGGTTCTTCTGGAGTTGCCACCAATGTTTTGACCATAAACATTGGAAAAGGAGAAAAGGACATTGATTTTAATAAAAACCAAACTTGGCCATTATAACCAGAGTCGGGTAAGGGAGTTAGTTACGTGTGGGGAAGGTATTAGCACCCCACAACGCCCCTTTCGGGTTCCCTATGACGGATTAATTCATTTAAGTAAGGATTACGAGAAATTACGCTATTACCCTCTTTTATTCATACAGTATTTAAATATGGCTATCTACATGATTTTATCTACATTGCATACAAAAAGCAATAAATAAAGCAGTAAAAGAGAAGAGAATTGAGAAGAACCTCCGAAGCAAGCTTTATATTATAAGTCTTTTACACAGAGGATGCTTTGCGGCAATCCTTCGCTCTACAATGACTCTCCTCTCGAAAATAATATCGACTCGACTAAACTTTTACTGAAGAATCGAATGCCGGAATACAAATTCCTTAACTGATTGTTACCTATTAAAGGCAATCAGAAAGATCATCCGAAGGAGGGAGAGAAGAAGACAAGTCTTGGAGTTGTCTGGGGTCTGAGGTGTGTGGAGAATGACCTAAGGGCCTCCTATTTATAGCCTTATTTCGCCTGGAACTTTGGGATGGCCGTCTGGGTTGGGACGGCCGTCCCAAATGCAAAATTTGCACTGAGTCAGTTTGGGACGGCCAGGTGTGTTTGGGATGGCCGTCCAGTTGAATTTTTTGTTTTTGACTCCACCCCTGGAACGTGTGGGACGACCAGTGTCATTTGGGACGGCCGTCCCAACTTTAGGACGACAGTCTCGACCTGTTTTCAGCAGTTCTTGTGTTCTGGGACCCCTGGGAAGCTTTCCTTTCCTTTTTCGGACGTCGTTTGATGCCGATGTGTGTCCGTTGAAGCTTTATCTTCATATAGGAAGTCTTCTTGGCCTTCATTAAGATGCCGGGCGAGCTTTATCTTCGTGTAGGAAGTCTCTTTAGTCTTTATTGTGTGGATGGGTGAATTCCGTCTTGTTGCGGGAGGTCTTTCTCGGTTTTTTGATATGCAGCCGGGTGAACTTTATTTTTGTGTGAAGTTTCCCTAGCCTTTATTTTGAGAGGTCGGGCAAAATTAGGGGTCTACAGCTGCCCCCCCTTCACCTGCCTTGCTAATTTGTCGGTTTGATATGCCGACAAAATTAGTTGGTAGGGGAAGGAGTTAACCCTTTTGCCTGGTCATCCTTCGGATGTTGCTCCTTGCTGATCCTCCGGATGATAAATATTTTGATAGGTACCAACCCCTATCTGGTTTGAGCCTCCTTTTATAAGGCTCTGGTGAGTATTTACCCTCACCAGGTATAAGTCTGTATTTTACTATACTTTTAGTGAGTACCTACCCCCACTAGGTATGAACCTTGTTCTGCAAGGTTTTGGTGAGTACCTACCCTCACCTGGTATGAGTTTGCATTTTGCTAAACTCTTGTGGGTACTTACTTCTGAGGTGCTCAACACTGAACTATCCTCTAATAGAAGTAAGGTCTTTGCGACCCATTTTTGAAATGCTTAGGTGAGTATTTTTACTCCACCTAATGCATTCTGCTAAGTTTTGATGAGTACCTACCCTCATCCGGTACAAACCTTATTTTTAAGGTTTTGGTGGGTACCTACCCCCACCCGGTGCGAATCTGCGTTTTTGCTAGATTCTGATGAGTACTTACCCTCATCCGGTCTGAACCCCGTTCTGCAAGGTTCTGGTGGGTACCTACCCCCACCTGGTCCGAATCTCGTTCTACAAGATTCCGATGGGTACCTACCCCCACCCGGTCCGAATCCCGTTCCGCAAGATTCGATGGGTACCTACCCCCACCCGGTCCGAACCCCGTTCCGCAAGATTCCGATGGGTACCTACCCCCACCCGGTCCGAACCCCGTTCCGCAAGGTTCCGATGGGTACCTACCCCCACCCGGTCCGAATCCCGTTCCGCAAGATTCCGATGGGTACCTACCCCCACCTGGTCCGAATCCCGTTATGCAAGATTCCGATGGGTACCTACCCCCACCTGGTCCAAACCCCGTTCCGCAAGGTTCCGATTGGTACCTACCCCCACCCGGTCCGAATCCCGTTCTACAAGATTCCGATGGGTACCTACCCCCACCCGGTCCGAATCCCGTTCGCAAGATTCCGATGGGTACCTACCCCCACCGGTCCGAATCCCGTTACGCAAGATTCCGATGGGTACCTACCCCCACCTGGTCCGAACCCCGTTCGCAAGGCTCGATGGGTACCTACCCCCACCCGGTCCGAACCTCGTTTTTACAAGATTCTGATGGGTACCTACCCCCACCTGGTCCGAACCCCGTTCTGCAAGGTTCTCAGGATGCACTTCTTGGTAGTTAATCCTGTGGTTATGTGTTGGCGGCTTACTGTTTCTGTCCATGCGCCCATTCCGTGGGGAATATTTGATTTGACTTTTTGACTTTTCTGTTAGTCATCCAGTTTTACCGGGGATTCTTTGTTTTTGGCTTTTTCGTTTAGCCATCCGGCTTTGCCGGGGATTTCTTATTTTTGGCTTTGCTGTTTAGCCATCCGGCTTTTGCTGGGGATTCTTTGTTTTTGGCTTTTTCGTTTAGCCATCCGGCTTTTGCCGGGGATTTCTGATTTTTGGCTTTTCTATTTAGCCATCCGGCTTTGCCGGGGATTTCTGATTTTTGGCTTTTTTGTTTAGCCATCCGGCTTTGCCGGGGATTTCTGATTTTTTGGCTTTTTTGTTTAGCCATCCGGCTTTGCCGGGGATTCTTTATTTTTGGCTTTTTCGTTTAGCCATCCGACTTTGCCGGGGATTCTTGATGATTGCCTCTTTCAGGCGGGAATCCTCTGGTGGATTTTGTATTCTCTTCTTGATTGTGCCTCTTGATTAGGCGAAGATTCATTTGGGGATTTGTTGTGCCTCTTGATTAGGAGAATGCTTCAATAATGGTGAAGATTTTGAGGGTTTGGATTGCCTCTTGCATAGGTTGATTTCCCATTTCTTGGGGATATTAGTTTTTTGCTTGCTTGTTGTAAGTGAAGGCTTTGTGCTTCACTATGGATATCCGTCTTTGGGCGTTATGAGCGATTAACTCCCTGTGGATATAATTTTATAGCTTGCCTTTGTCGTAGGCTCACTGGGGTAGTTTTCTTGTTGATGTTCCACTGGGGAATTAATTTCATTCCGGAGATCTGTCTTGAATTGTCTTTCTAGGGAGAAATGGAGTTTTTTGACTCCTTATTGGCTGCTGTTGTTTGAGCTGGTTTTTCCTAAGCTCTTATTTTGCTGGGGGATGGGTTTTTACCCTTTTCTCGCAATTTCTCTTTTTTTGCGATTTTGGATTTTTGTTTTTGGATGTGTGTGTCTTTTTTCTTTTGTGCACACGGGCTTTTTATCTTCTGCTGGGGATGAAGAGATTTTCTTTTCTTCTCTTTCCTTTTTATTGGCCCTGGGAATTTTTTGGCTTCCCGGGGTATGATGGAGTTCGGCTCCTGGCTTTATGAAGCTCTTTATTGAGTGGGGTGAAGATATTTTCTTCTTTTTTCTTTTTGGGATTCACCGAGGATTACTGTCGGTTTCCGGGGATCCAAATTTGATGATGGAATCCTGGCTCCTGGCCTGATGAAGCTCTTATTTGAGCTGGAAGATGGGAATTTTTGTTTTTTCCTTTTTTGTGGAGATTTTTCTTGATATGCTCTGTTTAGAGACATTTATTTGGCCTTTTTTCTGTAGTGGCCTCTGTTAGGGGATGAAAAGTTTTTCTTTCTTTTCCTTCTGTTGCCCCCTGGTGATGTGGAGGATTTGACTCCGTATTTTCTTTGATGGACTCTTATGTAGTCCTTATTCTCCTTTGGGGAATGAAGCGGAGATTCTGGATGAGTTTGCTTGATGACTCATGTGGTAATGAAGCTGAGTCATGGAGTAATAATTTTTTATTTTGCCTTTGGAATAGGCAAGGATCCTCTTGGGGACGGTCGAGCCTTTCCGTCGGCCTTTCTTCTTTGTTGATGTCTTTTCTGGGTGGAAGGATGCTGATTGCAACTCCAAGTGATTTATGCTTGACGACTCATGTGGTGGTGTTGAGTCAGGGAGTATTTTTCTGCCTTTGAATAGGCAAGGATCCTCTTGAGGATGATCAAGCCTTTTCCATTGGCTTTTCTTCTCCTTCTTTTATTGGTGTAGAAGGTTGAAGGTTGGAACTAGTTTCCTTGAAGCTCCTTATTTTGCTGGAGATAATTTTGATTTTGCCTTTTGCGATTTTGATTTTTATTTAGAGGCTGGATTTTGGCGCCTTTTATTTCTAATCACAAACATGGAGACTATCCTCCTTATATGCATGTTTATTATTCTTGTTTGAAGAAAATTATTTTTTTCTTGATTTTGACAAAGTCGTATTATGCAACTACTTTGTGTGTGGATGTCCTAAATGCAATCTATTGTTTTTTTATTTTTGATGCATTTAGAAAGTAACTGGCCTTCTCCCGTTGGCTTCTTATGAATACGCCGATGGGCTCCTCCTTTATTACCATGATAATGGGCTCATCTTTTTATTTATCTTTTGGTTTTAGCCCTATCTTTTGCCTAGACCGCCCTTTACGGGTTTTCGATCTAGCGGGCTGCCTTAATTTTTGCCTAGAATATTTTAGGGGGCTTTTGCCTTATCTTTTGCCTAGATTGTTCTTTTGGGGTTTCCGATCTAGCAGGCTACCCTAATTTTTACCTAAGAATATCCTAGCAGGCACTTATTCTTTTATTATTTTTATGCTTCCTCTTTTTAGATGCATGCTTGATCTTTGAGTAAAAGTCTTTGTGCATATTTATGATTTATCAATAAAGAGGCATTTCCATAATATTTGGTCAAGAGAAAGGAAATGAAAAGGAATTTTTATTGATAAATGAGCAAAAGTTTATTTCTTTTATAGAAGGATTTCAAAAGGTATTTAGAAGAATGAGTGGTCAGGGTTGGCTATACTGTATAGGTTTAAACAGTCATGTCCATGATATCTGCCCCCTGGTTTTCCTGATTGCTTCAGTTGATATGCCTGAACTCAGAGTGAAGACTATGCAGACTGCTTGCTTCTGGAAGAATGTTACTTTAGCCGCCTTTTCGGTTTTTGACTAAAGTAACCATTGCTCTTAGTTAGTTTTTTTTTTTATTTACTTTTTTTTTTTACCTCTTCTTTTTGCCTAGGACGTATCCTAGCGAGGAATATGGACCCTATCTTTTGCCCAGGAATGTCCTTTGCGGATTTTCATTCTTGACGGGTCTTGAGCAATGTCTTCAAGCATAATACTTCTTCACCATACCGGAGTTGATTAGGTGTCGAAGTTCTTTTCCATCCATATTGATGAGGATAAGAGCCCCTTCCGAGAAAGCTCATTTGACCCCAAGGGGTCCTTCGTAATTTGCCCATTTTCCAATTTTATTGTTTTGGGCCGGAAGCAACTTATTTACCATTAAATCCTTCTTTTGGTAAATATGAGGGTTGACCTTTTTTGTAAGCCTTTTTTATTTTCCTTTGATAGGCTTGTCCGTGACATAATATTCAGCCGTTTTTCTTCAATAAGGTTTAGCTGGTCATATCGGCTTTGAACCCATTCAACTTCTGTTAAGTTTACTTCCATCATCATGTGCTTTTGTCGACATGATTAGATGTACCAATTTGCCGTCTCGGATCTTTGTTATAACCGAAGAGTAATCATTTTGAATGTAGAGCAACTGTCATGTCAATGCCCCTCTTCCTTTCCTTTAGGGATTTCAATCCTTCTATTGATCACCATATTTCCACATTTCCCAGTCAATTACTTGAATGCTTTATGATGAAGGGTCAAGAGAATAGAAAGAAAGGGATTTATTGCAAAGGCTTGTGTTTTAGTAAGATTTTTTTTGTAATAAAGGTTTCTGTAAGAATGGCTAGCCAAGGTTGGTCGGTATTTAGGCTAGTTTAAACAAACATTTTGTTTTAATGAGGTGGCGTCTTCAGCTGCCTATTTGTGACTGATTAACATTCCTAGTCCACCCTTTTGGGTTTTCAGCCTAGGATGTTGTGATGTGTCCTAAATTTTGTCTAGGTTCCCCTTTTTCATTTTTTTTGGATACCTAGCGGACTTTATTTTGTCTATGACGCTTTGATTGTTTTGACGCATTTTGGATCAAAACGTTTGCCTAAACATGGTTATTTAATGGGGTATAGACATATTTAGCAAGAAGAGAAGCAGATAGTAAGAATAACATTCTTTTGTAATTAAAAGGGAAATGCGTGCCCTAAAGATGCTCGGGGGTCGGGCACACCCTGAGGAGTGATCTCTAATAGTCATTGGGTTTACATCCCTTAGAATCAGAAGAAGGACATCTAATGACTAATGCTACCCTTGACGCTAATATCCCTCTTTTTTGGAAGATCGTCTTTTTAAGGTACGGAGGGGAGACTTCCCTTTTCATCGTACGACTTGTTCTTTTGTAGGGTCGTACTTTAAAGGATTATCCTTAAAATCTGGTGGCTCTCTTATTCTTTGAGCATCCTTTCCAAGCCCTTGTCTGGGCTGTATCCATATCTCTTCATTATATGGACCACTTTTAAATTGCTAGGAAGTCTTTCCATATTTTCCAATGTCTTCTTCAGCCGCATCCATTTAAGGTGTGGTGGACGGCTCGCTGATTCGAGTGTAGTTTTTAGCTTGAACCATGATCAACTTGTTGCCTACCACGACTTTTAACTTTCGGTGGAGCGTTGAAGAAACTGCCCTAGCACCATGAATCCAAGGTCTGCTCAATCTTCCCCTTGGATTCTTTTTTTCTTTTCCTCTTCGGTTTCTTTATTTTTCCTTTGTTTTTAGGAGCATTATCTTGTAGCTCCTTGGGAAATAAATTCTTTTGCTTATCGTCCTGCCCCCAATGCCGGCTATATTGGAGATACCTTGATTAACTGGCAATTCTTCTGAGTATCTCCACAGTACAGCTTTTATCCGATGTATAAGGGAAAGTACGAGGCATGAATAAGCGCAAAGGTGTTATTGACCCTTCCCTGACATTATCAATTTGGGTACTGATATTTACTTCTTTTTTATTATCTCCTTGTCCCAGATCGATGGCCTAAGTTTTTTCCTGATGGGGCTGTATTGATTGAGATTCTTTCTCCAACAGTCTTTGCATGTCCGGGGAAATGGTCCCCTCCTCACTGTCTGATTCAATCCATTTGCCTTCGGCTTTCGGATCTTCCAGAGAGTTTTCAATCACAGACATGACTGTACGGTTATGCTTTGTTTTAGATTTCTTATTTAAATGTGAGAGAGAAAAGAATGAAAGAGAATACGAATATTATGAAAAATGCCTTATTGTATTGACAAAAAAGAAATATTTACAAAGCCCTTATTAACAAAAAATTCTCATGATCATGGGCAGGGGTCACGAGGAGTACATCGGAAGCTTTTCGATATATTTTTATATATTTTCTATTACATTTTTAAAGATGATAAAAATGATGAGCCCTAGATAGCTGGTCTTCCTTATCCCATCTTTCATTCAGGCTTTGATAAGGGCTGGTCATCCACTTTTGGAGTTGACGCGTCGAAAGTAATCCATCCTGCGTCTATTAAATCTTGGACCTTATGCTTTAAGGCCATACAGTTATCTACAGAATGTCCCGGAGCGTCTGAATGATAATTGCATTTTTCATTTGGCTTATACCATTCTGGATATGGTGGCTCCATTTTCTTGGGAGGGACGCGTACTAGGAGTTTGGCATCCAACAATTTTAGTTGCAGGCTTCCATAGGAAGTGGGTATTGGGGTGAACTTCCTTTCCGGCCTGCGTGACTTGGTCTGCTGCGAGGTGGACGAAGGAGTGGCGAAGTTGATAGCATTCACGTCTCCTTCCTTCTTCTTTCCAAAGTTCTTTTTAAAGTTTTGAGTAGAGGAATTGGAGGAGGTTTGTTGTGCAGTTCTTCCACTTTTCAGACCTTGCTCTACTCTTTCTCCTATAATGACTACATCTGCAAAGAGTGTTGATGTGTTCCCTATCATTTTGTCGTAATAGGGACTAGTCAGAGAATTGATGAACATGGATGTAGTTTCCTTGTCGGACAGAGGAGGTTCCACTTGTGCTGCCAATTCCCTCCATCTTTGAGCATATGCTTTAAAAGATTCGTCGTTTTTCTTGCTTAGTAGTTGTAGATCTGCTCTTTCAGGGGTCAGATCAATATTGTATTTATAGCGACGAAGAAAAGCATCTGCCAGATGTCTCCAGGTTTGGACTTGCCCCCCTTGTAGTTGCATATACCAGTTTAGGGCTGATTCAGCTAAGCTCTCCTGAAAGCAATGGATCAGGAGCTTCTCATTTTCAGCATATGCAGCCATCTTACGGCAGTACATTGTAAGATGGCTTTTGGGGCAGGTCATCCCTGTGTATTTTGGGAAATCCAGAGTTTTGAACTTGTTAGGGAATTGGATATTTTTGACGAGGCACATGTCAGCCGCCTCTTTAACATCAAAATTATGCCCTTCCATGGCTCTCAATCTCTCTTCAAGGGCAGTCAGCTGTTGTTTTGATACTTCCGGAGCATGAATATGCACCGCCCTTGTATCAGATTGGTTATGCTCATCATTGGGTCCCTCTTCCTCTTCTTGGTGAGAGGCTTGTCCACTTTGGGGACCCTCCTTATGGATATTCTGCTGGCGCATCATTTCCAGCATTTGAGCCATTTGATCCTTTAGTGTATTAAGCTCAGTAGTGAGCTTTCGGTTTTGTTCCTCCAGCTATTCCATCTTCTTAACTTTCTGAGCACGAGTGAGGACGGGCGGAAGACCAGCCACTTTCTAAATGATTTAAATATTTTTATTATAGCTTTTTTAAATGATTGGTGTATCCTGGAATGAATGTGTTTATGTATGAGAGATTTTATTATGATAATGTTTATGCATACCTTTCTTAGTGCATTTATTTTCTCTCTTAATTTTGCCACTTATTGGATGATGTGGTATGAATGATACGACTTTGCCAAGAATCTTTTTAAAGTAAAAGATATTTTTATGGTTTTAAATTGTATGTTTTTTTATATTTTTTTATGACCCTTTATCTCTTCTGTCGGTCAACGTGGCTACTTAGCTTACAAAGAACCTGAAACCAGGCTAGCTTTACTGAAGATTGTCCGAGATAAAGGTCTTTTATCTTATCACTTTTTGTGATTTTTAGGTTTTTTCATTTTTTTTGTTTGTTGTATGATTACCCTATGCTAATGCATCAATACAAATGCAGCAAACGTATGCACACACAATTCATACATCCACGAGCAGAGCCACGCTTATTTAATCACGAGGTAGGGTTTTCCTGCAGAAACGTGCTTGGTTTAGGCAGTTCTAACTGTTCTCACCAAGGCCAAAGGTCCCCAAGGTTCCCCCATTATAGGGACCTCTCAATCTCTCAGTCCTCGGGTCATGCACGGAACTCCGTGTCGACATCCTTAGACCAAAAGAAGAGAGTTATCACCTTGAGTTGGTGGTTTCCGACAACGGTTGTAGCCCCGTGTGCCAACAAGCCGGTCGTATCTGCCACCCACTCCCTATAGGTATTCACTCTTGCCCCCGGGTATAGAGGGACTGTTGTGTGCAAGGGTTTTGTGTGCAATTTATATTTCAAAAAATTTGCAGAAGTAATCATACAACAATTATTAAAGCCATACAATAAAACATACAGAAAAGGGAAAAGGCGTAATTTCAAATCTTTGCTTAGTTTGAATTTATCCGTCACTAAATGGGATCAACTCTCTAGCTTCCCCAGCGGAGTCGCCATCTGTCGCTGCCGTCCGTTCTGACGTCCTGGGACGTCTCGAACGTTAATGCGAGCGGTCGCGAAAAGATGGTTGAGACTCGCATTTTTTGTTAAAAATATGTTCATTGCTTCCGAGGCGCTCAACACTGAACTATCCTCTAATAGAAGCAAGGTTTTCGAAAAGGGTTCTTTTGGAGTCGCCACCAATGTTTTGACCATAAACATTGGAAAAGGAGAAAAAGGCATTGATTTTAATAAAAACCAAACTTGGCCATTATAACCAGAGTCAGGTAAGGGAGTTAGTTACGTGTGGGGAAGGTATTAGCACCCCACAACGCCCCTTTCGGGTTCCCTATGACGGATTAATTCATTTAAGTAAGGATTACGAGAAATTACGCTATTACCCTCTTTTATTCATACAGTATTTAAATATGGCTATCTACATGATTTTATCTACATTGCATACAAAAAGCAATAAATAAAGCAGTAAAAGAGAAGAGAATTGAGAAGAACCTCCGAAGCAAGCTTTATATTATAAGTCTTTTACACAGAGGATGCTTTGCGGCAATCCTTCGCTCTACAATGACTCTCCTCTCGAAAATAATATCGACTCGACTAAACTTTTACTGAAGAATCGAATGCCGGAATACAAATTCCTTAACTGATTGTTACCTATTAAAGGCAATCAGAAAGATCATTCGAAGGAGGGAGAGAAGAAGACAAGTCTTGGAGTTGTCTGGGGTCTGAGGTGTGTGGAGAATGACCTAAGGGCCTCCTATTTATAGCCTTTTTTCGCCTGGAACTTTGGGATGGCCTTCTATGTTGGGACGGCCGTCCCAAATGCAAAATTTGCACTGAGTCAGTTTGGGACGGCCAGGTGTGTTTGGGATGGCCGTCCCAGCTGAATTTTTTGTTCTTGACTCCACCCCTGGAACGTGTGGGACGGCCAGTGTCATTTGGGATGGCCGTCTCGACTGTCCTAGGTTGTTTGGGACGGCCGTCCCAACTTTGGGACGGCTGTCTCGACCTGTTTTCAGCAGTTCTTGTGTTTTGGGACCCCTGGGAAGCTTTCCTTTCCTTTTTTGGATGTCGTTTGATGTCGATGTGTGTCCGTTGAAGCTTTATCTTCATATAGGAAGTCTTCTTGGCCTTCATTAAGATGCCGGGCGAGCTTTATCTTCATGTAGGAAGTCTCTTTAGTCTTTATTGTGTGGATGGGTGAATTTCGTCTTGTTGCGAGAGGTCTTTCTCGGTTTTTTGATATGTAGCCGGGTGAACTTTATTTTTGTGTGAAGTTTCCCTAGCCTTTATTTTGAGAGGCCGGGCAAAATTAGGGGTCTACAGGTATGAGGAAATCATTCGTCGTATCTCTGACGTAGATGATAGGGTCTGTAATCTAGAGGATAGGTTTGACGCTCAGTTTAATAGCGATGCTAGTGAAGAGTTTTGATCTCTTCCACATATATCTTTGTTTGTAATGACTTTACTTTATGAAATAAAATTCTTATTTCTTTGCTTTGTTTGAGGGGGAGTTATTATTGTTATTATGCATCTATTGAAGGGGAGCTTTCAATTTTTTGATCATAATCAAAATAGGGGGAGAAATTTATTTAAAGCCTCTTATTATGTTCATTATATATTATCTGGTATGTTTAATGGTTTTGTTAGTGTGACAGATAAAACAGTTTATTACAGAGCTTTAAAAGAAAATTTTGATCATCATCAAAAAGGGGGAGATTGTTGACACATACAAGGATATGAATGTTGAACATACATGGATATGAAGCTTGTAGATTTTGATGATGATTCAAGAACATAGGAAGTAAAGATTTTAAGACTTGTAATATGATGTAATAACTTTGTTTTGATGATTTTGAGTCTGTAATATTAGAGTCTAAGATAACCAGCACATAGTCTACTCTTTAAAAGCTTCAAAAACTCATTTTTATAAAAAACACACTGGATTAATCGATTAAAAGACAGGATAATCGATTATTACAGAGAGAAAAACCATTTTCTGTATCAGCTCTCTGGAATAATCGATTAAAACTCTTGTTAATCGATTAATAGGGCTGTTAATTGATTATCGGGGCAATTAATCAATTAAAACGCGTGGTTATGGGTTCCTGTTGATTTTGGCTCTGTAATAATCGATTAACACTCAAGATAATCGATTATTTCAGTCAGATATGCATTTTAAACTTCAAAATTGGACCAAGTTTCGAAAACCCTAGTCCCAATTCACCAGGTTTCGAAAATCCCCAATTTCCAAACCCTAATCTATCTACTTAAGGTTCTCTAAGGCTCTCTGCAAATTGAACAACCTTTTTCAAACAAAAGTTGAGAGCTGTGATTGCCAGAGAACTATTTGTTGGAGGAAAAAGGGCCTTTTGGAACCTAGTGTGGGCTAGAAGCGATAAGAATCACTAAGTGGGTTTTCTTGGTGGATTGTGTGTTATGCCATCTCTAGGGAAAGTTGTTCTTCATCTCTTGTGTGACTCAAGAGAGGTGTTTTCGTTACCTTATCTTTTCAATTGTTATCTGTTTGTAAAACTGTGATAATAGTGACAGCATTAATCCTCAGTTTGAGTGATTAGCAACTGGACGTAGGGTCTTTTGATCCGAACTAGTATAAATCTTCTGTGTAAGACTCTTTCCTTGATTTATTTACTTTACACAGCAATTTAATCGGTGAAATTTGTGAAAATTTTTAAAACCCTAATTTTTGTTAAGAAACCAATTCACCCCCCCTCTTGGTTTTTGTCCGGATACGCAAACATTCTGCTGCGCGATTCTAACACTAACACCTTCCCCACGCGTAACTAACTCCCTTACCTAACTCTGGTTATAATGGCCAAGTTTGGTTTTTCTTAAAATCAACACCTTTTTATCATTTTCCAATGTTTATGGTCAAAACATTGGTGGCGACTCCATAAGAACCTTTTTGCGAAAACCTTTCTTTTATTAGAGGATAGTTCAGTTGTTGAGCACCTCGGGAGCAATGATCACATTTTTAAATAAACGCGAGTCTAAACCATCTTTTCGCGACCGCTCGCATAAACGTTCGAGATGTCCCTAGACGTCGGAACGGACGGCGGCGAAAGATGGCGACTCCACTGGGGAAGCTAGAGAGTTGATCCCATTTAGTGACAGATAAATTCAAACTAAGTAAAGATTTGAAATTACATCTTTACCCTCCTTTGTATGTTTTATTGTATGGCTTTAATAACTGTTGTATGATTACTTTCTGCAAATTGTGTGAAATACAAATTGTACACAAAAACCCTTGCACACAACAGTCCCTCTATACCTGGGGGCAAGAGTGAATACCTATAGGGAGTGAGTGGCAGATACGACCGGCTTGTTGGCACACGGGGCTACAACTGTTGTCGGAAAACCACCAACTCAAGGTGATAACTCTCCTTTTGGTCCAAGGATGTCGACACAGAGTTCCGTGCATGATCTGAAGACTGAGAGATTGAGAGGTCCCTATAATGGGGGCACCTTGGGGACCTTTGGCCTTGGTGAGAACAGTTTAGAACTGCCTAAACCAAGCACATTTCTGCAGGAAAACCCTACCTCGTGATTAAATAAGCGTGACTCTGCTCGTGGATGAGTGAATTGTGTGTGCATTCGTTTGTTGCATTTGTATTGATGCATTAGCATAGGGTAATCATACAACAGACAAAAAAAATGAAAATTCTACAAAACCATAAAAATGATAAGAATAAACCAACTTTATCTCCGACAGTCTTCATTTAAGCTAACCTGGTTCCAGGTTCTTTGTAAGCTAAGTAGACACGTTAACCAACAGAAGAGATAAAGGGTTATAAAAAATAAAAATAAAAACAATTTAAAGCAATAAAAATACCTCTTACAATAAAAAGATTCTTGGCAAAGTCGTATCATTCATATCGCATCATCCAATAAGTGGTAAAATTACGAGAGAAAATAAATACATAAAGAAAAATATGCATAAACATCATCCTAATCAATCTCATACATAAAAACATTCATTCTAGGAAATAAATAGATATTCTTAGACAAAAGCAAGAAACACGTTTGTAACTTCCCTAAAAAGAAATACGAACATGCTAAAATATGTTGGTAACCTTTTGAACAAAGGAAGTCATCATACCAAAGGTACTTTTTAAAAGCATGGCTTTTAAGAAGATATCAAAGCTATTGTCTAAAAATATCTATCTCGCACTAATCATTTACAACAAAAAGCTATAATAAAAGTATTTAAATCATTTAGAAAGTGGATGGTCTTCCGCCCGTCCTCACTCGTGCTCAAAAAGCTAAAAAGATGGAGCAATTAGAAGAGCAAAACCGAAAGCTCACCATTGAGCTTAATACGCTGAAAGAGAAAATGGCTCATATGATGGAAATGATGCGTCAGCAAAGTCTCCACAAGGAGGGTCCTCAGAGTGGACAATCCTCTCACCAAGAAGAGGAAGAGGGACCTAATGTTGAACATGCCCAATCTGACACAAGGGCAGTACATATTCATACTCCGGATATATCGAAACAACAAATTACTGCCCTTGAGGAGAGGTTGAGAGCCATGGAGGGGCATAACTTCGATGTTAAAGAGGCAGCTGATATGTGCCTCATTAAAAACATCCAATTCCCCAACAAATTGAAGACTCTGGACTTCCCAAAGTACATGGGAATAACTTGCCCCAAAAGCAATCTCACAATGTACTGTCGTAAGATGGTTGCATATGCTAACAACGAGAAACTCCTGATCCATTACTTTCAGGAGAGCTTGGCTGAGTCAGCCTTAAATTGGTATATGCAATTAGAAGGAGGGCAAGTCCAAACCTGGAGACATCTGGCTGATGCTTTTCTTCGTCGTTATAAATACAATATTGATCTGACCCCAGATAGAGCAGATTTACAATTATTGAGCAAGAAAAACGACGAATCCTTCAAAGCATATACCCAACGATGGAGGGAATTAACAGTCCAAGTAGAACCTCATCTATCCGACAAAGAAACCACATCCATGTTTATCAACTCTTTGACTGGTCCCTACTATGATAAAATGATAGGAAACACGTCAACACTTTTTGCGGATGTGGTAATTATAGGAGAAAGAGTGGAGCAAGGACTGAAAAGTGGAAGGATTACACAACCTACTTCCTCCAATTCCTCCACCCCAAATGTTAAAAAGGGCTTTGGAAAAAAGAAAGAAGGAACCATAAATGCAATCAACTTTGTCACTCCTTCTTCCTCCTCGCAGCAGACCAAGTCACACAGACAGGAAAGGAAATTCACTCCAATCCCCACCTCCTATGGAAGTCTGCTATTAAAATTGTTGGATGCCAAACTCCTTGCACGTATCCCTCCCAAGAAAATAGAGCCACCATATCCAGAATGGTATAAGCCAAACGAAAAATGAAATTATCATTCGGACGCTCCTGGACACTCCGTAGATAACTGTTTGGCCTTAAAGCATAAGGTCCAGGATTTAGTAGATGCGGGGTGGATCACCTTTGACGCATCTACTCCAAAGGTGGATGACCAGCCTCTATCTAAGCCAGAATAAAAGATAGGATAAGGAAGATCAGCAAATTAGGGCTCATCATTTGGTTAAAAGATAATGATAATAACAATAAAAATAATAAAAGCTTCTGATGTATCTCTCGTGATCTTTGCCCATGATCATGAGATTTTTGGTTAAAATGGGCTTTGTAAATATTTCCTTTTATCAATACAATGAGGCATTTTTCATAATATTCATATTCTTTTTTTCTTTTCCCTCTCTCACATTTAATAAAGAAATCTAAACCAAAGCATAACCATACAGTCATGTCTGCGATTGAAAACTCTCTGGAGGATCCGAAAGCCGAAGGCGAATGGATTAAGTCAGACAGTGAAGAGGGGACCATTTCCCCGGACATGCAAAGACTATTGGAAAAAGAAGTTCAATCAATACAGCCCCATCAGGAAAAAACTGAGGCCATCAATTTGGGACAAGGAGATAATAAGAAGGAAGTAAATATTGGTACCCAAATTGATGATGATGTCAGGGAAATGTTGATACAATTATTAAGAGAGTATATGGACGTGTTCGCATGGTCCTACCGTGATATGCCTAAAATTGATGAAAGCATAGTGGAGCATAGATTACCACTAAAAGAAGGATTTCGGGCAGTTAAGCAGAAGCTCAGAAGAGTAAAGCCCGAATGGTCCTTGAAAATTAAGGAGGAAGTAGAAAAACAGTTGGATGCCAATTTTTTGATCGTGTCCAAATACCCTAAATGGTGGCAAACATTGTGCCATTTATAAAGAAAAATGAAAAAAATCAGAGTATGCGTAGATTACAGGGACTTAAATCTTGCAAGTCCAAAAGATGATTTTCCCTTACCACATATTGATATGCTTGTTGAACATTCAAGGACTTGATGTTGCACTTGATGAACATGAAGATTGTTGATTTTGATGATGATTCAAGAACTCAAAGACTTAGAGTATTGAAGACTTGTTTTGTAGTGTAATAACTCTATTTTAAATTAGATTGAGTCTGTAATTTTAGAGTTTGAGATAGCCGGTACATAGTCTGCAACTTAGAAGCTTCAAAAAGCCCAAATATATCATCTAGGCTCGACTTTAATCGATTATATAGGGAAATAATCGATTAAAACAGTGAGAAAACCATTTTTTGTATAAACTCAGCGTTGGTACCACCTATGGAAGGAAAACCCCTGATTTTTTACCTTTCAGTACTCGACGAGTCCATGGGATGGGTGCTCGGTCAACAAGATGATACGGGTAAGAAAGAACAAGCCAAATATTACCTCAGTAAGAAATTTCTAAACTATGAGAACCGTTATACACCACTCGAAAAAACATGTTGTGCATTGGTGTGGGCAACTCAGCGTCTTCGACAATATATGGTTAGACATACAACTTGGTTAATTTCCAAAATGGATCCAATCAAATACCTGTTTGAAAAACCCGTTTTGACCAGAAGGATAGCTAGGTGGCAGGTACTCCTTTCAGAATTCGACATTGTTTATGTCACTCAGAAAGCTATCAAAGGTAGTCCTTTAGCAGATTACCTGGCACATGGACCAACTGACGAATATCAATCCCTCCAAGATGATTTTCCAGATGAGCACATAATGCACATCCAACATGAAGAACTTGAAAATAATAAGTGGATTATGTTCTTCGATGGAGCCTCAAACTTACTTGGACATGGGATCGGAGCTATTTTAATATCTCCCGAAAAGAAGTATATCCCGGTAACAGCCAGGATAAACTTTGATTGCACAAACAATATGGCGGAATACGAAGCCTGTGCTTTAGGTATTCAAGCAGCTCTAGATCATGGGGTGACTAGCCTCAAAGTATTCGGTGACTCATCCCTTGTCATTTACCAACTCAAAGGTGAATGGGAAACTAGAAATTCCAAATTAATCCCTTATCTGGAGCATATCCGTAATATGACTTCAAAGATGGAAAATGTCAGTTTCGAGTACATCCCTCGGGAAGTACCCAGATTGCAGATGCACTTGCAACATTGTCATCCATGTTCGCATTAGGACAAGAACATTAGATGCCCATCATCCAAGTCAAAAGGCACGACAAACAAGCCTTTTGTATGACGATGGACAGTGAAAAAAATAAAACCCCTTGGTATCATGACATAAGGCGATACTTGACAAAGGGTGAATACCCCGAGGGAATCAGTGATAATGATAAAAGGATCATTCGGAAAAGGGCCATAGGGTTTGTGTTGATTGGAGAAACTCTTTATAAAAAGAATTTTGATTCTGTTAGAATCGCGCAGCGGAATGTCTGCGAGAACGGACAAAAACCAAGAGGGGGGGTGAATTGGTTTCTTAACAAAAATTAGGTTTTAAAAATTTTCCCCAAATTTTACCGATTAAAAAGTTGTGTAAACGTAAATAGAATAAGGATAGAGTCTTACACAGAAGATTTATACTGGTTCGAATCAAAAGACCATACGTCTAGTTGTTAATCACTCAAACAGAGGATTAACACTGTCACTATAATCAAAGTTATACAAGCAGATTACAAATGAAAAGATAAGGTAACGAAAACACCTCTCTTGAGTCACACAAGATATGAAGAACAACTTTCCCTAGAGACGGCACAACACACAATCCACCAAGAACTCCACTTAGTGGTTCTTATCGCTTCTAGCCCACACTAGGTTCCAAAATCCCCTTTTTCCTCCAACAAACAGTTCTCTGGCAATCACAACTCTCAACTTTTGTTTGAAAAAGGTTGTTCAATTTTTAGAGAGCCTTAGAGAACCTTAAGTAGATGAATTAGGGTTTGGGAATTGGGGATTTTCGAAACCTGGTGTATTGGGACTATGGTTTTCGAAACTTGGTCCAATTTGAAGTTCAAAATGCATATCTGACTAAAATAATTTATTATCTTGAGTGTTAATCGATTATTACAGAGCCAAAATCAATAGGAACCCATACCGCACTGTTTTAATCTATTATGTGGGCTGTTAATCGATTAACAACCCTGTTAATCGATTATTTCAGTTGTTAATTGATTATTCGAGAGAGCTAATACAGAAAATGGTTTTTCTCTCTGTAATAATCGATTATTTAGCTTGTTAATCGGTTAAACCAGTGTGTTTTTGATAAAAATGAGTTTTTGAAGCTTCTAAAGAGTAGACTATGTGCTGGCTATCTTAGACTCTAATATTACAGACTCAAAATCATCAAAACAGAGTTATTACACAAGAATACAAGTCTTCAACTCTCTAAGTCCATTGTTCTTGAATCATCATCAAAATCAACAAGCTTCATGTCCATGTAACTTTAACATTCATGTCCTTGTATGTTTCAACAATCTCCCCCTTTTTGATGATGATCAAAATTTTCTTTTAAAGCCTTGTAATAACATGTTTTATCTGTCACACTAACAAAAACATTAAACATACCAGATAATATTTAAATTTAATCATAAGAGGCTTTAATTATTTCTCCCCCTATTTTGATTATGATCAAAAAATTAAGAGCTCCCCCTCAAAATATGCATAACTTGGAAATAACTCCCCCTCAAACAAAGCAATAAAAAAAATACAAATTTTATTTCATAAGTGAAAGTAATTTACAACACAAGATATGAAAACAATATTAAAATTCGTCACTATCGCTATTAAAGTGAGCATCAAATTTATTCTCTAAATGACACACTTTATCATCTACGTCAGAGATACGGCGAATGATTTCCTCATGCCGTACTCGAGAGAGAGTGAAGAATGTCTGCATCCTCTAGTTCATATCAAATAACATGTCTTCCACAGATTGACAGGTTTCAGGAGTAGCAGAAGATGATCCAGCATTAAGAATTTGTTCAGAGGGAAATTCAACAGTAGGAGGCATTTCTTCATTAGAATCTTCATCATCTGCATCTATGTTTGGAACGTCATCCTTGTGAACATAAATATTATTGACACGCACCATTTGAAGTTGGGTTAATGTGCTGTCCAGCATTTGGTTTAAATTTGTCGTTCGTACAGTTTGTTCCCCTTCAACATTCACTCCTTTGTACTCTAGAATGCGAGAGATAAGGAGAGTATAGGGAATTTTGAAGGTAGGATGACGTTTGGCCTTTAGCATAGTCATTGTGACAAGGGTTCCCCAATCTATTGGCTCATTATTCATTATTGCATGAATAATGCGAAGATCTATTGAAGAGCATTGGGCATGGTTGGTTGCCCGGGGACATAAGATCCAAACAAGTAGATGCACGAGCAGGCGTTCCTCCTTCTTTAATGGCCCGGCTAGAAGAAGACGCCCAATCTCCATGGAAGGATTACGGAGAAAAGAACGGTAAGCCATGATCCTGTCAAAGTCATCTAACTCGGCAAAAATGTTAATAGCATCATCTCTTATAGGAAAATGTGCAACGTTTTCCCATATATCGTCATCAAGAATAATGGTTACCCCCTTTACATGAGAGGTAGGTACTTGATCTCTAAATTTAAAGCGAGAGTAAAATACCCTAACTAAGTCAGGATAGTATCTACCTTGCATTTGGATAAAAGGGAGAACACCTTGAATTTCAAGAAGATTAGGAAAATTAAATCCCCTATTGATGAATTGATCACCAATAAGGAATTTTGGAGTAATAATACCTCGTTCCTTCTAAAAAGTGAGAAATTCCTGTCGGCCCTCATTATCGGAGATCCATCCTACGACAGAATTAGGACGGGGATGAGAGGCAGGTGCAGATCTTCTTCTAGTGGGAATTTTAGCACGAGAAGATGAGGCCATTTTAGAATTAGAGGAATAACAAGAGAGTTTAGGAAGACAAGTGATGTTAGAAGAAGGCAAGAATGATTGAATGATGCTAGAAAGCTTGGATTCAAGAGTTTGAGGTGTGGAGAAGTGAAATGAAGGTTTCCTATTTATAAATAACATCTCCAACGGTCATAAACGGTCATTTGGGAGTGTATAGGGGCCAAAAGAGCCGTTGGCAACAGCTAGAAAATAAAAACTATCAGGTTTAATCGATTAAATCTTGAAATAATCGATTAAACTAGTAACAAACCCATTTAATCGATTAAATCAAGTTGCTAATCGATTAAAGTTGTAGTTAATCGATTATTTGATGAAATAATCGATTAATCCAGTGAGTAATTTCATATGTTGGACATCTTAGGTGCAAATAATCGATTATAACTTCAAATAATCGATTATTCCAGAGAGTTCATCAAATTTTTGAGGTTTAGACACATGATTGTAGACCTCAAATCTTGCCCGGCCTCAGAATAAAGTCAGAAAACATCCTATTTTGAAGACGGCTAAAGCTTAAAAAGTCATTAGGAGAGGCTATTAGGCTCCCGTACCAAGATAGGAAGTTTTTTTGGCCCGAAAATAAAGTTTCTCGCCCTGAAGGGATGAGACCGCCGTCTCGTCTCAGCGCCAGGACGAGACCGCCGTCTCGGTTTTTCAGACGGCGGTCTCGTCTCCTGCAAAGTCGAGACGACGGTCTGGATTTTCCAGACGGCGGTCTCGATTTCTGCCATGGACGAGACGGCGGTCTCGACATTCCAGACGGCGGTCTCGACCTGTCAGGCGCGAAAAACTATAAATAGGGGCTCTCTCCCCCTCATTTCCAGACAGAATACACAGAGCTCTCCCTTCTCTCTAGATTTTCTCTCTCTAAGAATCCCTCCGAGGCATTTCCGGAGTTTCTGAGCGTCTTTAGGCATAAACTGAGCGTTCTAAATCTTCTTTAGAATCCCTCCGAGGCATTTCCGGAGTTTTGACAGTTGTAGAGTGAAGGGTTGCCAAAACGCACCCTCTCTTTAAAGAGAAATATATAAAAAGCTTGCTTTGGAGGTGCACATTCTCTCTCCTTCTAATTTTATCGCTTTCATTTAAATGTATGCAATAGATACTAGGGCCATGTAGTCACAATCTCTAAATACCGCATAATAAAAAGGGTAAAAGCGCTATTTTCCAGTTTAATTATTTATTCAAATTAGCCGGCCTATCATAGGGAACCCGAAAGGGGCGTCGTAAAGGAACTAATACTTCCTTTACACGTAACTAACTCCCTTACCCAATTCTGGTTCTAATGACCAAGTTGGTTTTTGAAAACCAACGCCTTTTTAAAACCCCTTTTCCGATGTTTATGGTAAAAATATCGGTGGCGACTCCATAGAACCCAAAACAAATAAGTCCTTGGGTTAGCCCGGTTATCGGACAACCCAAGGACACTTTTTGAAAACCTCGCCCCTAGGTTAGCCCGGTTATCGGACAACCTAAAGGCGTTGTAACCACCAATAAAAAACGCGAAAATCAAAGAAGAGTCGAAAAATCATCGCGTCGCTCCGACCGCGCCCCTTTTTAGGGAGGCGGCGACAGATGGCGACTCCACTGGGGAAGCCTAGAGAGTTGATCCCATTTAGTGATGGGCTGGCTTAAAAATAATTAAACTAGGAAAATAGGGCTTTTACCCTGCCTTGTATTATAACATGTTTTATTGTCTGGCTTTCAATAAACTGTTGTTTGTTTATACTTATGCAAATTGATTGAGATATAAACTGCACACAAATCCCTTGCACACTACAGTTCCCTCTATACCCGGGGGCAAGTGAGATAACCATAGGGAGTGGGTGGCAGGTACGGTTCGCTGTAGTTAGGGCCTTGTGCCCACCAGTATGATCGGAAACCACCACTCAAGGTGATAACCTTCCTCTTTTGGCAACAAGACCGACTCTGGCCTTAGTGCTGAGCATGGTTGGACGGCTGGAGAGTGGGGACCCTATAATGGGGGCACCTTGGGGGCCTTAGCCTGGTGAGAACAGTTAGAACATACCCTCGCCAATGCACTTTTCTGCAGGAAAACCCTACCTCGTGATTAAAACGACTTCTCGCCTATTCGCGGATGAGTGAATTGTATGTGCATTTGTTTGTTGCATTTGATTGCATAGCATAACCAAACAACAGAAAAAACTACAAAAAAAAATCCAAAAAATATTTTCACAAATAAACACCCTTATCTCGGACAGTCTGCCTTTTAGCTAGCCTGGTTTCAGGTTCTTTGTAAGCTAAGTAGCCACGCAGTTCCGACAGAAGAGATAAGGGACGATAAATATTCTTTCGCATAAAGCCATTTTTTATCTCGGACAGTCTGCCTTTTAGCTAGCCTGGTTTCAGGTTCTTTGTAAGCTAAGTAGCCACGCAGTTCCGACAGAAGAGATAAAAGGCTATAAAATAAAAAAAAATCAAAATAAAAAATCCAAAATAAATAAAATAATAAATAACAAAATCAAAACATAAATAAAGTAATGTTGACAAAGTCGTATCATTCATATTGCATCATAAGTGGAAAAACCAAGAGAAAAAAATAAGTGTGCATACGCATCATTTTAATAAATCCCTCAAAAGTAGGTCTTAGAGGCGTTTTTTGGGAAAATTAGTGGGTCAAATCCCCTATGGGTATTTGCAGCTTGGTTCTTCACCCTTTTCTCTTCGTTTTGACATGCTGTGCGTCCAAATCGGACAACCCAGTCAAAAGTTATGTCACTTTGAGCATCTACTGCCCTTTTGTACTGGTGCATGCATAAATGCATTCATTTTTGGGAACACTAGATATCCCTAAGACAATGGCGAAAGAGGCCCCGAGCACATTTTTGACCTTCGCGACAAGGAAGGGACAAGTGTACTAAGATGTGATGGCGATTGCCATTATACTTGTCAAAATCTATGATGGGGAATGAACCATTACACCGAGGTGGGTAGGATACCCCACAAAGCGTAAGCTTTAAGGAGGATACCTAAGTCATTGTCTTAAGGAATATCCATCTCATATATCATTCAATAAAAATCTTTTTGCATTCTATAAAGCGGCTGGTATTCTTCATGCCCTCATCCGCATACAAAAAAAAAACACAAAAATCCCAAACACTATCATACGTCATGTTAGAAAATAAAACATGATAATGTTTAGGAAAAAACAAACACTTGCATACACGCATCCATCAAGCTTCATCCTCATGCATTTAATAGACAGTCGAGAAAGTGGACATTCCTCAATACCATGTGAAGAGGATAAGGCATTCGCATGCCATACACGGGAAATCAAAAAGAAAAATTTGAATAAAAATATTTACCCGCCTATGGGTTCATTTAGGCTTCTCCGCTTTCAAAAAAAATGTACTTTGAAACATTGCATTGAGGAATGTACATTGTCTGGATGAAATAAATAAAATTGTTTGTTTTCATCATCTCTTCAAACATCTACTGCATTCATAAATTGCATTCATTCTCACTTTAATAATAATAAGATAATAAAAAAGAAAGGATTAATTGATGTGCTTCCCACGAATCGAAGTAGGATGGAGAGTAAGCCTTTCGTCATCAAGTTCTCCCCAATGGTTGATCCGCCCAAGGAGGATAATAAGCCTCACCCGTTGGGTATCCGAGTTAATAAGGAAGAGGGGGGCAAGGATGTCGTTACATTCATTCACCCCATACATCAAATAAAATTGTACCATTGAGATACGCAGAAACATCGTCCATCAATGAAGATATCTCCAGTATAGCCAACATTCGGGGGCAAAATTAGAAGTGAAAGAATCTACACCCCCAGGAGCTATAAGGCAATGCTCCCAAGAATAAAGAAAAAATAAAAAGACCGAAGAAAAACATAATCCAAAAAGGAAATTGAAGAGACTTTTGGATTCACGACGCTGAGGCAATTCACGACGCTCCACCAAAAGAGACAAACTCAGGGTAGGCGACAAGCTAGTCACAGTTTGAGCTAGAGACGACATTCAGATTAGCAAATCATCTGCCCTACCTTGAATGGATGCGGCGGAAGAGGACCTAGGACCTTTGAAATATCTTTTGCCAATAGAAAAAGGCTTTCCCAACAATATGAAGGTGACCCACGTGATGAGAAAATATGGATGTCGCCCAAACCAAGGGCTCATTAGAAACTCTCAAGGAATAAGGGAGCCACCGGATTTTAAAGACAATCCTTCGAAGTTTTATCCTGCAAAGGATCAAGCTACATAGAGAAAAGGGAAGTCTCCCCCCTGCACCTCAAATCAGATTCTCCCATATAGAGGGGTTCAAGCGTCAAAAGCGACTTTAGTCATTAGGTGTTCTCCTTCTGATTCTTAGGGTTTATAAATCCAATGACTATTAGAGATTACTCCTCGGGACTAGCCCGACCCCCGAGCATTGTAGGGCACATATTTCCCTATTAATTACAAAGAATGTCATTCTTACTATCTGCTTCTCTTCTTGCTATTAATGTCCAAACCTCATTAATAACCATGTTTAAGCAAACGTTTTGAAAAGTGCGTCAAAGTAATCAAATTGCGCCATTGACCAAAATAAAAGTCAAATCCATCACCACTGATTGACTAGAAACACAAAATAAAGTTTTACCTCGTCATAAGTAAAGCCGTGTTTCGCCAATGTTGTGCAAAAAGGAAAAAAAAATCAAAAGAAGCCCATAAAAGCTAAAGGCCAAAAAAGTGAGGGCAAGATACCCGGTAGGAAACCCACCAAAGGGGGCTACGCAAAAGTTAGGGTAAACCCGCTAGGAAACCCGAGCAACCATAAAGGGTAGCCTAGGCAAAAGTTAGGGTTACAAAATAAAGTCCGCTAGGTTTCCCAAAGCAAGAAAAATGAAACCTAGGCAAAAGTTAGGGTTACAAAATAAAGTCCGCTAGGTTTCCCAAAGCAAGAAAAATGAAACCTAGACAAAAGTTAGGACATAGCATAACATCCTAGGCTGAAGACCCAAAGGGTAGACTAGGGAAGTCAATCAGTCATAGCAAGCGCCATAGAATAAGACGCCACTCTATAAACAAAACGTTTGTTTAAACTAGCCTAAACACTCTAACCAACCTTGGCTAGCCGTGCTTACAAAAACCATTTTTGTCAAAATAAAACAAATCTAAAACACAAGCCTTTGAATTAAATATCCTCTTCTTTCTCTTCTCTTGACCCTTACTACTACAGCATTCTAGTAATTAGTAGGGAAATGTGGATATAGTAGTCAATAGGAGGATTAACATCCCCAAGGAAAGGGAGGGACACACTGACATGGCAAGTCGCTCTGAAATCAACACAATCATTCTTCGGTCACGGTAAAATCAAGACGGCAAAATGGGTATAGCCTATCCCTGTCGACGAAAGCACATAACGTCAGAAGCTCATCAGAAGCTCAAGCACATTGGTTAATCCTTTTGAAAAATTAATTGAAATAGTGTTATAGGATGCATATCGTAAACATTGCATGCATATGATAGGCTCCTATCTCTCAAAAAAGAGAAGATAAAGAAAAAATGAGAATAAAAAGAATAATGCCTGCTAGGAGATTCTTAGGCAAAAGTTAGGGTAGCCTGCTAGATCGAAAACCCGCAAA
Organism: Sphenostylis stenocarpa; assembly: GCA_963425845.1. Lineage (NCBI taxonomy): Eukaryota > Viridiplantae > Streptophyta > Magnoliopsida > Fabales > Fabaceae > Sphenostylis > Sphenostylis stenocarpa. The sequence continues at coordinate 32,471,318 of OY731400.1, read as the reverse complement.
GGGCGGTCTAGGCAAAAGTTAGGGCATTCATAAAAAAGGAGAAAGCCCGCTAAGATATCCTAGGCAAAAATTAAGGCAGCCCGCTAGACCGAAAACCCCAAAAGGGCGGTCTAGGCAAAAGATAGGGCTAAACCAAAAAATGAATAAAAGAGAGGGGCCCCTCATCATAATCATAAAAAGTCCAGCAGGAGAAAGCCAGTCACTTTTCCAGATGCATCAATCAATAAGAATAGATTGCATTTAGGGCATCCACACACAAGTAGTCGCACAAAACGACTTTGTCAAGATAAAAAATGAAAAATAAGATAAAAATCACTTCAGACAAATAACAAAAAAAAACGAAAAGCATTCATGCATATAAGGAGACTAGCTCCATGTTTGTGATTGAAAACAGGATCACTGAGACTGAGTCTCCAAATAATGCCCTCAAGAAAACGGAACAAGTCGTCAATCAAGCAGCTCATCGAAATAAGAGCTTCTGAAAATCAAGAGCTTCAACTACCATCCTTCTACCCAGAAAAGAAGGCACAAGAAAGTAATAAGTCTCCTTGCTCTCCCTCAAGTGAGTTGTTATAAGAAGCTTCCAGAAGCCAAAGCTCCAATCATCAGACATCATAAAAGAAAAGCCGACGGAAAGGCTTAGTCATCCCCAAGAGGATCCCTTCCTACTCCGAAGGCAAAACAAAAATACTCCCCATGGCTCAGCACCGCCATCACATGAGTCATCAAGCACACTCACCCAAAGTCTCCTCCACACTCCCCGATGGAAAATAAAGGCTTCAAGAGCCCACCATCATCAACAATCAAAAGAGTCCAGTCTCCATACCAACAAGGGCTCAACAAAAAACAAAAAAAGGAAAAAAGAAGAAAAACCCTTGCTTCCCCAGCGGATGTCCAAAAAGGCCATGATAGAGAAGGCCAAATAAAAATCCTCAAGTGGATCTCCAAAAAAATTCAACAACAAAAAAAAAAGAATCAGAAATTCCCACTCTCCAGTAGAATAAGAGCTTCCCAAGTTTAGCTCGCATCAACATCAATCAAGGAGCCAGGACTCCATTCCCAGAAAAGAAAAATCAGATCCCCAGGAAGTCAACTAATTCCCTGGTGGATCACTAAAGAAATAAAAACGTCATCTCTAGTGGACTTCCCCCCCCCCAAAAAAAAAAAGAAGGGAAAAAGCCAGCGTAATAAAAAGAGACTAAAAAGTAAAAAGGCTTACGCATTATCCCCATGAAAAAGCCAGATTTCAAAATCGCGATAAAAAAGAGATAAATCGTGGAAAAAGGCAAAATCAAATAAAAATCCTAACTTCTAGGAAATCAAATCCCTAAAGTGGGTCACCTCAGAAAAAGGGAAAATCAACGAAAAAAGAGGAATCAGAAATTCCATTCCCCCAACAGAACAAGAGTATCGGCAAAGCCATCTCATACCATCAACATCCAACAAGGAGTCAAAACTCCATCCCCTCAAGGGGCAAATCAAAATCTGATCCCCGGGAAGGCAACCAATTCCCCGGTGGATCAATCAAAAAGAAAGATCATCTCTAGTGAGCCTACGACAAAGGCAAATTCCAGACTCACATCCTTAGAAGAGTCATTTGCCTAGGCGTAGGCAAGATCTGGCGAGCGAGAGCCAATTTCCCCAGAAAGGGACATCAACCTATTCAGAGGCAAGCAAGTATAAAGTCTTCACCACTAATGAAGCATCCGCCTACTCGTAGGCACGACAACAAAAAAAAAAAAAAAAAAACTCCATTTCCCCGGAGGAATAAGAGCTTGAAGAAACCAACTCTCATCAACACCAAACAAGGAGTCACAACTCCATTCCCCAAAGGGCGACCAAAATTAGATCCCCGGGAAGGAAACCAATGCCCCAGTGGATCAATAAAAAAGAAAGATCATCCCCAGTGAGCCTATTGCAAAAGCAAAACTTCAAACGCATATCCCCAGAAAGTTACTTGCCTATATCACCTAATATGGACATCCCTAGTGGAACGCATAGGCAAAACCTTGCAAGCAAAAAAGCAACATTAGCCTATTTAGAGGCAAAGAAGCGAAACCAAAAGTCTCCAAATGAAGCATCCGCCTACTCAGAGGCATTACCAGAAACTCAATGGAGTATTTCCCTACTCAGAGGCACCCTCAAAATCAACAAATTTCTCAATGGACATCTGCCTACTTAAGAGGCCTCACCAAGATCAACAAATCCCCAGAGGATTCATGCCTACCTAAGAGGCACCCATCAGAAATCCCCGACAACCGGCAAAGTCGGATGACAAATACCAAATGATCAAAAACAAAAAATCCCTAGCAAACAACAAGCTGGATGGCTATCAGGAAAAGCCAAAATCACCCGACCAACCAGCAAGAGTTGGGTGATCACCACAAGAAAAATCAAAAGTCAAAGAATCCCCAGCACAGACCGGACGACAATTCCCAGAAAGGACAAAAAACAAAGACAGAACACATCTCAACAACGGCACATGATCAGAATCAGTAAGCCGCCACCATCGCCGAAGGATCAGCTACCGCAAGAAGGGGCATCCAGAGGCACCAAACCGGAGGAGGGTTCGTACTCGTCAAACCGAAGGATCAGCTACCGCAAGATGGAGCATCCGAAGGACAAACACCAGATGAGGGTGTGTACTCATCAGGCCTTACAGAAGAGGGCCTACCAGGCAGGGGTTCATACTCGTCAAAACATCAGATGGGGGTGTGTACTCATCAGGCCTTACAAAAGGGGGCTTACCAGGCGAGGGTTCATACTCGTCAAACCAGATGGGGGTTCGTACTCATCAGCCGAAGGGGTCAGCTACCGCGTCGAAGGAGCATCCCAGAAGCGCACAACACAACATCTCCCCAGAGGATCATCTGCAACAAGACAGTACATCCAAAGGGTAATTGGGCAAGAGGGTCAACTCCTTTACTCTCCAGTCGATCACCTCGGCACAAAAGGCCAAGCAGTTGACTGGTCGGGTAAAGGGGGGACAGCTGTAGACCCCAAATCTTGCTCGGCCTCAGAATAAAGTCAGAAAACATCCTATTTTGAAGACGGCTAAAGCTTAAAAAGTCATTAGGAGAGGCTATTAGGCTCCCGTACCAAGATAGGAAGTTTTTTTGGCCCGAAAATAAAGTTTCTCGCCCTGAAGGGACGAGACCGCCGTCTGGAAGGACCAGACCACCGTCTCGTCTCAGCGCCAGGACGAGACCGCCGTCTCGGTTTTCCAGACGGCGGTCTCGTCTCCTGCAAAGTCGAGACGGCGGTCTGGATTTTCCAGACGGCGGTCTCGATTTCTGCCATGGACGAGACAGCGGTCTCGACTTTCCAGACGGCGGTCTCGACCCCTGTCAGAGGAGACGGCGGTCTCGACCTGTCAGGCGCGAAAAACTATAAATAGGGGCTCTCTCCCCCTCATTTCCAGACAGAATACACAGAGCTCTCCCTTCTCTCTAGATTTTCTCTCTCTAAGAATCCCTCCGAGGCATTTCCGGAGTTTCTGAGCGTCTTTAGGCATAAACTGAGCGTTCTAAATCTTCTTTAGAATCCCTCCGAGGCATTTCCGGAGTTTTGAGAGTTGTAGAGTGAAGGGTTGCCAAAACGCACCCTCTCTTTAAAGAGAAATATATAAAAAGCTTGCTTTGGAGGTGCACATTCTCTCTCCTTCTAATTTTATCGCTTTCATTTAAATGTATGCAATAGATATTAGGGCCATGTAGTCACAATCTCTAAATACCGCATAATAAAAAGGGTAAAAGTGCTATTTTCCAGTTTAATTATTTATTCAAATTAGCCGGCCTATCATAGGGAACCCGAAAGGGGCGTCGTAAAGGAACTAATACTTCCTTTACACGTAACTAACTCCCTTACCCAATTCTGGTTCTAATGACCAAGTTGGTTTTCGAAAACCAACGCCTTTTTAAAACCCCTTTTCCGATGTTTATGGTAAAAATATCGGTGGCGACTCCATAGAACCCAAAACAAATAAGTCCTTGGGTTAGCCCGATTATCGGACAACCCAAGGACACTTTTTGAAAACCTCGCCCCTAGGTTAGCCCGGTTATCGGACAACCTAAAGGCGTTGTAACCACCAATAAAAAACGCGAAAATCAAAGAAGAGTCAAAAAACCATCGCGTCGCTCCGACCGCGCCCCTTTTTAGGGAGGCGGCGACAATGATAATCTATTAATACCCTACATAATTGATTATAACATTACAGCCATCCAAAAACTGTTTAATTAAGCAGAATTTAAGTTATTTCTAATATCCCTTAGTCTCTTCTAAGATCATAGAATCTATCCTTGGGAAGAGGCTTAGTAAAAATATCCGCTAATTGATGCTTTGTATCAACATACTCAATTTTACAGTTTCCTTTACTTATATGATCTCTCAAGAAATGATGTCTAATTTCTATATGTCTAGTCCTAGAGTGTATTACTAGATTCTTAGTAAGATTGATTGCACTTGTATTATCACACATCAAAGGAATATTATTTAGAAATATACTATAATCTTCTAGTTGTTGTTTCATCCACAAAATTTGAGCACAGAAATTACCAGCTGCAATATATTCAGCTTCAGTGGTGGATAAAGCAACACATGCCTGTTTCTTAGAATGCCAAGATACTAATGATGATCCTAATAAATGACAAGTTCCACTAGTACTCTTTCTATCTATTTTGCATCCACCATAATCAGCATCAGAATAACCTATTAAACTAGGAGAAGCTTCAGATGGATACCATAAACCAAAACCAGTAGATCCTTTTAAATATTTTAAAATTCTTTTTACTGCAATTAAGTAAGATTCTTTTGGACATGATTAAAATCTAGCACACACACAATCAGAATGCATAATATCAGGTATACTTGCAGTCAAGTATAACAGTGAACCTATCATACCTCTATACATAGATTGATTAATTTCCAAACCTGATTCATCCTTGTATAAATAGCATGAAGTTCCCATGGGTGTGTTAGCTTCCTTTGAAGTGTCCATTCCAAACTTCTTGAGAATCTCTTTGCAGTATTAGGTTTGAGAGACAAAAATGCCATCTTTAAGTTGTTTAATTTGAAGTCCAAGGAAGAGCGTTAATTCTCCCATCATAGACATTTCAAATTCTCCTTGCATTATCTTAGCAAATTCTCCACACAAAGAATTATCAGTTGATCCAAAAATGATATCATCAACATATACTTGAACCAATAAGATATGTTCTTTTACTTTCTTTATAAACAAATTAGAATCAATTTTTCCTCTAGAAAAATCATTTGAAGTTAGAAAACTACTTAATCTTTCATACCAAGACCTAGGAGCTTGTTTCAAACCATATAATGCTTTCTTCAATTTAAAAATATGATTAGGATAACTAAAATCTTCAAATCCAGGGGGTTGCTCCACATATACTTCTTCTTTAATAAACCCATTCAAAAAATGCACTTTTAACATCCATTTGATATAATTTAAATTTCATCAATGATGCATAAACAAGAAGTAGGCGTATAGCCTCTAACCTGGCAACAGGAGCATAAGTTTCATCATAATCAATACCTTCCTCCTGACAGTAACCTTTGGCAACAAGTCTGGCTTTATTTTTTGTTATATTTCCATCTTCATCAAGTTTGTTTCTAAATACCCATTTAGTTCCAATTACTTGATGTGATTCTTCTCTTGGGATTAATTCCTGTCGCCACTGTCAAAAAGAGGTGGTCAGAGCGACGCGATGGTTCTGACTTTTCCATTTTTCGCGTTTTTATGGGTGATGTTTACAATGCCTTTAGGTTGTCTGATAACCTGGCTGAACCTAGGGGCGAGGTTTTCGAAAAGGTGTTCTTGGGCTGTCCGATAACCGGGCTAACCCAAGAACTAATTTGAAGGGGTTCTTATGGAGTTGCCACCGATGTTTTTACCAGAAACATCGAAAAAGGAGGAAAAAGGCGTTGGTTTTTTGAAAAACCAACTTTGGTCGTTAAAATCAGAGTTGGGTAAGGGAGTTAGTTACGTGTAAGGGAAGTGTTGGTTCCCTTACAACGCCCCTTTCGGGCTCCCTATGATAGGTAAGCTATTTTATAAATAAACTTTTGAAAAGATGCTTTTACCCTTTTTATTTGCGGAATTAAAATAATGACTACATGACCCTAATTTCTATTATGCAATTTAATCATAAAAATAAAGGCAGTAAAAGAGAGGTAGAGAGTGAAGAAACCTCCAAAGCAAGCTTTTGATTAATTTTCTTGAAAGTAGGGTGCGTTTTGGCAGCCCTTCGCTCTTACAACGCCGAAAACTCTCTCGAAACACTATAAAAGGTCTCTAATACTCTCAAAAACTCTGGAAATGCTTCGAAGGGACTCTAGGAAAAGAATTTGAAGAAAGTGTAGAAGGGAAAGTGGAAGAACTGTGTGAAATGAGGGGGAGCGCTCACTATTTATAGGGATTCACGCTTGTCAGGTCGAGACGGTCGTCTCGCCATTCGGGACGACAGTCTCGACCTGCAAAAGTGGTGAGACGGCCGTCTCGTTTGGCGAGACGGCAATATCGACTTTCCAAGTGACGAAAAGGCCTTCTCGCCAAACGGGAGGGAGGTCTCGCCATTGGTAAGTGGCGAGACGGTGGTCCCGAAAAGCAAGACGGCAGTCCCGAAAAGCGAGACGACGGTCTCGACCCCTGAAGGCGAAAATCCTTATTTTTATACAGAAAATCCTTCCTATTCTAACATGGGGCCTAATAGTCTCCCCTGACTGTTGGCCTATCATGCCAAGAAGATCGACTGGAGGGTAAAGGAGTTGACCCTCTTGCCTGGTTACCCTTCAGATGGTGCGTCTTGCAGCGACTGATCTTCTGGGAGAAATTGTGTTGTGCACCTCCAGGATACTCCTTCTGAGGGTGGTCGATCCTTTTAGTTGACACATGGTAGAACCTCAGGATACTCCTTCTGACGGTAGTCGATCCCTCGGTTGATGGGTATAAACCCCCCATCAGGCTGGTAGTTGTAGTCCACTGTGCGTAGGACTGGATGAGTATGAACCCCCCATCAGGCTAGTGTTGAACATTCAAGGACTTGATGTTGCACTTGATGGACATGAAGATTGTTGATTTTGATGATGATTCAAGAACACAAAGACTTAGAGTGTTGAAGACTTGTTTTGTATTGTAATAACTCTGTTTCAATTAGATTGAGTCTGTGATATTAGAGTTTAAGATAGCCGGTACATAGTCTGCACCTTAGAAGCTTCAAAAAGCTCAAATATATCATCCAGGCTCGGCTTTAATCAATTAAATAGGGAAATTATCGATTAAAATAGTGAGAAAAATCATTTTCTGTAACAACTCACTGGTTTAATCGATTAAACCAACTTTTAATCGATTATCAGGCGGTTTAATCGATTAAACCACCTTTTAATCGATTAAAATAGAGAGGTTTGGGTTCTGTTGATATTTGGCTCTGTTTTAATCGATTAATACTTCTTTTAATCGATTATTTCAGTCAGATTTTGATTTTTAACTTCAAATCAAACCTATTTTCGAAAACCCTTTTCCCAAGAACCCTAATTCCGAAAATCCCAATTTCCAAACCCTAATTTCTCTACTTAAACTCTTCTATGGCACTCAGAAAAAAAGAACAACCTTTTTCATACAAAAGTTAAGTGTTGTAGTGCCAGAGAACTGTTTGCTGCAAGAAAAAGGGGCTTTCTGAACCTGGTGTGGACTAGAAGCGATAAGAATCACTAAGTGGAGTTCTTAGTGGATTGTGTGCTGTGCTGTCTCTGGCGAAAGTTGTTCTTCATCTCTTGTGGATTTCAAGAGAGGTGTTATCTTTACTTTATCTTTTCCATTGTAACTTGTCTGTAATAACTTTGTTTATAGTGACAGCGTTAATCCTCTGTTTGAGTGATTAGCAACTGGACGTAGGGTCTTTTGATCCGAACCAGTATAAATTTCCTGTGTAAGATTCTCTTCTCTTCTCTATTTACATTTACACAGTTTTTAATCGGTAAAATTTGGGGAAAAATTTGAAAACCTAATTTTTATTAAGAAACCAATTCACCCCCCCTCTTGGTTTTTGCCCGACCACGCGAACATTCCGCTACGCGATTCTAACAAGTGGTATCAGAGCTTGCTTTGATAGTCATTCAAATTTTCGAAAATGGCCGGACAAAATCAAACTTTTGCCGAAGGTGCGTCTATCAACAGACCCCCACTTTTTGCGGGTCAAAATTATCCTTTCTGGAAGGTACGTATGCAAATATTTTTAGAGTCTGTTGATAGAGGCGTTTGGGATGCTATTTTAAACGGTCCATTTGTTCCTAAAATTACTGAGAACGGTGTTGACGTTCTTAAACCTTTTTCTAGATGGACTGCAGAAGAAAATAGGAAAGCCCAATTTGACGTTAGGGCTAGAAATATAATTTCATCTGCTTTAACCCTTGATGAGTTTTACAGGATATCAGTTTGTAAGAGTGCTCAAGAAATGTGGGATAAACTAAGAGTAACTTATGAAGGAACCGATGATAGTGACTCGATTTCGGAGTCAAGTGATCTGGAAATAGAAGCTAACATTTGCTTGTTGGCAAAAGATAATATTTCTTCCGACTTTGAGGTTAGTGATTCCGACTCATCTTCAAGTGATGATGAAAATAATTATGATGAACTGCAAAATGCACATAATGAATTGTTTAGTGCCTTTATGGACTTGAAAAATGAATATAAATCTGTGAAAAAGAGTTTGAATAGATCCGAAAAGGAGGTGGAGTCCTTAAAAACGAAAATTTCATGTTTAGAGGAAAAGGAAACCTTAGAAACGAAAATTGTATGCATAGATGAGAATGATGATAAGAATATAGCATGTGCATCATGTAAAGAGTTTGAACATGATATTGATTTACTTAGACATTTGCTTGATAAATCTAAAAAGGAATTAAGTGATAGTTATAAGAATAAGGATAGTGTTCAAATTAAAGAAAATTGTCATGTTCCTTTGAAAAAGCCTAAAAGTAAAAATAGAAGAGTATGGGTTGAAAAAGTAACCGAAACTTCAATAGTTAGAAATGTATCATATTCTAAAATTACATCTAATGCATGCTTTTATTGTATGAAACATGTCCATACTTCAAATAGATGTAAAATAAAACATTTTGGTGTTCCTAAAGGAAAATATATTTGGGTTCCTATAGTTAAATGAATTGTTTGTCTCTTGTATTTATTCAAAGAAAATTGATCATGTTATGTTTTAAATAGAATGCTCATTAGGTCAATAATTAAATCTACTCCATATGAATTGTTTAATGGTAGAAAGCCTAATGTTGCTCATTTGAAAATCTTTGGATGTAAGTGTTTTGTGTTAAATAATGGAAAAGATAACTTAGGAAAATTTGACTCTAAAGCCAATGAGGGCATTTTCTTAGGTTATTCATTAACTAGTAAGGCTTACAGGGTATTTAATAGAAGAACTTTAAATATAGAAGAATCTATTCATGTTACTTTTGATGAGATTGTAGACCTTGGGGGAAATCCTCTTGAGTCAAATAAAGAAATTGCAGGTGATGATGCATATATAAGAGAGGCTCTTGATGAATTATATTTGGAAGAAAATGAGCCTTCTCAAACGCCTGAATTAGCAAAAGAATGGCAATCACCTAGAGGACTCTCAATGGACAATATCATAGGTGACATCTCAAAAGGGGTAAGAACTAGAAATATGACTAATTTTTGTATGTCTGTAGCTTTTGTGTCACAGATTGAACCCAAAAACGTTGAGGAAGCACTTAAAGATGATTAATGGTGCATAGCCATGCAAGAAGAACTTAACCAATTTGAAAGGAATCAAGTCTGGGAATTAATCCCAAGGGAAGAATCATATCAAGTTATTGGAACCAAATGGGTGTTTAGAAATAAACTTGATGAAGATGGGAACATAACAAAGAATAAAGTCAGACTTGTTGCAAAAGGCTATTGTCAGGAGGAAGGTATAGATTATGATGAAACTTATGCTCCTGTTGCCAGGTTAGAGGCTATACGCCTACTTCTTGCCTATGCATCTTTAATGAAATTTAAACTATATCAAATGGATGTTAAAAGTGCATTTTTGAATGGTTTTATTAAAGAAGAAGTTTATGTGGAGCAACCCCCTGGTTTTGAGGATTTTAGTTTTCCTAATCATGTTTTTAAATTAAAGAAAGCTTTATACGGGTTGAAACAAGCTCCTAGATCTTGGTATGAAAGGTTAAGTAGTTTCCTAACATCAAATGATTTTTCTAGAGGAAAAATTGATTCTACACTGTTTATAAAGAAAGTTAAAGAACATATCTTATTGGTCCAGGTGTATGTTGATGATATTATTTTTGGATCAACTGATAATTCTTTATGTGTAGAATTTGCTAAGATAATGCAGGGAGAGTTTGAAATGTCTATGATGGGAGAATTGACATTCTTCCTTGGACTACAAATCAAGCAACTGAAAGATGGCATTTTCATCTCTCAAACCAAATACTGCAAAGAGATCCTTAAAAAGTTTGAGGAAGCTAACACACCCATGGGAACTTCATGCTATCTAGACAAGGATGAATCAGGTTTGGAAGTTAATCAAACTATGTATAGAGGTATGATAGGATCACTGTTATACTTAACTGCAAGTAGACCTGATATTATGCATTCTGTCTGTGTGTGTGCTAGATTTCAGGCTTGTCCTAAAGAATCTCATCTAATTACAGTGAAACATATTTTAAAATACTTAAAAGGAACTACTAGTTTTGGTTTGTGGTATCCGTCTGATGCTTGTATGAGTTTAATAGGATATTCTGATGCTGATTATGGTGGATGTAAAATTGATAGGAAAAGTACTAGTGGGACATGTCATTTGTTAGGTTCATCCTTAATATCTTGGCATTCTAAGAAACAGGCATGTGTTGCTTTATCTACCACTGAAGCTAAATATATTGCAGCTGGTAGTTGTTGTGCTCAAATTCTGTGGATGAAACAACAGTTAGAAGATTATAGTATCTTTTTAAATGACATTCTGTTGATGTGTGATAATACTAGTGCAATAAATCTTACTAAGAATCCAGTAATGCACTCTAGGACTAAACATATAGAAATAAGACATCACTTTTTGAGAGATCATATCAGCAAAGGAAACTGTAAAATAGAGTATGTAGATACCAAACGTCAATTAGAAGATATTTTTACTAAGCCTCTACCCAAGGATAGATTCTATGATCTTAGAAGAGACTTAGGGATATTAGAAATAGCTTAAATTCTGCTTAATTTGACTGTTTTTGGATGGTTGTAATGTTATAATTCATTTTGTAGGATGTTCATAGGTTATCATGTGTTAAAACACTCAAAACAGGGCATTCCTCTATGGAATAATCGATTAATTGGAGTAATAATCGATTATTTGCATCCAAAACACTTAAAACAGGGTATTCCTCTCGGAATAATCGATTAATTCGTCCATTAATCGATTAAAACCAGTAATAATCGATTAACGACCCAAAATAATCGATTAAACGAGTCTGAAGTGATTTAATCGATTAATTTGAATTTTAATCGATTAAATCCGACCAAGTTTGCTTCCTAGCCGTTGCCAACGGATATTTTGACCATTATTCCCTTCCATATGAACGTTGTAGATGCTTGGTTATAAATAGGGACCTTCATTTCACTTCTACTCACTTCTATCTCTTGAAATCAAGCTATCTTGCCTTATTCTAGCTACCTTGCCCTCTTCTCAATACACTTAGCTTTCTAAATCTTCTTGTTACTCTTCTAATCTTTCAATGGCCTCATCTTCTCGTGCCAAGATCCCTACTAGAAGAAGATCTGCACCCTCATCTCGAACCCGTCCTAATTCTATAGAAGAATGGATTTCCGATACAGATAGCCAACAAGAATTTCTGACCTACTGGAAGGAACGGGCTATTATTTCTCCCAAGTTTCTTATTGGTGAGCAATTCATCAATAGGGGATTCAATTTTCCCAACCTTCTTGAAATTCAAGGAGTTCTTCCCTTCATCCAAATGCAAGGTACGTATTATCCTGACCTTGTTAGGGTATTTTACTCTAGATTTAAATTTAGAGATCAAATTGCTACCTCTAGAGTAAAAGGCGTCACAATTATTCTTGACGATGATATTTGGGAAAACGTCGCTCACTTTCCAATTAGAGAAGATACTATTAACATTTATGGTGAGCTAGATGATTTTGACGAGTTCTTAGCTTACCGTTCTTTCTCGCGAAATCCCTCCATGGAGATTGGGCGTCTCCTTCATGCTGGACCTTTAAAAAAGGAGGAACGCATGATTCTCCATCTAATTGTTTGGATCCTATGTCCTCGAGCTACAAATCATGCCCAATGTTCTTCCATTGATCTTCGTATTATTCATGCCATAATGAATAATGAGCCGTTAGATTGGGGCGTTCTTGTCACTGTAGACCCCAAATCTTGCCCGGCCTCCAAATAAAGTCAGAAAGCTTCCTATTTGAAGACGGCCGAAGCCTAACAAGCCACTAGGAGAGACTATTAGGCCCCCATACTAGGATAGGAAGGTTTTTTGGCCCGAAAAATAAAGTTTCTCGCCCTGAAGGGACGAGACCGCCGTCTGGAAGGACCAGACCGCCGTCTCGTCTCAATGCCAAGACGAGATCGCCGTCTCGATTGTCCAGACGGCGGTCTCGTCACCTGCAAAGGTCGAGACGGCGGTCTGGATTTTCCAGACGGCGGTCTCGATTCCTGCAAAGGTCGAGACGATGGTCTGGATTTTCCAGACGGCGGTCTCGATTCCTGCCTAGTCGAGACGGCGGTCTAGATTATCCAGACAGCGGTCTCGACCCTCTGCCATGAACGAGACGGCGGTCTGGACTTTCCAGACGGCGGTCTCGACCCTGTTAGAGGAAACGGCGGTCTCGACCTGTCAGGCGTGAAAAACTATAAATAGGGGTCCTCCCCCCCTCATTTCCACACAGAATCAACATAGCTCTCCCTTCTCTCTAGACTTTCTCTCTCTAAGAATCCCTCCGAGGCATTTCTGGAGTTTCTGAAAGTTGTAGAGTGAAGGGTTGCCAAAATGCACCCTCTCTTTTAAAATATAAAAGCTTGCTTTGGAGGTACATATTCTCCCTCTCTATTTTTATTACTGCCATTTAAATTACGCAATAAAAGCTAGGGCCATGTAGTCATAAATTTAAATTCCGCATAATAAAAGGGTAAAAGCGCATTTTTCCAGTTTAATTATTTATTCAAAGTAGCCGGCCTATCATAGGGAACCCGAAAGGGGCGTCGTAAAGGAACTAACACTTCCTTTACACGTAACTAACTCCCTTACCCAACTCTGGTTCTAATGACCAAAGTTGGTTTTCGAAAACCAACGCCTTTTTAAAACCCCTTTTCCGATGTTTATGGTAAAAATATCGGTGACGACTCCATAGAACCCAAATTAAATAAGTCCCTGGGTTAGCCCGGTTATCGGACAACCCAGGGATACTTTCGAAAACCTCGCCCCTAGGTTAGCCCGGTTATCGGACAACCTAAAGGCGTTGTAACCACCAATAAAAAACACGAAAATCAAAGAGGGTCGAAAAAACCATCGCGTCGCTCCGGCCGCCTCCTTTTTGACGGCGGCGACAGATGGCGACACCACTGGGGAAGCCTAGAGAGTTGATCCCATTTAGTGATAGGCTGGCTCAAAAATAATTAAACCAAGAAAATAGCGTTTTTACCCTACCTTGTATTATAACATGCTTTATTGTTTGGCTTTCAAAATAACTGTTGCTTGTTTCTACTTACGCAATTGATTGAAATATAAATTGCACACAAAACCCTTGCACACTACAGTTCCCTCTATACCCGGGGCAAGTGAGAAAACCATAGGGAGTGGGTGGCGGGTACGGTTCGTCGCAGTTAGGGCCTTGTGCCCACCAGCGTGATCGGAAACCACCACTCAAGGTGATAACCTTCCTCTTTTGGCAACAAGACCGACTCTGGCCTTAGTGCTGAGCATGGTTGGACGACTGGAGAGTGGGGACCCTATAATGGGGACACCTTGGGGGCCTTAGCCTGGTGATAACAGTTAGAACCTACCCTAACCAATGCACCTTTCTGCAGGAAAACCCTACCTCGTGATAAAAACAAAGTCTCGCCTGTTCGGGGATGATCGAATTGTGTGTGCATACGATTGTTGCATTTGTATGTTGCATAGCATAAACAAACAACAGAATAAAATCACAAAAAATATTTTACAAATAAACACCCTTATCTCGAACAATCTGCCTTTTAGCTAGCCTGGTTTTAGGTTCTTTGTAAGCTAAGTAGCCACGCAGTTCCGACAGAAGAGATAAGGAACGATAAATATTCTTTCGCATAAAGCCATATTTTATCTCGGACAGTCTGCCTTTTAGCTAGCCTGGTTTCAGGTTCTTTGTAAGCTAAGTAGCAACGCAATTCCGACAGAAGAGATAAAAGGCTATAAAATAAACAAATAAAAATAATGAAATAATCCATTTTTCCAAAATTCACAAATAAGACCTGGTCCAAAAATATTGCATTCATAAAACATTCATATAGATAGTTTATTCTTTCGAAAAAATACGCAAATACCATACATCATGTAGAAAAACATGATAAATAGTAAAATAAACACTCACATTCAGTAAACATCATCTTCATCAAATCATACATTTTGGTTTTAGAAAATGGAGGGGACAAGTAGACAAGTGGGGAAGGTGGATATTCTCCGAAGCCATACTGAGAAGCTAGAACGGCTTAGTGCAACGATGCCACCGGAGGTCCGCGCCGATTTCGAAAAGTCCTATGGACGAATTCTGGACCTCCTAAAGATCAGTGTCGATCAAGTCTTCCTCAGGGTACTAATTCACTTTTGGAACTCCTGTCTGCGGTGCTTTGAATTTCCGCAGTTCGACATGGTGCCCACTTTAGAGGAGTATGAAACAATGTTGAAATGGCCCAAGTCAGCCGGGGTCCATATCCGCCATGAGGCGTATACTCCTGCAGCACCAGTCGCTGCCCTTATCCATCTACCATACCGACAAAGTACCCTGATAGGAAGAGGGAACACCCAGGGATGGAGAGTATCGATGTTAGAAGACCACCTGTCCTACCCGGGCCGAAAGGGCAGAGTGGGTTGCCTTCAACAAGACTCGGCATTATTAATCTTCGGAACGATCCCGTTCCCCTTCCATCTCGACACGATCGATCAAGCCGTCATGGACGCTTTCTTCGCCTGGGACGTGAACTCGAAGAGTCCCCTGCCTGCTATTCTTGCCGACACCTTGCTATCGGTGGATTTCTGCCATCAGAAGCAAGGGAGAACACTCCGCTGCTGCTCTTCGTTACTTTATGTGTGGAGCATTACGCACCTTTACGCCTCCAGTCACATGGGGATATTCCCCGACCCCTTGAGAAGCTTCTCCAAAATCCCCCTCCAGCGACGCCTGACTATAGAATGGAGGGATGAGTTAGAACAAAAGGAAGCCAACAGCATATCTTGTGTCTGCCCTTGGTTCCGACCCGGCCCAGTTCTCCTCAGATGTGGGAACTACCCGAATGTACCCTTGATAGGACTCAGGGGTTGCATAGCCTACTCACCTAGAGTAGCTATGAGGCAACTCATGAGGACTCAAACTACTATCTCCCGAGGGGAACTCGGAGGGCTGTGCTTCTTTGGAGACCCGTGCACAATCGCCAACTCACTGACCGTGAGGAAAGCATGGGAGAAGCCAGTCTACATGGGAGACAGAGAGCTAGGAAAAGCTCGGGTGACTGTCACCAGTGACTATGAGGCATGGAGGAGAAGAAGAGAGATGGCTCGACCATCCACCACACCCGCGCCAATCGCCAACAACGAAGAGCTGCAGGCACAAGTCAATGCCTTGACCCAGAGGGTAGAAATAATGGGAGCCCAGATACGGGCCCTTGAGGAAAAGGAACAAGCCTCTATCCTCACGATTGACGGTCTACAAAGGCAAAGCAAGAAAAAGGATCATGAAATAGAGCGCCTCAAGGACCAATGTGCTGACGCTAACGAACAAGCTATCCGAGCATCCAAAACTGCCAGAACCAGCTCGGATAGCCAACTACAGGAGATAACCGCCAGATCAGCACACCTTGAGGCGGAATCGGCTCAGCAGGCTCAAACGATCAAGGAGTTGTCAGAAGGGCTCCTCCAGGCTCAGATAGACCTCCGCCAAGAGCGAGAGAACAATAGAAAACTGAGCAGAGGTCTCTATGAGCTACGCCTTAAGGAGAAAAGCGGGCTAGCTCAGTACGACCAAGTACTTCAAGAGAAGGACCAAGCTGTTGCAAAGCTTGAGGAGCTACAAGCCTTGGTCATAAATCAAGAGGCAAAGATCAAAGAGGCTCAACATTACAGCGAAGAAATGAGCCAAGCAATCCACAAGCAAAGCGAAGTGCTCGCTCACCATGTCCGGGAAGCCGAGAGAGAATTACAAAGAAAACAAGACCCGCCTGTGGGTTTCTTTAGGCTTTTCCGTTTTTGCCAAAAGACACTTCGTAGTATGGAATAGGAGAATGTACACCTTCCAATGAATTAATGAAATCTTTTTCCTTATTCAACAATTGTCTACTTGCATACATGCACATGCATTTGCATATTTAATTTCCCCTCCTTCACGATTAATAAATAAGATAATAAAAAGGAAGGATTAACTAACACGTCTTCCAACTCAGAAGAATGGAGAGAAAGCCACTCCTAATAAAGCGCACCCCAACGGTCGAGTCATCACAAGAGGGAAATAAACCTCGGCCGTTGGTCCTCAAGAGTAAAGAAGAGGGGGCAAGGACGCCAGTGCGACTATTTATGCCATATCCTTTCCCCTACGAGTCAAATAAAGTTGTACCGTGGAGATATGGGGAGTCTTCACCAATAAAAGAAGAAATAACAAACATAGCCGGCATTGGGGGCACAACTAGAAGTGGAAGAATCTACTCCCCCAAGGACACACAGGAAAATGTCCTCCAAAATAAAGAAAAAAATAAAAAGACCGAAGAAGAAAAAGAAAATAAAGAATCCAAGGAGGAGACAGAGGAATTACTCCAGTTTATAAGGCAGAGTGAGTATTTCATTATTGACCAGCTCAATCGCACGCCTGCAAAGATCACATTGCTATCTTTGATAATGAGCTCGGAACCACACCAGAAAGCCCTGTTGAAGGTCCTGAGCGAAGCGCATGTACCTCACACAATATCCCAAGAAAAGGTTGAAAGGATCATCGGTCACATCACGGCAAACGATCACCTCACCTTCACAAAGGAAGAACTCCCTCTCGAAGGGTCAAAGCATAACAAGCCCTTGCATATCTCGGTTAAATGCAAGGAATACCTCATCGCCAAAGTTCTTGTGGATAACGGGTCGTCCCTGAACGTGATGCCCAAGTGCACGCTGGATAAGTTGACTATCCAAGGAACCCGTCTGCGCCCGAGCAGCACCATCGTTCGAGCCTTCGACGGATCAAAACGAGAAGTAGTGGGAGAGATCAATTTGCCAATCCAAGTGGGACCCACTATCTTCAACGTCGATTTCCATGTCATGGATATTACTCCAGCATACAGTTGTCTCCTCGGCAGGCCTTGGATTCACGACACTAAGGCAGTACCTTCGACGCTCCACCAGAAAGTCAAGTTCATAGTGGACGACAAACTAGTCACGGTTCAAGCAGAAGACGATATCCTGATCAGTGGACCGTCCACTCAACCTTATGTGGATGCGACTGAAGAGGCTCTTGAAACATCTTTTCAAGCGCTCGAAATTGCCAGTATAGAGCGACTTCCCAGAAATACAAAGGTAGCCTGCATGATGTTAAAGCATGGCTACCATCCTGGCCAAGGACTGGGGGCAAATTCCCAAGGAATGAGGGAACCCCCAAAATTCAAAGACAATCCTCATAAGTATGGCCTAGGATATAACCCTTTCAAGGGCCGAGCGGGAAAAGCAAAAGGGAAGTCCCCCCTCCGCACACTCAAGCAGATTTTCCGAAGTGGAGGGGTGCAAGCGTCAAGAGCCACTCTAGTCATTAGGAAATCTTTTTCTTTGTTTAAGGGATGTAAACCCCATGATTGTTAGAGATTATCCCCCGGGGCGAGCCTGACCCCCGGGCATTTTAGGGCACATATTCCCTTATTAATTAATAAAGGATGATTCTTTCTATTTGCTTCTCTTCTTTCTACTTCTGACTAGACCACATAAATAACCCTGTCTAAGTAAACATAAAAAGAAAAGAAGAATAAGAAGCGCTTCCAAATAATCAAACCTTCATCATTGCTATCATCATCGAGTTAGCTGATTAGAAGCACATAAAAACAAAGACTTCACCTAAGCCATGAAGGAAGTCACGCTTCGCCAATACTGTGAACAAAAAATAATAATACAAATAAATCCACAAAAAGAGAGAAAAAGCCCAGAGAAGCCAAAGGCCAAAGAAAAGGGCAAATTACCCGGTAGGAAACCCACTAAGGGGGCTACACAAAAGATAGGGTCAACCCGGTAGGATACCCGAACAACAATAAAGGGTAACCTAGGCAAAAGTTAGGGTTACAAATAAAGGTCCGCTAGGATTCCTCCAAAATTTTACAAGAGAGAGAACCTAGACAAAAGATAGGGCCAACACACAGTATCCTAGTTCGAAAACCCAAAGGGCGATCTAGGGAAATCAGCTAGCTATTAAAAAAAGCAATGGAAATAAAACCAGAGAGCGCAAATACAAAAAGAAGAAAGAGGAAAATGTTTGCTTAGACAAAGCTTAAACACCCAGGCTTAACCCTAGCCAGCCATTCTTACAAATCCTCTTATTAATAAAAATCAACCTTCTAAAACACAAACCATTGATTTTTACCCCTTTGCTTCTTTTCTCTTGACCCTCACGACAATATTCTAATAATTAATTTGGGAATATGGAGGCGTATAGTCAACAAGAGGATTGAAATCCCTAAAGCAAGGAAAAAGGGACACTGTATGACAAAGAGTGCTCCACAAAAAGAAAAAAGAGAAAGAAAGAAACTACTCTTCGGTCACAAGAAGTCCGGTATGGTACAGCATGTACAAAAGCACAGATCAGGAGGCACTCGGCGCTACAAGACACGTCGGTTAAATCCTTCTGAAATATTAACCAAAGTAGGCATTATAGGACATCAAACATGAAAACATTTGCATGCATAAAATGTTTTTGAACCAGGTCCTATTTCTTATGAGAAAAAAAAAAAAAAAAAACCCGAAAATTTGAGACCGCCGTCTGGATATTCCAGACCGCCGTCTCGGTTCCCTTGCAAATCGAGACCGTCGTCTCGAGAAACCAGACCGTCGTCTCGACTTAGGCAAAGTCGAGACCGCCGTCTGGGTTATCGAGACCGCCGTCTCGATCTGTTGGCAAAACGAGACCGCCGTCTCGACTTCCCAGACGGCGGTCTCGACCTGAAGAAAAATCCTATATAAAGGGGGCGCGCTTGGGGGGTTTCCTCACAACTCTCCAAGCCTCCAAAGCCTCCAACACTCATATTTTGCTCTCCCAAGTCTTCCCCACTCAAGATGTTCAGTAGAAGTGGCTCCAGGAAGAGAAGGGCCACCGCTAGTGCTAGCAGCTCGGCACCACCGCCACCCCCAGACCCTTCTCAACTTCAACCACAACACCAGGCCCGCCTGGACAATCTCAGGAATTACCAGTGACACTCCCTGCTGACACTGGACTTCGGCATCTTGGCCAAGTTCAGATGGGAAGAAGACGTCCGAGCACACATCGATAGCATCGGGTGGGGTTTTCTGCTACAGCCTCCACCCGTTCATGTGTACCCACAAGCGGTACTTGAATTTCTGGCCTCGGTCTCTCTCATTGAGATGCCCTCTATGGCCTCAGGCATGCAGCCCACCAAAATGGTCAACTATTTTATGGGTGGGCAATACCACACTACCACTTTGGAGGAATTCAATGTGTCCATTGGATTCATCCGGCCCGAGGCGGCGTTAACTCCGGGAGTACCGTGAGGCCATTTGCTCTAGGCCCACCAACCTCACCGCCGCCGAGATGTGGCATGAGCTCACAGGAGCCACCACATTGCCCTCATTGATGAGGGGTCTCGCACTCCCCCACCACTCCGCATCCGCCACAAGCCGCCGGCAGTGCACCATCCATGCAAGAAAAGAGAGTCGGGGAAGATATCCCTCCCCGACCTCTTTGTCCTCTATTGCATGCACCGGAGACGGCGCCGCAATCCCGGTACTTCCTCCCGAGGGCCCCGAAGGACTTTGGGAGTAGATCCACAGGGGCCATCCTTGTGGCTCCCCTCATCACCCCTCTAGCGAGAGAATGGGGTGCCCCGGCCGGGAAGAGCCGGCCCGCAATCCGCAACCCGAGCCCATCAACAGGCCAATGTCGGTCGGCATGGGGATGCCGATACGTCGGGGAGGCCGGCTCGCCCGCATCCCACCCCGGACTTTGAGCTGGACCTCCGGGGAATAGTGGCGATGTAGGATACGCCCACATCTCCCAGCTCCCAGCAACAGCAGCAGTAGCAGCAACGACAACAACCACCACCGTACACGGAGGACTTTGCTGGCCTCCACCAACACATGGACGATCTGAGCCAGCAGCTGGGCCAAATGGCGATATGGCAAGAGCAGCAGACCCAGTGGCGGCAGGTCCAAGACACTCGCCAACAGGCCTTTCAGGAGGGCCAAGATGAGATCCGCCAAGAGCAGCAGAGGATGCGGCAGGAGTGGACGACGTTCCAGGAGGATTACAACGATGAAATCCAGGAACAAATCGACTTCCGCTACCACATGTATAAACATTTTCCCTACCGCACCCCTTCTGATGATGATGACTCTTAGGGACTGTACTGGTTAAAATAAAAAGTCGTTGTAATAAAATTTCCTATGAATAAAATTTTATTTCCCGCATCCTTTGCCTTCTTTTGCAAAAGCCAGCATAACAAAAAAAAAAGCTTAAAAAAGAAAAAGGCGTTCGCTCAAAGAAAAAAAAAGCCAAAATCCAAAATCGCGAGAAAAAAGAGATAAAACCGCGAGAAAAAGGCAGGAGTCGAATAAAACTAAGACCCATCCGACCAAAAGAGCAAAAAACAAGAATCCCCAGCAACCAACAAGAGTTGGATGGACAACCAACAAAACCCCCGGCGCAGCCCGGACGACCATCAAGTCCAAGAACATCTACCAACACAGAAATCACTCCCCAGTTAAACGGCGCATGGGCCACCCGAACAGTAAGCTGCCACTACCAGCCTGATGGGGGGTTCATACCCATCCAGTCCCACACAACGGACTGTAACTACCAGCCTGATGGGGGGTTTATACCCATCAACCGAAGGATCAGCTACGTCAGGAGTAGTATCCGGAGGTTCTACCAACGTGTCAACCAAAGGGATCAGCTACGTCAGGAGTAGTATTCCAGAGGTGCACAAACACAACATATCCCCAGAGGATCACCTTCCACAAGACGGGACGTCCGAAGGGTAGCCGGGCAAGAGGGTCAACTCCTTTACCTTCCTGTCTACCTGTCTGGCACAACAAGCCAACAGTCGACTAGTCGGGTAAAGGAGGGGCAGCTGTAGACCCCAAATCTTGCCTGACCTCCAAATAAAGTCAGAAAGCTTCCTATTTGAAGACGGTCGAAGCCTAACAAGCCACTAGGAGAGACTATTAGGCCCCCGTACTAGGATAGGAAGGTTTTTTGGCCCGAAAAATAAAGTTTCTCGCCCTGAAGGGACGAGACCGCCATCTAGAAGGACCAGACTGCCGTCTCGTCTCAACGCCAGGACGAGACCACCGTCTCGATTTTCCAGACGGCGGTCTCGTCACCTGCAAAGGTCGAGATGGCGGTTTGGATTTTCCAGACGGCGGTCTCGATTCCTGCAAAGGTCGAGACGGCGGTCTGGATTTTCCAGACGGTGGTCTCGATTCCTGCCTAGTCGAGACGGCGGTCTGGATTATCCAGACGGCGGTCTCGACCCTCTGCCATGAACGAGACGACGGTCTGGACTTTCCAGACGGCGGTCTCGACCCTGTCAGAGGAAACGACGGTCTCGACCTGTCAGGCGCGAAAAACTATAAATAGGGGTCCTCCCCCCCTCATTTCCACACAAAATCAACATAGCTCTCCCTTCTCTCTAGACTTTCTCTCTCTAAGAATCCCTCTGAGGCATTTCCGGAGTTTCTGAGTGTCTCTAGGCATAAACTGAGCGTTCTAAATCTTCTTTAGAATCCCTCCGAGGCATTTGCGGAGTTTCTGAGAGTTGTAGAGTGAAGGGTTGCCAAAACGCACCCTCTCTTTTAAAATATAAAAGCTTGCTTTGGAGGTACATATTCTCCCTCTCTATTTTTATTACTGCCATTTAAATTACGCAAGAAAAGCTAGGGCCATGTAGTCATAAATTTAAATTCCGCATAATAAAAGGGTAAAAGCGCATTTTTCCAGTTTAATTATTTATTCAAAGTAGCCGGCCTATCATAGGGAACCCGAAAGGGGCGTCGTAAAGGAACTAACACTTCCTTTACACGTAACTAACTCCCTTACCCAACTCTGGTTCTAATGACCAAAGTTGGTTTTCGAAAACCAACGCCTTTTTAAAACCCCTTTTTCCGATGTTTATGGTAAAAATATCGGTGGCGACTCCATAGAACCCAAATTAAATAAGTCCCTGGGTTAGCTCGGTTATCGGACAACCCAGGCATACTTTCGAAAACCTCGCCCCTAGGTTAGCCCGGTTATCGGACAACCTAAAGGCGTTGTAACCACCAATAAAAAACGCAAAAATCAAAGAGGGTCGAAAAAACCATCGCGTCGCTCCGACCGCCTCCTTTTTTACGGCGGCGACAGTCACAATGACCATGTTAAAAGCAAAACGTCATCCCACATTCAAAATTCCATATGCTTTACTTGTCTCTCGTATTCTTGAATATAAAGGAGTGAATGTTGAAGGTGAACAAGCAGTTAGAACAAATAACTTGAACCGTATGCTGGACAACACATTGATTCAACTCCAAATGGTGCGTGTCAATGATATTTATGTTCACAAAGATGACGTTCCTAATCAAGGTGATGCTAATGAAGATTCTGATGAAGATATGCCTCCAGCTGCTGAGTTTCCCTCTGATCAAATCCAAAGTGTTGGAACTTCCTCTACTCATCCTGAAACCCGACAATCCATGGAAGACATGTTATCTGACATGAATCAGAGGATGCAATCATTCTTCACTCTTTCTGGAGTACGGCATGAGGAAATAATTCACTGTATATCTGATGTAGATGATAAAGTGTGCCATTTAGAAAATAGATTTGATGCACACTATAATGATGATGATAGTGCAGAATTTTAAATTTTGTTGATTATTTTCTTTTTGTTATTTTTTCTTGTTATTGTAATGAATGATTGTTTTCTGCAATAAAATATGATGTTTCTTTAATGCTTTGATTGAGGGGGAGTTATCTCCAACTTATGCATATTTTGAGGGGGAGCTCTGATGATTGTTATTGCAGAGTTATTTTTTATTATAATCAAAATAGGGGGAGAAATATTTAAAGCCTCTTATGAATTGCATTTAAATATTATCTGGTATGTTTAATGTGTTTGTTAGTATGACAGATAAAACAGGTTATTACAAGGCTTTAAAAGATAATTTTGATCATCATCAAAAAGGGGGAGATTGTTGAACATTCAAGGACTTGATGTTGCACTTGATGGACATCAAGATTGTTGATTTTGATGATGATTCAAGAACACAAAGACTTAGAGTGTTGAAGACTTGTTTTGTATTGTAATAACTCTGTTTCAATTAGATTGAGTCTGTAATATTATAGTTTAAGATAGCCGGTACATAGTCTGCACCTTAGAAGCTTCAAAAAGCTCAAATATATCATCCAGGCTCGGCTTTAATCGATTAAATAGGGAAATAATCGATTAAAATAGTGAGAAAAATCATTTTCTGTAACAGCTCACTGGTTTAATCGATTAAACCAACTTTTAATCGATTATCAGGCGGTTTAATCGATTAAACCACCTTTTAATCGATTAAAACAGAGAGGTTTGGGTTCTGTTGATATTTGGCTCTGTTTTAATCGATGAATACTTCT
Source organism: Sphenostylis stenocarpa (assembly GCA_963425845.1). Lineage (NCBI taxonomy): Eukaryota > Viridiplantae > Streptophyta > Magnoliopsida > Fabales > Fabaceae > Sphenostylis > Sphenostylis stenocarpa. The sequence goes on along the minus strand of OY731400.1, from coordinate 32,447,215 downwards.
TTTAATCGATTATTTCAGTCAGATTTTGATTTTTAACTTCAAATCAAACCTATTTTCGAAAACCCTTTTCCCAAGAACCCTAACTCCGAAAATCCCAATTTCCAAACCCTAATTTTTCTACTTAAACTCTTTTATGGCACTCAGAAAAAAAGAACAACCTTTTTCATACAAAAGTTAAGTACTGTAGTGCCAGAGAACTGTTTGTTGCAAGAAAAAGGGGCTTTCTGAACCTGGTGTGGGCTAGAAGCGATAAGAATCACTAAGTGGAGTTCTTAGTGGATTGTGTGCTGTGCTGTCTCTGGGGAAAGCTGTTCTTCATCTCTTGTGGATTTCAAGAGAGGTGTTATCTTTACTTTATCTTTTCCATTGTAACTTGTCTGTAATAACTTTGTTTATAGTGACAGCGTTAATCCTCTGTTTGAGTGATTAGCAACTGGACGTAGGGTCTTTTGATCCGAACCAGTATAAATTTCCTGTGTAAGATTCTGTTCTCTTCTATATTTACATTTACACAGTTTTTAATCGGTAAAATTTGGGGAAAATTTTGAAAACCTAATTTTTATTAAGAAACCAATTCACCCCCCCTCTTGGTTTTTGTCCGACCACGTGAACATTCCACTGCACGATTCTAATAGCTAGTAGTTGCAGTCCATTGTGCATCGGACTGGATGAGTATAAACCCCCCATCAGGCTGGTACAGTCCACTGCGTAGGACTGGTGGTGGTGGCGGCTTACTACTCAGGTGGCTCATGCGCTGTGTGTTGAGATACTTTCTTTTGTCTTTGTTTTTGTCTTTTCTGGGGAGTGGTCGTCCTGTATGTATCGGGGGTTCTATTGGTGTTCATCTAGCTTGTTAGTTGTTCAGATGGTCTTGTTTATTTGTTCGACTCTTGCTCGGTTGTCGAAAATTTTCTTGGTCAATGTGGTTGACTTGTTTTGTTTTTTATCCTACCCTTTTCCGAGGTTTATATCTTTTTTGTCGCGATTTCGGATTTTGGCTTTTTCGGGGGACTAAGCGTAAGTCTTTTTACTTTCAGTTTCTTTTTGCTACACTGACTTTTTCGAAAGGGAGAGCAAAAATGGATGAAGTAAAATTTTTTATTTTTGATAAATTTTTTGTTACAACATTTATTTTTTAGTACTATCCCTAAGACAACGGACTTGAGCCGGGAGACGATCCGGAAGAAGGGAATTGCCAGTACATGTGCCTCCGAAATTCTGCCTGGTCTCGGACTTCGTCGAGGTGTTCTTGTCGCAACATTGCCAGGTCTTGCCTTATTCCCTCTTGGAACTGGCCGAATGTCTCCAACCTTGTGTTGAAGGCGTCCTACCTTAAGGACATCTGGTCCTATCTTAGGGACATTTGGTTGAATTGCTGGCGCAAGTCGTAGATGTTGCAGTTGATGCCAGCAAAGTCGTCCGTGTACTGTTGCTGTTGTTGTTGTTGTTATTGTTGGAATTCTGGGGGTGTAGGGAGATCTTGCATTGCCACGATGTCCCGGAGATCCAGAGTTATGTCCAGGGAGGGGTGGAGGATCAACCGAGACCCTTGGCGGAGCAGCATCCCCATGCTGACCAGGACAGACCCATGGATAGTCTCGGGTTGGAGGTTGGAGGCCATGTCTTCCCTGCCGCTGCACCCCCATTTTTCTACCAGTTGGGTGATGAGGGGGGCCATGAGGATGGCTCCCACGGGATGGCTCCCGAAGTCCTTGAGGGCCTTCAGGAAGAAGTAGTCGGGGTTGCACCGGCGCCCTTGGCTCATGCAGTAGAGGGCGAAGAGATCTGGGTGGGTGACCTTACCCTGACTCTCCTTCCACCCATGGACCGTCCCAGCCAGCAGCTTATGGCAAATGCGGAGGGCGGGGGTGAGTGTGGAGCCCTTCAGCAGGGATGGCAGAGTGTGCATCCCGGTCAGCTCCTCCCACATGTCGCAGGCGGTGAGGGTAGCGGGGCACTCACAGATGGCCTCCTGGTACTCCTGAGTCAGGACGTCCTCGGGTCGGACGAATCCAATGGATACATTGAACTCGTCCAGGGTGGTGGTCCGGCACATCCCGTTCATGAAGTATGTCACCATCTTCGTCGGTGGGAGGCCCGACACCATGGTGGGAATCTCGCAGTAGGAGATGGAGGTGAGGAATTCCATCACCGCCTGTGGGTAGACGTGAGTGGGCGGAGACTGGAGGAGGAAGCGCCACCCTATGCTGTCAAGGTAGGCGTGGACGTCGTCTTCCCACCCAAACTCGACGAGGATGCCGAAGTCCAGCCTCAGCATGGGGTGCCAAGTGTACCCCCGAACGTGTTCCAGGCGGGCCTGGTGTGCGGGTGAGAGCTGTGTGGGATCTTGTGGAGTAGGGGTTGTGGAGCTACTGGGGCCAGAAGAACCCCTTCTCTTTTTGGATGCGTCTCCTCTATGCATTTTGGTGGTAGAATGCTTGAATATAGGAGAAAGGAAGGTAGGAGTGCAGGAGAGAGTGTTTGAAACCCCCCCCTAGGCGCCCCTATTTATAGGATTTTCGTTCAAATTCGGGACCGCTGTGTGGAAGATCGGGACTGTCGTCTCGAATTGGCGAGGTTCGGGACCGCAGTCTGGAACTTCAAGACGGCGGTCTCGACTTTGACCTATGGCGAGACGGCTGTCTCGCCAAGCGAGAAGGCGGTCTCGTCCTTGTCAAAATCGAGACGGTGGTCTCGAATGTCGAGACGGCGGTCTCGTTTCAATGAGAGTCGAGACGGCGGTATGGAAGGACGAGACGACGGTCTCATTTTTTAGATGATTTTTTTTTTAAAGAAAATAGGACCTTGTTCAAAAACATTTTATGCATGCAATGTTTTTATGTTTGATGTCCTATAATGCCTATTTTATTAATTTTTCGGAAGAATTAACTGGCATGCCTTGTAGAGACAGGTGTCCTTTGATCTTGGTTCCTTCTGCTGTACTTGGATGCACTGTTCTGGACTTCACATGACCGAAGAATAATTTTCCCTTCTTTTTTCTTTTTCTTTTCTTTTTCTTTTTCTTCTTCTCTTTTTTTGTTTTTTTTACTTTGCCATGTTGGTGTCCCTTTTTCTTTACTTTAGGGGTTTCAATCCTCTTGTTGACTATACGCCTCCATATTCCCAAACTAATTGTTAGAATAATGTTGTGAGGGTCAAGAGAAAAGAAGTAAAGGGTAAATTCAACGGCTTGTGTTTAAGACGGTTTTTTTTATTCAGAAAAGATTTTGTAAGAACGGTTGGCTAAGGTTAGGCCTAGATGTTTAGGCTTTTGTCTAAGCAAACATTTTCTTCTTCTTTTTTTTTTTTGGATTTGCGCCTTAGCCTATTTCCATTGCTTTTTATGGTTGGTTGATTTCCCTAGATCGCCCTTTGGGTTTTCGAACTAGGATATTGTGTTTTGGTTCTATCTTTTATCTAGGTTCCTTCTTTGTTTTTGTTTTAGGGAATCCTAGCGGACCTTATTTTGTAACCCTAACTTTTGCCTAGGCTACCCTTTATTTTTGTTTGGGTGTTCTACCGGGTTGACCCTATCTTTTGTGTAGCCTCCTTTGTGGGTTTCCTACCGGGTATTTTGCCCTTTTCTTTTGGCCTTTGGCTTCTGTGGGCTTTTTCTCTTTTTTGTATTTTATATTATTGGTTTTCACAATATTGATGAAGCATGACTTTATTTATGGTGAGGTAAAGCCTTATTTTGTGCTTCTAATCGACCAACTTGATTGTGATGGCAATGGTAAATTTTGATTACTTGGATGCGCTTTTTATTCTCCTTTTTCTTTTTTGTTTACTTAGAAAAGGTTATTGTGAGGTCTAGTCATGAAATAGCAAGAAGAGAAGTAGATAGAAAGAAGTGTATTCTTTATTAATTAGTAAGGGAATATGTGCCCTGAAATGCCCGGGGGTCGGGCTAGCCCCGGGGGATAATCTCTAACAATCATTGAGTTTACATCCCTTAAGTGAAGAAAAAGATCTCCCAATGACTAGGGTAGCTCTTGACGCTTGCATCCCTCTGCTTCGGAATATCTGTTTGAGTGTGCGGAGGGGAGACTTCCCTTTCCTTCCTTCTGCTCGGCCCTTTGTAGGGTCATATCCTAGGCCACACTTGAAATGATTATCTTTGAATTCTGGGGGTTCCCTCATGCCTTGGGAGTCTGCCCCCAATCCTTGGCCAGGATGGTAACCATGCTTCATCATCATGTGGGCTACCTTCGTGTTTTTGGGAAGTCTCTCTACACTGACAATTTCGAGTGCTTGAAAAGATGTTTCAAGGGCTTCTTCAGCCGCATCCACATAAGGTTGGGTGGATGGTCCACTGATCAGGATATCGTCTTCTGCTTGGACCGTGACCAATTTGTCATCCACTATAAACTTGACTTTTTGGTAGAGCGTTGAAGGTACTTACTTAGCGTCGTGAATCCAAGGTCTACCGAGGAGACAACTATATGCTGGAGTAATATCCATTACATGGAAATCGACGTTGAAGATAATGGGTCCAATTTGGATTGGCAGGTTGACTTCCCCCACTACTTCTCGTTTGGATCCATCGAAGGCTCGAACGATAGTGCTGCTTGGGCGCAGACAGGTTCCTTGAATAATTAGCTTGTCGAGGGTGCACTTGGGCATCACATTCAAGGATGACCCGTTATCCACAAGAACTTTGGCGATGAGGTACTCCTTGCACTTGATGGAGATGTACAAGGGCTTGTTGTGGTTTGACCCTTCGAGGGGGAGTTCTTCCTCTGTGAAGGTGAGGTGATCGCTTGCCGTAATGTGACCGACGATCCTCTCAACCTTTTCTTGGGATATAGTGTGAGGTACATGCGCTTCGCTCAAGACCTTCATCAGGGCGTTTCTATGCGGTTCTGAGCTCATCATTAGAGATAACAACGTTATCTTTGCAGGTGTATGATTGAGCTGATCGATAATGGAATACTCGCTTTGCCTTATGAACTGGAGTAATTCGTCTATGTCCTCCTTGGGTTCTTTATTTTCTTTTATTCGGTCTTTTTATTTTTTCCTTTATTCTTGGGGGCATCTTCTTGTAAGTCCTTGGGGGAGTAGATCCTTCCACTTCTAGTCATGCCCCCAATGCTGGCTATATTGGATATATCCTCCTTTATTGGTGAAGATTCTCCATATCTCCATGGTACAACTTTATTTGACTCGTAGGGGAAAGGACGTGGCATAAATAGTCGCACGGGTGCCCTTGCCCCCTCTTCCTTATTGGTTTTGAGGACTAATGGTCGAGGCTTATTATTCTCTTGTGGCGGGTCAACCATTGGGGAAAGCTTGATTAAAAGTAGCTTTCTCTTCATTCTTCTGTTTTGGAAGACGTGTCAGTTAATCCTTCCTTTTTATTATCTTGTTTATTAAAAATGAAGGAGGGGAAGTTAAATATGCAAATGAATGATATGCATGCAAGTAGACAATTGTTGAATAAAGAAAAATTTCATTTATCCGTAGGTGTACATTCCCCTATTCCATACTACGAAGCAACTTTTGACAAAAACGAAAAAGCCTAAAGAAACCCACAGGTGGGTCTTGATCTCTATGTAATTCCCTTTCAGCTTCCCGGACGTGACGAGCGAGTGCTTCGCTTTGCTTCTGGACCGCCTGGCTCATATCTTCACTGTACTTTTGAGCCTCTTTGATCTTCGCCTCTTGATAGACAACCAAGGCTTGTAGTTTGTCGAGTTTTGCAAGGGCTCGATCCTTTTCTCGTAGTACTTGGCCATACTGAGCTAGCCCGTCTCTTTCTTTACAGTGTAGCTCAGTGAGACTTTTGTTGAGTCTCCGATTGGCCTCTCGCTCTTGGCGTATTTCTGACCGAGTCCTTGTGAGGTCTTGTAACAAGTCCTTGATCGTCTGAGCCTGTTTTTCTTATTCGGCCTCAAGGCGTGCTGATTTGGCGGTTATTTCTTAAAGTTGGCTATCCGAGCTAGTTCTAGCAGCTTTGGATGCTCGGATAGCTTGCTCATTAGAATCAACAAACTGATCCTTGAGGCGCTCTATTTCATGATCCTTTTTCTTGCATTGCCTCTGTAGACCGTCTATAGTGAGGATAGATTCTTGTTCTCTTTCTTCAAGGGCCCTCATCTAGGATCCCATGATTTCTATCCTCTGGGTCAAGGCGTCGACTTGAGTTTGAAGCTCTTCACTATTCGAATACGTGGAGAGTGAGGTGGATGGTTGAGACATCCCTCTTTTCCTTCTCCACTCCTCGTAGTCACTAGAGATAGCTACCCGAGCTTTTCCTAGCTCTCTATCTCCCATAAAGACTGGTTTCTCCCATGCTCTTCTCATGGCTAGTGAGTTAGCAATTGTGCATGGGTCTCCAAAGAAACACTGTCCCCTGAGCTCCCCTCAGATTATTATAGTTTGGGTCCTCATGAGCTGTCTCATAGCTATTCTTGGTGAATAGGCTATGCAACCCCTGAGTCCTATCAATGGTATGTTCGGATAATCCCCACATCAGATGAGGAACCAAGGGCAAACCTAGGATAATTGGTTGGCGTCCCATTGTTCCAACTCATCCTTCCATTCTGAGGTTAGGCGTCGGTGGAGAGGGATTTTGGAGAAGCTCCTCAAAGGGTCGGGGAACATCCCCATGTGACTAGAGGCGTAGAAATGTGTGACGCCCCACACAAAAGTAGTGAAGAGCAACAACGGAGTGTTTTTCCTTGCTTCTGGCGACAAAATTCCACTAAGAGCAAGGTGTCGGCAAGAATTGCAGGCAAGGGACTCTTCGAGTTCACGTCCCAGGCGAAGAAGGCGTCCATGACGGCTTGGTCTACTGTGTCGATGTGGAAGGGAAATAAGATTGTCCTGAATATAATCAAAGCCAGGGTTTTGTTAAAAGCGACCCATTCTGCCCTTTCAGCCAAAGAGGACAGATGGTCTTCTAACATCGTGACTTTCCAACCCTGGATGTTCCCTTTATCTATCAGGGTAGTCTGCCGGAATGGTAATCGGATGATGGCAGCGATTTGTGCTGTAGGAGTGTATGCCCTGTGGCGGATATGGACCCCGACTGATTTGGGCCATTTTAGCATAATCTCGTACTCCTCCAAAGTGGGCACCATGTCGAATTGTGGCAATTCAAAGCAGCTTAGACTGGAGTTCCAAAAATGTACTAGAACCCTGATAAAAATGGGATCGACATAGATCTTCAGCAGGTCGAGTATCCGTCCATAGGATTTTTCGAAGTCGGAGCAGACCTCTGGTGGCATTATCGCGCAAAGCCGTTCCAACTTCTCTGTATGGTACCGGGGAATGTCCACTTTCTTCAATTGTCTACTAGTCCCCTCCATTTTCTAAAACCAAAATGCATGTTTTATGAATTTTCTAACACTGGTGGGCTCAAGGCTGTCACTACAGCTAACCGTACCTGACACCCACTCCCTATGGATTTCTCACTTGCCCCCGGGTATAGAGGGAACTATTGTGTGCAAAGGTTTGTGTACAGTTTGTGTTTCAAACAATTGCGTAAACATAAACAAACAACAGTTATTAAAGCCAAGCATTTAAAACATGTTATAATACAAGGTAGGGTAAAAGCGTAATTTCTTAGTTTATTTATTAAGCTGGCCCATCACTAAATGCGATCAACTCTCTAGGCTTCCCCAGTGGAGTCGCCATCTGTCGCCACCGTCAAAAAGAGGCGGTTAGAGCGACGCGATGGTTCTGACTTTTCCATTTTTTGCGTTTTTATGGGTGATGTTTGCAACGCCTTTAGGTTGTCCAATAACCGGGTTGAACCTAGGGGCAAGATTTTCGAAAAAGTGTTCTTGGGTTGTCCGATAACCGGGCTAACCCAAGAACTAATTTGAAGGGGTTCTTATGGAGTCGCCACCGATGTTTTTACCGGAAACATCGAAAAAGGAGGAAAAAGGCATTGGTTTTTCGAAAAACCAACTTTGGTCGTTAAAACTAGAGTTGGGTAAGGGAGTTAGCTACATGTAAGGGAAGTGTTGGTTCCCTTACGACGTCCCTTTCGGGTTCCCTACGATAAGCCAACTATTTTATAAATAAACTTTTGAAAAGATGCTTTTACCCTTTTTATAAATAACGACTACATGGCCCTAATGTCTATTATGCAATTTAATCATAAAAATAAAGGCAGTAAAAGAGAAGGAGAGAGTGAAGAAACCTCCTAAGCAAGCTTTTGATTAATTTTCTTGAAAGTAGGGTGCGTTTTGGCAGCCCTTCGCTCTTACAATGCCGAAAACTCTCTCGAAACACTATAAAAGCTCTCTAAGACTCTCAAAAACTCTGGAAATGCTTCGGAGGGACTCTAGGAAGAAATTTTGAAGAAAGTGTAGAAGGGAAAGTAGAAGAACTGTGTGAAATGAGGGGGGGGAGGGATTCGCGCCTGTCTGGTCGAGACGGTCGTCTCGACTAACAAGGTCGAGACAGTCGTCTCGCCATTCGGGACGGTCGTCTCGACTTGCAAAAGTGGTGAGACGGTCGTCTCATTTGGCGAGACGGCGGTATCGACTTTCCAAGTGGCGAGACAGCGGTCTCGACTTGCATCAATGGCAAGACGGCGATCTCGACCCCTGAAGGCAAAAATCCTTATTTTTATACAAAAAATCCTTCCTATCCTAACATGGGGCCTAATAGTCTCTCCTAGTGGCTGTCGCCGCCGTCCGTTCTGACGTCTAGGGACATCTCGAACGTTTATGCGAGCGGTCGCGAAAAGATGGTTTAGACTCGCGTTTTTATTTTTCAATGTGTTCATTGCTTCCGAGGTGCTCAACAACTGAACTATCCTCTAATAAAAGCAAGGTTTTCGAAAAGGGGTTCTTATGGAGTCGTCACCAATGTTTTGACCGTAAACATTGGAAAAGGATAAAAAGGCGTTGATTTTAATAAAAACCAAACTTGGCCATTATAACTAGAGTTAGGTAAGGGAGTTAGTTATGTGTGGGGAAGGTGTTAGCCCCCCACAACGCCCCTTTCGGGTTCCCTATGACGGATTCATTCATTAAGTGAAGATTACGAGAAATTACGCTATTACCCTATTTTATTGCATAATATTAAAAAAATGACTATCTACATGACTTTATTTCATATTGCATACATAAAGCAATAAATAAAGCAATAAAAGAGAAGAGAAGTGAAAAGAACCTCCATAGCAAGCTTTGTATTACAAATCTTTAACTGTGAGGATGTGTTTTGGCAATCTCGCACTCTACAAAGACTCTCCTCCCAGAATACAATATCGACTCAACTAAATTTTAAAGAAGAATCGAATGCTAGAATACAATTCCTTAACCGATTGTTACTTTTTTAAGGCAATCGGAGAGTTCATTCGAAGTAGGGAGAGAAGACAAGTGTCTGGAGTGTGAAAAAGTGGCAAATGAGCCTCCTATTTATAGTTTTCGCAGCCTGGCACTTTGGGACGGTTGTCTGGAGGCTGGAAAGCAGAGATGGGCGTCTGGGGAAGCCGGGACGGCCGCCCCAACCATCAAAACAGGCTGAGACGGCCGTCTGGCACTTGGGACGGCCGTCTAGGCCTGCTGGGACGGCCATCCCGACTTCTGGGACGACCATCTCGACTATTCTGGCTAGATTTTGTGTTCTGGGACTTCCGGGAAGCTTTCCTTTCTGAAAGTAATGAAGATCTTATTGAATTACTGTAGACCCCAAATCTTGCCCGGCCTCACAATAAAGACTAGAAGACCTCCTTTTTGAAGATGGACGAAGCCTAAGAAGCCACTAGGAGAGACTATTAGGCCCCATACTAGGATAGGAGGGATTTTTGGCACAAAAATAAGGATTTTCGCCTTTTAGGGTCGAGACCGCCGTCTCGCCTAGCGCAAGTGGCGAGACTGCCGTCTCGTTTGGCGAGACGGCCGTCTCACCACCTGCGAATGGCAAGACTGCCGTCTCACCATTCCTGCAAGGCAAGACGGCGGTCTGGAATGTCGAGACGGCCATCTCGACCTTGTCAGACGAGACGACCGTCTCGACCTGACAGGCGCGAATCCCTATAAATAGGGCCTCTATTCCCCTCATTCCACACACCTCTCTCATTCTCTCTCTAGTCACATCACTAGATTCTCTCTCTAGAATCCCTCCAACGCATTTCCGGAGATTCTGAGTATCTTTAGAGGTTTTTTATAGCGTTTTCGAGAGGTTTTGGCGCTATACAAGAGTGAAGGGTTGCCAAAAAGCGCCCTAATTTGCAAAAGTTAATAGAAAAGCTTGCTTCGGAGGTTTCTACTCTCTCTCTATCTTTTACTGCCTTATTTTAAATTACGCAATAGACATTAGGGCCATGTAGTCATAAACTTAAATTCCGCAAAATAAAAGGGTAAAAGCATATTTTCATCAGGTTTAATTATTTTAAATAGCTAGCCTATCATAGGGAACCCGAAAGGGGCGTCGTAAGGGAACTAACACTTCCCTTACACTTAACTAACTCCCTTACCCAACTCTGGTTCTAATGACCAAAGTTGGTTTCTTTTCGAAAACCAACACCTTTTAAAACCCTTTTCTGATGTTTCCGGTAAAAACATCGGTGGCGACTCCACAGAACCCGTCAAAACTAGTTTTTGGGTTAGCCCGGTTATCAGACAACCCAAGAACTCCTTTTCGAAAACCTCGCCCCTAGGTTTAGCCTAGTTATCGGACAACCTAAAGGCGTTGTAACCACCCATAAAAACGTGAAAAATGGAAAGTCGGAACCATCGCGTCGCTCCGACCGCCTTGTTTTGATGGCGGCGACAGATGGCGACTCCACTGGGGAAGCCTAGAGAGTTGATCCCATTTAGTGATGGGTCAGCTTAAAAATAAATAAACCAAGAAAATCACGCTTTTACCCTACCTTGTATTATAACATGTTTTACTGTTTGGCTTTAATAACTGTTGTTTGTTTATACTTACACAATTGTGTGAAATACAAACTGTACACAAACCCTTGCACACAACAGTTCCCTCTATACCCGGGGGCAAGTGAGAAATCCATAGGGAGTGGGTGGCAGGTACGGTTCGCTGTAGTGATGGCCTTGTGCCCACTAGTGTGATCGGAAACCACCACTCAAGGTGATAACCTTCCTCTTTTGGCACAAAGACTGACTATGGCCTTAGTGCTAAGCATGGTCGGAAGGCTGGAGAGTGGGGACCCTATAATGGGGGCACCTTGGGGGCCTTAGCCTTGGTGAGAACAGTTAGAACCTACCTTCGCCAAATCACTTTTCTGCAGGAAAACCCTACCTCGTGATTAAAATGAATTCTCGCCTGTTCGTGGATGATCGAATTGTGTGTGCATATGTTTATTGCATTTGTCTGTTGCATAGCATAACCAAACAACATAAAAATCACAAAAAATATTTTCACAATAAAACACCTTTATCTCGGACAGTCTGCCTTTTAGCTAGCCTAGTTTCAGGTTCTTTGTAAGCTAAGTAGCCACGCAGTTCCGACAGAAGAGATAAGGGGCGCTAAATATTCTTTCACATAAAGCCATTTTTTTTTATCTCGGACAGTCTGCCTTTTAGCTAGCCTGGTTTCAGGTTCTTTGTAAGCTAAGTAGCCACGCAGTTCCGACAAAAGAGATGAAAGGCTATAAAATAAACAAATAAACATCAAATAAATAAATATCAAATAAAACCCGATTCCAAAACAACAAATGGGACCTGATTCATAAACATCCCAAATCATTCATATAGGTAGTTTATTTTTCAAAAAAACAATGTAAACATCATACAAAACATGATAAACAAAAATAAACACTCATATTCATTCAAATAAGCATCATTTTTCATAAAACATGCATTTTGGTTTTAAAAAATGGAGGGGACTAGTAGACAATTGAAGAAGGTGGATATTCCCCGATATCATACTGAGAAGTTGGAACGGCTTTGCGCGGTAATGCCACCAGAGGTCCGTGCCGACTTTGAAAAATCCTATGGACGGATTCTCGACCTGTTGAAGATCTGTGTCGATCAAGTGTTCCTCAGGGTATTAATTCATTTTTGGAACTCCAGTCTGCGATGCTTTGAATTTCCGCAGTTCGATATGGTGCCAACTTTGGAGGAGTATGAGATTATGTTGAAATGGCCCAAATCAGCTAGGGTCCATATCCCCCACGGGGCGTATACTCCTGCAGCACAAGTCGCTGCCATCATTCAACTACCCTTCCGGCAGAATACCCTGATAGGAAAAGGGAACATCCAGGGTTGGAAAGTTTCGATGTTAGAAGACCACCTGTCCGACTTGGCTGAAAGGACAGAGTGGGTCGCTTTTAACAAAACCCTGGCTTTAATCATTTTTGGAACGATCTTGTTTCCCTTCCACCTCGACACAGTGGATCAAGCCGTCATGGACGCCTTCTTCGCCTGGGACGTGAACTCGAAGAGTCCCTTGCCTGCAATTCTTGCCGACACCTTGCTCTCGGTGGAATTTTGCTGCCAGAAGCAAGGAAAAACACTTCGTTGTTGCTCTTCACTACTATTTGTGTGGAGCACTACGCACCTTTACGCCTCTAGTCACATGGGGATATTCCCCAATCCTTTAAGGAGCTTCTCCAAAATCCCTCTCCAATGACGCTTAACTTCAGAATGGAGGGACGAGTTGGAACAAAAGGACGCAAACAGTTTATCCTGGGTCTACCCTTGGTTCTGACCTGGCCCAGTTCTCATCAGATGTGGAGACTATCCGAACGTACCCTTGATAGGACTCAGGGGTTGCATAGCCTACTCACCTAGAGTAGCTATGAGACAGTTCATGAGGACTCAAACTACCATTTCTCGGGGGGAACTCGGAGGACTGTGTTTCTTCGGAGACCCATGCACAATCGCCAACTCCCCAGCCGTGAGAAAAGCATGGGAGAGACCAGTCTATATGGGAGCTAGAGAGCTAGGAAAAGCTCGAGTGACTGTCTCTAGTGACTACGAGGTGTGGAAACAAAGAAGAGGGATGTCTCAACCATCCACCACACTCATTACAAGCGCCAATAGTGAAGAGCTGCAGGCTCAAGTCGATGCCTTGACCCAGAGGATAGAAATCATGGGAGCCCAGATGAGGGCCCTTGACGAGAAAGAGCAAGAATCTATCCTCACCATAGATGGTCTGCAAAGGCAATGCAAGAAAAAGGATCATGAAATAGAGCGCCTCAAGGATCAGTGTGCTGACTCCAACGAGCAAGCTATCCGAGCATCCAAAACTGCCAGAACCAGCTCGGATAGTCAACTTCAATAACCGCCAAATCAGCATACCTTGAGGCCGAATCAACAAAACAGGCTCAGACGATCAAGGAGTTATTGCAAGAACTCACCAAGACTCGGTCAGAAATACGCCAAGAGCGAGAGGCCAACTGGAGACTCAACAAAAGTCTCGCTAAGCTACGCTGTAAAGAAAGAGACGGGTTAGCTCAGTACGACCAAGTACTACAAGAGAAAGACCGAGCCGTTGCAAAGCTCGATGAACTGCAAGCCTTGGTCGTCCACCAAGAGGCGAAGATCAAAGAGGCTCAAAAGTACAGTGAAGATATGAGCTAGGTGGTCCAGAAGCAAAGCGAAGCACTTGCTCGTCACGTCCGAGAAGCCGAAAGAGAGCTACATAGGGATCAAGACCCGCCTGTGGGTTTCTTTAGGCTTTTCCGTTTTTGCCAAAAGTTGTTTCGTAGTATGGAGTAGGGGAATGTACACCTTCTAACGGATAAATGAAATTCTTCTTTATTCTACAATTGTCTACTTGCATGCATATCATTCATTTGCATATTTAATTTGCCCTCCTTCACTCTTAATAAATAAGATAATAAAAAGGAAGGATTAACTGACACGTCTTCCAAATCAGAAGAATGGAGAGAAAGCCACTCCTAATAAAGCTTACCCCAACGGTTGACTCGCCACAAGAGGATAATAAGCCTCGACCGTTGGTCCTCAGAAATAAGAAAGAGGGGGCAAGGACACCAGTGCGACTATTTATGCCATGTCCTTTCCCCTACGAATCAAATAAAGTTGTACCGTGGAGATATGGAGAATCTTCACCAATAAAAGAAGAAATAACGAACATAGCCGGCATCGGGGGCATGACTAGAAGTTGAAGAGTCTACTCCCCCAAGGACTCACAAGAAGATGTCCTCAAAAATAAAGGAAAAAATAAGACCGAAGAAGGAAAAGAAAATAAAGAATCCAAGGAGGAGACAGAGGAATTACTCTAGTTTATAAGGCAAAGCGAGTATTCCATTATAGACCAGCTCAATCGTACACCTGCAAAGATTACGCTGTTATCTTTAATAATGAGCTCGGAACCACATAGAAACGCCCTGCTGAAGGTCTTGAGCGAAGCACACGTACCTCACACCATATCCCAAGAAAAGGTTGAGAGGATCATCGGTCACATCACGACAAGTGATCACCTCACCTTCACAGAGGAAGAACTCCCCCTCGAGGGGTCAAACCACAACAAGCCCTTGCATATCTCAGTCAAGTGCAAGGAATACCTCATCGCTAAAGTTCTTGTGGATAACGGGTCATCCTTGAACGTGATGCCCAAGTGCACACCGGACAAGTTGACTATCCAAGGAGCCCGTCTGCGCCCAAGCAGCACTATCGTTCGAGCCTTCGACGGATCAAAACGAGAAGTAGTGGGAGAAGTTAATTTGCCAATTCAAGTTGGACCCACTATCTTCAACGTTGATTTCCATGTAATGGATATTACTCCAGCATATAGTTGTCTCCTCGGCAGGCCTTGGATTCATGACGCTAAGGTAGTACCTTCAACGCTCCACCAAAAAGTCAAGTTCATAGTGGATGACAAATTGGTCACGGTCCAAGCAGAAGATGACATTTTGATCAGTGGACCATCTACCCAACCTTATGTGGATGCGACTGAAAAGGCCCTTGAAACATCTTTTCAAGCGCTCGAAATTGCCAGTATAGAGCGACTTCCCAAAAACACAAAGGTAGCCCGCATGATGTTGAAACATGGCTACCATCCTGGCCAAGGACTGGGGGCAGATTCCCAAGGCATGAGGGAACCCCCAGAATTCAAAGACAATCCTTTCAAGTATGGCCTAGGATATGACCCTACTAAGGGCCGAGCGGAAAGAAGAAAAGGGAAGTCTCCCCTCCGCACACTCAAGCAAATTTTCCGAAGTGGAGGGGTGTCGCCGCCGTCCCTTTCCGACGTCCGGGGGGGGACGTCTTAGAAACGTTTATGCGAGCGGTCGCGAAAAGATGGTTTAGACTCGCGTTTTTGTTTTAAAAGGTTTTCGAAAAGGGGTTCTTATGGAGTCGCCACCAATGTTTTGACCATAAACATTGGAAAAGGAAAAAATGTTGATTTTAAGAAAAACCGCACTTGGCCATTATAACCAGAGTTGGGTAAGGGAGTTAGTTACGTGTGGGGAAGGTGTTAGCACCCCACAACGCCCCTTTCGGGTTCCCTATGACAGATTAATTCATTTAAATAAAGACTACGAGAAATTACGCGATTACCCTATTTTATTACATAATATTAAATGGCTATCTACATGATTTTATTCTATGTTGCATGCATAAAATGATGAATAAAGTTAAATAAAGCAATAAAAGAGATATTAAAATAGCTATCTACATGATCCTATTCTACATGACATAATAAAGCTAAATAAAACAATAAAACAATAAATAAAACTATAAAAGAGAAGGGAATTGAAAAGAACCTCCGTAGCAAGCTTTATATTGAGAATCTCGAACTGTGAGGATGCGTTTTGGCAACCCCTCTCTCTACACAGTCTCTCCTCACCAATACAAGATCGACTCCACTAAAAATTTAAAGAAGAATCGAATGCCGGAATATAATTCCTTAACCGATTGTTACCTCTTTAAGGCAATCGGAAAGATCATTCGAGAGAAGGAGAGAAGTAGACAAGTGCTCTAAAGTGTTTCAGAGCTCTCTGGAGTGTCTGTGGTGTGAAAAAGTGGCAAATGAGCCTCCTATTTATAGTTTTTCGCAGCTGGCGCACTTTGGGACGGCCGTCTGGGTTGGGACGGCCGTCTGGACTGGGATGGCCGTCCCAAATGGCAAATTTACACAGAACGGGACCCCCAGGAAGGCCGGGACGGCCGTCCCACTTAAAATGGGTTTGGGACGGCCGTCCCAACTTTGGGACGCGCGTCCCAACTGGATTTAAGGGGTTGGGACGGCCGTCCCAACTGGGACGGCCGTCTCAACCTGTTCCGCCAGTTCGCGCGTTTCGGGACTCCGGAAGCTTTCCTTGCTCGTTTTGGACGTCGGTTGATGCCGATATGTGTCCGTTGAAGCTTTATCTTCATGTAGGAAGTCTTCTTGGCCTTTATTTGAAATGTCGGGCGAGTTTTATCTCTCGTATAGGAAGTCTCCTTTGTCCTTTATCGTGTGAATGAGTGAACTCCGTGTTTGTTGCGGGAGGTCTTTCTCAGTTTTTCTTTGATATGAAGCCGGGTGAACTGTATGAAGTTTCCCTAGCTTTTATTTTGAGAGGCCGGGCAAAATTAGGGGTCTACAGCTGCCCCCCCTTCACCTGCCTAGCTAATTGGTCGGCTGGATATGTCGATAAAATTAGTTGGTAGGGGAAGGAGTTAACCCTTTTGCCCCGTCATCCTTCGAATGCTGCTCTTTGCTGATCCTTCGGATGATAAATATTTTGTGTTGTTGTCTTCAGGATGCTTCCTTGCTAGGGAGGCTGATCCTTCAGTGTGCAGGATGCTCCTTTGGTGAGGTAGTCGATCCTTCGGTGTGCAGGATGCTCCTTTGGAGAGGTAGCCGATCCTTCGGTGCGCAGGATGCTCCTTTTGTGAGGTAGCCGATCCTTTGGTGTGCAGGATGCTCCTTTGGAGAGGTAACCGATCCTTCGGTGTGCAGGATGCTCCTTTGGTGAGGTAGCCGATCCTTCGGTGTGCAGGATGCTCCTTTGGAGAGGTAGCCGATCCTTCGGTGTGCAGGATGCTCCTTTGGTGAGGTAGCCGATCCTTCGGTGCGCAGGATGCTCCTTTTGTGAGGTAGACGATCCTTTGGTGTGTAGGATGCTCCTTTGGAGAGGTAGCCGATCCTTCGGTGTGCAGGATGTTAGAAAAGTAGTTTTAAATCAAGAGGGGGGGTGAATTGATTTTTGAAAGTTTTTCGCAATACACAGATTATCTAATTCGAAAATTAAGATTACTTATCAATTCACAAATCACAAAGCAATCAAACAGTTTAAGTGCAGCAGCAGAAATTAAAGAGAGAAAGGTTAGGAAAGATTTCACCGGTAATTTTATACTGGTTCACCCAATACCAGGGCTACGTCCGGACTCCAGCCAAATTCCAGCTGGGTTCCACTAGAATAGATGTTTTACGAGACTCACCCTCTTACACCTATTCTAACTCTCCACCAAGAACCAAATTCCAGAAACCTCTTGCAATTCAGCAAGGCCTTCCACACACACAAGAACCAAATTCCAAGCTTCCTCCAGGACAACTTCTACGAAACCTCTACAACTCTACACATGCAGAAAACTTGTACCCAAATTCCAGGTACAAAACAAGTACAAAAGAATGAATAGAAATTGAAAAGAAGAAACAAAGAAAGCTCAAACCGGATTACACCAATCCACGATCAGTTTCTTCTTCAAAGAAATGCAAAGTGCCTCAAGAAAGATTTCAAAAGAAGTTCACAAAAACAGTTGTGTATCTTTCTTGAAAAATGCTAATAGTTGTTTGTATTGATTGCTTGAATTGTGTCAAATCTGATATATAAAAAGTTCCAAGCAATTCTGTTTATAAAAGAGTATTTTCAAATCCATTGCATTAATTAATCTGTTGAAAGTTTGTTTTAATCTGTTGAAATAGCCGTTACAATCTGTTAAAAGTCCTTTCAACCCATTAATGCGTTCTTGATCTTTAACGAAAAATGTTTTAGTTGATACGACCACGTTTTTATCAGCTTAAAACGTTTTACAAACATTTTCTAAGTATAAAACAATCGATTGAATCACGCATTAATCGATTGATTTGTTTAAAAACCTTCTTATAAAACTTTCCAAGTTATTTTAGCTGATATAAAGTCGTTTCAATCGATTGAAAATCTGCACATATATTTTCAAGTCATTTTAATCGATTGAAAGTTCGTTTTAATCGATTGAAAAGATTTTCTAAGTTATTTTAATCGATTGAAATACGTTTTAATCGATTGAAATAAGTCTGATCGGTCATAATTCAATTCTGATCGATCATAACCAACTCTGATCGGTCATAATCTCATTCTGATCGATCATATCGACATCCAAAGTGATTTTAATCGATTGAAACGTGTTTTAATCGATTAAAATAATTCTAATCGCTCATATTTAAGATCTGATCGATTATATTGCATTCTGACCTATTACATTCGAATTCTAATCGGTCATAAAGAGTTTTAATCGATTAAAAGAAGTTTGTATCGATTAAAATATTGAAAAAACACTTTTTAAAACATTCTAAGTGTTTTAAATTGATTCTTTCAAACCTGTATCAGTTAATAACTTGTTTAAGAAAATTCTTTGCCAAAATGCTTTTGTTTTTTATTTGTTAAAAACTGTTTTTGAGGCATTTTGCAAGATGAGTGAAGAAGCTTTATGCAGTGGAAAAGGTAAAGTGGTTTTACCTAAGCTTTCTGTTTAGACACACTAAGTCTTCGACTCCATTCTTCCGAGTGACTTGTTTGACTGCTGCAGAGTTGACCCTTGACTTTATCTTTGACTTCATCAAATCAATGAGATCTTTGCTAGGATCACTTTCAGTCTCCCCTATTTGATGAAGACAAACACCATTTTGAAAAAAACAATCTCCGCAAAATAAGTCACTTGATAATGCAGTTAGGTGAGAAATATAAGAATGTAATAAAGTTTTGTTTCTCCCCCTAAAACTTATTTCTCCCCCTAAAATGTTGTTCTTAAATTTATCTTAAAGTGATGCAACTATTTCTCCCCCTTTTGACTTCATCAAAAATAGGGAATAGAAGAGAAAAGAATAAAATGTAAGGTTTCGAAAAATATGCTCAAGTTTTTGAAAATACAAAGTGAATCAATATTTCACTCATGAAAATAATCAATTAAAGTTGATTCAAACTTATCTCCATTAACACGTTTGTAATGAATACAATTAACACGTGTAAAGATAAGGGAATCACGCTTTAGTAGCATGTTTACGTAAACTGACCATTAACTAAAGCCTTTAATCTTTCTTCCCAGAATAAAAATCGATTAAAAACAGAGCATAATCGGTTAAAATGTTCTTGGTAAATGATTTTAATCGATTGAAAGAAAAGTTTAATCGATTAAAACATTTAAGATTTTGAAAACATGAAACTTTAGTAAAAAAAAATCGATTATTTCGATTTTAAATCGATTAAAACCAGTAATGAAAACTGTTGTTTAAGTTTATTTAACCGATTAAAAGGTGTTTTTATTGACTAAAACAACCAGATTTTGAAAACCATGATATATCTGATGCTAATCTTTTATATGTAATCTATTGGATATGTTGTGAACTGATTGTCTAGATTACTATCAACTATATTGATTGTCTTTTTACTAATAGATTTAACAATATCAGATTTTAGATTCTTAGGGATTTATGATCTACTTCTATCTATGCCAGTTTGATCTAGATTAGATCCTAAACCATATTTAACCAAAGGTTAAGGCAAATGTTCCTGGTATAACACCAGTTAATATCACAGTCCATGCAAACAATATAAAGATAGAAATAAGCAGAAGATAAAGATGATGAGGGGAACTAGTCATCCCAATTTCCCTGATTGAACTGCTTATCCACCAGCTTGGTGATCATTCATTTGATCCCCACCAATATCAAAAGATAATAGGCTTTCCTTTTTGCTGGAACTAATTTTGCTCTATCAACTATTTGAGTCAACAACTGCTTGTCACTCCGTATCGACAACGTAAACTTTTCCCGAAAAGAAATCTTTTAGCAGTTCATCGTTATTATTGATCGCATTACGATCCATGGTTGACACCACACTTGGAATTTCTACTACACATCGGAGGCATAATCATGTACTGACCAAATCCCACACAGAATGCATGATACCATAAATTGCATGAATCACAGGTTAATGATGTACTGAGATAGGAATTTCCTTTCAAAATAGCCAACCCATTTTGAACCCTGCAGTTATCATCATCCAAGCAAATAACTGTATTCTTATTAATGTAGTATGATGGGTGTTATTCTCACTTATAGTGAACCAGTCATCATTATCTTTTGAGGAATGAGTCATTTTTAACTTTGTTGTTTCCAGTGGTATCATATGCACAAGTGATTAACAAAAAACTTATTCTGGTAGAGTGGGCAATGATTAGTAATGAGGACAGGTGATGACAATCAATCCAGAATTCTAAAACAATATAAAATTTATCCCTGTACCACGTTATTCAATTTTTGAATTTCTGTCCCAGATTGGTTCCCTTATAGTGTCACCTCGTGACATTGATGATTAAAGCAAATATTCAAAGTTGCACAGTTCCAATGAATTTCACCAAGAGTTTTGAACCAATGCATGCTCAAAATTATTTCAAATATATTGCAATGTAATATCAAGAAATTTAATGAAAACATGTATTTATTGGATTTCCTAGTAATGAATAACTTATTACCAGAAACAATTATCACTAAAAAATTTTTGATAAACTATGTTTTCACTAGATAATTTCTTTGATTTTCAGTGTATTACCATGCAGCATTCCATGTAAAGTATTAAGAGAAATGTAAACATCTACAGACTTGAATCATGTTTATGTTGTTGTCAAAATAAAAGACTCTTTCATTCATGAATAACAGTAATAGTTTTCCCACATTATGTCACTCGGTCGAGTTCCCAATTCAAAGATTTGTTCGACCTTCGCTTTCTAATTTAAAAATTTGTGTCATTGAAAGAAAATTGAATATGGATACGTTTCAAACAGATCTGCTCGAACCAGTCATGATTTTGATCATGTTTACAGCAGAGAATTGAGAGGAGATTTTGAAAATATGAAAACGGAAGAAAGATGATAAGTTGAGAAATGATAAGTTCGAACCTGGTTTGATGAAGAAACGGATTTCAAGTTTTTGAAATTCAAAGAGACATTTAAACACATTATGCAGATTCTGGATTATCATAAAGACCTGGGTTTTTTAATCGAATTGGCCTATCAAACTTTAATTAGATGTCAGTAAATCATGTTTTCGAACCTAATTAATTGATTAATCAACTCATTATCTATTAATTTGATTCTTGACATTAGGGTTGAAAACATCTACGAGTGAATTAATCAATTGTTTTATGAAAGAATCGATTTGTATGGTACAGTAATGTAATAAAAAAAAATATCACCAGTATTTAAATCGATTAAAACGTAAATGAATCGATTATTTTGATACCTAAGTGTTTTTAGTTGATATACGAGATATTACAATCGATTAAAACAATTAAACCAAAATCCCGAGATCAGTTCAATCGATTATTTCGATATTTCAATCGATTAAAATGGTACTGACAGATATCAGTAAGTTATTTTAATCGATTAATATTGATTTATATCAATTAAAACAATTAATTTAAATACACGTAACCTGGTTTCGCAGCTTCTGATCTTCAAGGGATTCCCGGACTTGTTCCTGCAAAACAATTAAGTATTTTTCTGGTACCCTTTATAATTATTGGGTCCTGATCATGTTATTTGAAAAGAATTAATCTTTGGAACCCATTTCATTCTCCCTTTAGGTACTCGCATATTTCTTAATTCTGCAAGTATTTAACAGAGTGACCCATTTTCATACAGGTAAAAGCATTTAATAAATGGAGATGAAACTGTTTTACTATATGCAAAATAATTCTTGAATGCTCTAGTTTTCTTTCCGATTCATTGGTGTATAACCTATACCACCACGTTCAATAACTAACTTTTGGGAATCAAGTATCTTATCAAGATTATTCTTTCCTTGTGCTAATTTAGATGAAGTTTTTACTAGGTATGATACTTGTTTCGTAACTCAGGACAGCTTTTGCAATCTTCAACATTACACATGCAATCAGTATTATTTTCTAATTCTAACTTTTCTTCATCAATTATTTTCTTTTCAAGAATAATGATCTTGTTTTCTAGTAACCTATTCATGCTTTTCAATTTTCTCGTTTTCAGTTTCTAATTTCTTTGCTACTTCATGTATTTCAAAGAAAGCATCTTGTAATGAGCTATAGTTTATAGATTCGGAACTTACACTCGGTTTTTGATGATTCCGAGTTGACCATCAAGCATATTTCTGGTGCTTCTTCATAGGTCTTTTCAAGGATCTTCCACATTTGTGCAGCGAGTTTGGCAGTGTGCAATCTCGAAAAGATCATCTCTGTTAAGGGCGGATAAGATGATATTCTTGGCAATACAATCATCTTGGATTCCGTTAGCAATATCAGTTTCCTGTTCAATAACATTCCAAGCATTTATACTAACAGATTCAATGAAGATTTTCATCCTTATTTTCCAATATAGGTAATCTGTTCCACTCAACAGTGGAGGTCTATCAATGCACGCTCCCTCGAGAAAATGCCATGGATCGAAGTAACTTGATTATCTTTCAAGCACCTCGCTCGATGCCAATTGTTAGAAAAGTAGTTTTAAATCAAGAGGGGGGTGAATTGATTTTTGAAAGTTTTTCGCAATACACAGATTATCTAATTCGAAAATTAAGATTACTTATCAATTCACAAATCACAAAGCAATCAAACGGTTTAAGTGCAGCAGCAGAAATTAAAGAGAGAAAGGTTAGGAAAGATTTCACCGGTAATTTTATACTTGGTTCACCCAATACCAGGGCTACGTCCGGACTCTAGCCAAATTCCAGCTGGGTTCCACTAGAATAGATGTTTTACAGACTCACCCTCTTACACCTATTCTAACTCTCCACCAAGAACCAAATTCCAGCTCTTGGAAACCTCTCGCAACCAAATTCCAGACTGCAGAGAAACCAGTGCCCAAATTCCGGGCACCACACACAAGAACCAAATTCCAGCTCTTGCTTACAACCTTCCCACCAAGAACCAAATTCCAGTTCCTGGAAACTTCTACAACCTCTACACAGATGCAGAAAACTTGTACCCAAATTCCGGGTACAAAACAAGTACAAAAGAATGAATAGAAATTGAAAAGAAGAAACAAAGAAAGCTCAAACCGGATTACACCAATCCACGATCAGTTTCTTCTTCAAAGAAATGCAAAGTGCCTCAAGAAAGATTTCAAAAGAAGTTCACAAAAACAAGTTGTGTATCTTTCTTGAAAAATGCTAATAGTTGTTTGTATTGATTGCTTGAATTGTGTCAAATCTGATATATAAAAAGTTCCAAGCAATTCTGTTTATAAAAGAGTATTTTCAAATCCACTGCATTAATTAATCTGTTGAAAGTTTGTTTTAATCTGTTGAAATAGCCGCTACAATCTGTTAAAAGTCCTTTCAACCCATTAATGCGTTCTTGATCTTTAACGAAAATGTTTTAGTTGATACGACCACGCTTTTATCAGCTTAAAACGTTTTACAAACATTTTCTAAGTATAAAACAATCGATTGAATCACGCATTAATCGATTGATTTGTTTAAAAACCTTCTTATAAAACTTTCCAAGTTATTTTAGCTGATATAAAGTCGTTTCAATCGATTGAAAATCTGCACATATATTTTCAAGTCATTTTAATCGATTGAAAGTTCGTTTTAATCGATTGAAAAGATTTTCTAAGTTATTTTAATCGATTGAAATACGTTTTAATCGATTGAAATAAGTCTGATCGGTCATAATTCAATTTGATCGATCATAACCAACTTCGATCGGTCATAATCTCATTCTGATCGATCATACTGACATCCAAAGTGATTTTAATCGATTGAAACGTGTTTTAATCGATTAAAATAATTCTAATCGCTCATATTTAAGATCTGATCGATTATATTGCATTCTGACCTATTACATTCGAATTCTAATCGGTCATAAAGAGTTTTAATCGATTAAAAGAAGTTTGTATCGATTAAAATATTGAAAAAACACTTTTTAAAACATTCTAAGTGTTTTAAATTGATTCTTTCAAACTCGTATCGCTTAATAACTTGTTTAAGAAAATTCTTTGCCAAAATGCTTTTGTTTTTTATTTGTTAAAAACTGTTTTTGAGGCATTTTGCAAGATGAGTGAAGAAGCTTTATGCAAGTGGAAAAGGTAAAGTGGTTTTACCTAAGCTTTCTGTTTAGACACACTAAGTCTTCAGCTCCATTCTTCCGAGTGACTTGTTTGACTCGCTGCAGAGTTGACCCTTGACTTTATCTTTGACTTCATCAAATCAATGAGATCTTTGCTAGGATCACTTTCAGTCTCCCCTATTTGATGAAGACAAACACCATTTTGAAAAAAACAATCTCTCGCAAAATAAGTCACTTGATAATGCAGTTAGGTGAGAAATATAAGAATGTAATAAAGTTTTGTTTCTCCCCTAAAACTTATTTCTCCCCCTAAAATGTTGTTCTTAAATTTATCTTAAAGTGATGCAACTATTTCTCCCCCTTTTGACTTCATCAAAAATAGGGAATAGAAGAGAAAAGAATAAAATGTAAGGTTTCGAAAAATATGCTCAAGTTTTTGAAAATACAAAGTGAATCAATATTTCACTCATGAAAATAATCAATTAAAGTTGATTCAAACTTATCTCCATTAACACGTTTGTAATGAATACAATTAACACGTGTAAAGATAAGGGAATCACGCTTTAGTAGCATGTTTACGTAAACTGACCATTAACTAAAGCCTTTAATCTTTCTTCCCGTAATAAAAATCGATTAAAAACAGAGCATAATCGGTTAAAATGTTCTTGGTAAATGATTTTAATCGATTGAAAGAAAAGTTTAATCGATTAAAACATTTAAGATTTTGAAAACATGAAACTTTAGTAAAAAAATCGATTATTTCGATTTTAAATCGATTAAAACCAAGTAATGAAAACTGTTGTTTAAGTTTATTTAACCGATTAAAAGGTGTTTTTATTGACTAAAACAACCAGATTTTGAAAACCATGATATATCCGATGCTAATCTTTTATATGTAATCTATTGGATATGTTGTGAACTGATTGTCTAGATTACTATCAACTATATTGATTGTCTTTTTACTAATAGATTTAACAATATCGATTTTAGATTCTTAGGGATTTATGATCTACTTCTATCTATGCCAGTTTGATCTAGATTAGATCCTAAACCATATTTAACCAAAGGTTAAGGCAAATGTTCCTGGTATAACACCAGTTAATATCACAATCCATGCAAACAATATAAAGATAGAAATAAGCAGTAAGATAAAGATGATGAGGGGAACTAGTCATCCCAATTTCCCCGATTGAACTGCTTATCCACCAGCCTTGGTGATCATTCATTTGATCCCCACCAATATCAAAAGATAATAGGCTTTCCTTTTGCTGGAACTAATTTTGCTCTATCAACTATTTGAGTCAACAACTCGCTGTCACTCCTGTATCGACAATGTAAACTTTTCCCGAAAAGAAATCTTTTAGCAGTTCATCGTTATTATTGACTGCATTACAGTCCATGGTTGACACCACACTCGGAATTTCTACTACACATCGGAGGCATAATCATGTACTGACCAAATCCCACACAGAATGCATGATACCATAAATTGCATGAATCACAGAGTTAATGATGTACTCGAGATAGGAATTTCCTTTCAAAATAGCCAACCCATTTTGAACCCTCGCAGTTATCATCATCCAAGCAAATAACTCGTATTCTTATTAATGTAGTATGATGGGTGTTATTCTCACTTATAGTGAACCAGTCATCATTATCTTTTGAGGAATGAGTCATTTTTAACTTTGTTGTTTCCAAGTGGTATCATATGCACAAGTGATTAACAAAAAACTTATTCTGGTAGAGTGGGCAATGATTAGTAATGAGGACAGGTGATGACAATCAATCCGAATTCTAAAACAATATAAAATTTATCCCTGTACTCACGTTATTCAATTTTTGAATTTCTGTCCCAGATTGGTTCCCTTATAGTGTCACCTCGTGACATTGATGATTAAAGCAAATATTCAAAGTTGCACAGTTCCAATGAATTTCACCAAGAGTTTTGAACCAATGCATGCTCAAAATTATTTCAAATATATTGCAATGTAATATCAAGAAATTTAATGAAAACATGTATTTATTGGATTTCCTAGTAATGAATAACTTATTACCGTAAACAATTATCACTAAAAAATTTTTGATAAACTATGTTTTCGAGTCCTAACAGCTTTGACCTGCTTGTAACTAGTGTCTATAAGAAAAGTTACAGTCCATTCTTTGATAATTTCTTTGATTTTCAGTGTATTACCATGCAGCATTCCATGTAAAGTATTAAGAGAAATGTAAACATCTACAGACTTGAATCATGTTTATGTTGTTGTCAAAATAAAAGACTCTTTCATTCATGAATAACAGTAATAGTTTTCCCACATTATGTCACCTGGTCGAGTTCCCAATTCAAAGATTTGTTCAACCTTCGCTTTCTAATTTAAAAATTTGTGTCATTGAAAGAAAATTGAATATGGATACGTTTCGAAACAGATCAGCTTCGAACCAGTCATGATTTTGATCATGTTTACAGCAGAGAATTGAGAGGAGATTTTGAAAATATGAAAACAGAAGAAAGATGATAAGTTGAGAAATGATAAGTTCAGAACCTGGTTTGATGAAGAAACGGATTTCAAGTTTTTGAAATTCAAAGAGACATTTAAACACATTATGCAGATCTCGGATTATCATAAAGACCTGGGTTTTTTAATCAAATTGGCCTATCAAACTTTAATTAGATGTCTGTAAATCATGTTTTCGAACCTAATTAATTGATTAATCAACTCATTATCTATTAATTTGATTCTTGACATTTGGGTTGAAAACATCTACAGTGAATTAATCGATTGTTTTATGAAAGAATCGATTTGTATGGTACAGAATGTAATAAAAAAAATATCACCAGTATTTAAATCGATTAAAACGTAAATGAATCGATTATTTTGATACCTAAGTGTTTTTAGTTGATATACAGATATTACAATCGATTAAAACAATTAAACCAAAATCCTGAGATCAGTTCAATCGATTATTTCGATATTTCAATCGATTAAAATGGTACTGGACAGATATCAGTAAGTTATTTTAATCGATTAATATTGATTTATATCAATTAAAACAATTAATTTAAATACACGGAACCTGGTTTCGCAGCTCTGATCTTCAAGGGATTCCCAGACTTGTTCCTGCAAAACAATTAAGTATTTTTCTGGTACCCTTTATAATTATTGGGTCCTGATCATGTTATTTGAAAAGAATTAATCTTTGGAACCCATTTCATTCTCCCTTTAGGTACTCGCATATTTCTTAATTCTCGAGTATTTAACAGTAGTGACCCATTTTCATACAAGTAAAAGCATTTAATAAATGGAGATGAAACTGTTTTACTATATGCAAAATAATTCTTGAATGCTCTAGTTTTCTTTCCGATTACTGGTGTATAACCTATACCACCACGTTCAATAACTAACTTTTGGGAATCAAGTATCTTATCAAGATTATTCTTTCCTTGTGCTAATTTAGATGAAGTTTTTACTAGGTATGATACTTGTTTCGTAACTCGAGACAGCTTTTGCAATCTTCAACATTACACATGCAATCAGTATTATTTTCTAATTCTAACTTTTCTTCATCAATTATTTTCTTTTCAAGAATAATGATCTTGTTTTCTAGTAACCTATTCATGCTTTTCAATTTTCTCGTTTTCAGTTTCTAATTTCTTTGCTACTTCATGTATTTCAAAGAAAGCATCTTGTAATGAGCTATAGTTTATAGATTCAGAACTTACACTCGGTTTTTGATGATTCCGAGTTGACCATCAAGCATATTTCGGTGCTTCTTCATAGGTCTTTTCAAGGATCTTCCACATTTGTGCAGCAGCTTGGCAGTGTGCAATCCCGAAAAGATCATCTCTGTTAAGGGCGGATAAGATGATATTCTTGGCAATACAATCATCTTGGATTCTCGTTAGCAATATCGGTTTCCTGTTCAATAACATTCCAAGCATTTATACTAACAGATTCAATGAAGATTTTCATCCTTATTTTCCAATATAGGTAATCTGCTCCACTCAACAGTGGAGGTCTATCAATGCACGCTCCTCAGAAAATGCCATGGATCGAAGTAACTTGATTATCTTTCAAGCACCTCGCTCCGATGCCAATTGTTAGAAAAGTAGTTTTAAATCAAGAGGGGGGTGAATTGATTTTTGAAAGTTTTTCGCAATACACAGATTATCTAATTCGAAAATTAAGATTACTTATCAATTCACAAATCACAAAGCAATCAAACGGTTTAAGTGCAAGCAGCAGAAATTAAAGAGAGAAAGGTTAGGAAAGATTTCACCGGTAATTTTATACTCGGTTCACCCAATACCAGGGCTACGTCCGGACTCTAGCCAAATTCCAGTTGGGTTCCACTAGAATAGATGTTTTACAGACTCACCCTCTTACACCTATTCTAACTCTCCACCAAGAACCAAATTCCAGCTCTTGGAAACCTCTCGCAACCAAATTCCAGCTGCAGAGAAACCAAGTGCCCAAATTCCAGGCACCACACACAAGAACCAAATTCCAGCTCTTGCTTACAACCTTCCCACCAAGAACCAAATTCCAGTTCCTGGAAACTTCTACAACCTCTACACAACTGCTAGAAAACTTGTACCCAAATTCCAGGTACAAAACAAGTACAAAAGAATGAATAGAAATTGAAAAGAAGAAACAAAGAAAGCTCAAACCGGATTACACCAATCCACGATCAGTTTCTTCTTCAAAGAAATGCAAAGTGCCTCAAGAAAGATTTCAAAAGAAGTTCACAAAAATAGTTGTGTATCTTTCTTGAAAAATGCTAATAGTTGTTTGTATTGATTGCTTGAATTGTGTCAAATCTGATATATAAAAAGTTCCAAGCAATTCTGTTTATAAAAGAGTATTTTCAAATCCGCTGCATTAATTAATCTGTTGAAAGTTTGTTTTAATCTGTTGAAATAGCCGTTACAATCTGTTAAAAGTCCTTTCAACCCATTAATGCGTTCTTGATCTTTAACAGAAAATGTTTTAGTTGATACGACCACGTTTTTATCAGTTAAAACGTTTTACAAACATTTTCTAAGTATAAAACAATCGATTGAATCACGCATTAATCGATTGATTTGTTTAAAAACCTTCTTATAAAACTTTCCAAGTTATTTTAGCTGATATAAAGTCGTTTCAATCGATTGAAAATCTGCACATATATTTTCAAGTCATTTTAATCGATTGAAAGTTCGTTTTAATCGATTGAAAAGATTTTCTAAGTTATTTTAATCGATTGAAATACGTTTTAATCGATTGAAATAAGTCTGATCGGTCATAATTCAATTCTGATCGATCATAACCAACTCTGATCGGTCATAATCTCATTCTGATCGATCATACTGACATCCAAAGTGATTTTAATCGATTGAAACGTGTTTTAATCGATTAAAATAATTCTAATCGCTCATATTTAAGATCTGATCGATTATATTGCATTCTGACCTATTACATTCGAATTCTAATCGGTCATAAAGAGTTTTAATCGATTAAAAGAAGTTTGTATCGATTAAAATATTGAAAAAACACTTTTTAAAACATTCTAAGTGTTTTAAATTGATTCTTTCAAACCTGTATCAGTTAATAACTTGTTTAAGAAAATTCTTTGCCAAAATGCTTTTGTTTTTTATTTGTTAAAAACTGTTTTTGAGGCATTTTGCAAGATGAGTGAAGAAGCTTTATGCAATGGAAAAGGTAAAGTGGTTTTACCTAAGCTTTCTGTTTAGACACACTAAGTCTTCAGCTCCATTCTTCTGAGTGACTTGTTTGACTGCTGCAGAGTTGACCCTTGACTTTATCTTTGACTTCATCAAATCAATGAGATCTTTGCTAGGATCACTTTCACAGGATGCTCCTTTGGTGAGGTAGCCGATCCTTTGGTCTGCAGGATGCTCCTTTGGTGAGGTAGCCGATCCTTCGGTGTGCAGGATGCTCCTTTGGTGAGGTAGCCGATCCTTCGGTTTGGAGGATGCTCCTTTGGAGAAGTAGCTGATCCTTCGGTGTGCAGGATGCTCCTTTGGAGAGGTAGCCAATCCTTTGGTCTGCAGGATGCTCCTTTGGAGAAGTAGTCGATCCTTCGTTTTGCAGGATGCTCCTTTGGAGAGGTAGCCGATCCTTCGGATGATGAATAGTTTTGATAGGTACCAACCCCTATCTGGTTTGATGAGAATGAACCCTCATCTGATTCGAACCTTCTTTTGTAAGGCTCTTGTGAGTACAAACCCCCACCCGGTTTGAGTCTCGTATTTGCTAGATTTTTGTGGGTACTTTCCCCCACTATGTTTGAGTTCGCGTTTGCTAAACTCTCCGACGAGCCTCGTTTTGCAAGGCTCTTAGGATTCTCTTTTGGCGGTCAATCTTTTGATGAGTACAAACCCTCACCCGGTTTTTGGATATGTGTTGGCGGCTTATTGTCTCTCGATCATGCGCCTTTGGGGAGTAATTGATTTTTCTTTTTGACTTTTCTGTTTTAGTCATCCGGTTTTACCAGGGATTGTCTGTATTTTGGCTTTTCTTGTTAACCATCCGGTATTGGCCGGGATTCTGTCGATTGCCTCTTTTTAGGCGGGAATCCTTTGGGGATTTTGAATTCTCTCATTGATTGTGCCTCTTGATTAGGCGAAGATCCACTTGGGGATTTTGTTGTGCCTCTTGATTAGGCGGGAATCCACTGGGGATTTGTTGATTTTTGATTGTGCCTCTTGATTAGGCGGGTGCTTCGATAGTGGTGAAGGCTTTTTACTTGTTGTTCGCCTCGAATAGGCTCGATGTTCTACTTGAGGATATTTGTTCTTGATAATACCTCCGAGTAGGTAGATGTTTCTTGAAAGCTTTGCTTGTATTACCTCTTATAGGTTGATTTCCCGTTTCTTGGGGATATCGGCTCTTTGCTTGTAGTGGCCTTTGTTAGAGGATGAAAGGCTTTTCTCTTCCTTCTTTTTGTTGCCCCCAGTGATGTAGGGGATTTTGACTCTGTTTTTTTTTTTTTTTTTTTTTTTTTTTATGGACTCCTTGAGGCGGCGACTCTCTAATGAGTGTGCTTGATGACTCACGCAGTGATGTCTTCGAGTCGTGAGGTAATCTTTTTGTCTTGCCTCTAGAGTAGACAAGGATCCTCTTGGGGATAATTGAGCCTTTCTCGTTAGCTTTTCCGTTTTGATGACTTCCTTCTTTTTGGATGGAAAGATGTTGATTGAGGCTTCAAATGATTATGGTCAACGACTCATATGATGATGAGGATGAGTCATGAAGTAATTTTTGCTTTGCCTCTCGGAGTAGGCAAGGGTCTGCTTGGGGATCATCAAGTCTTTCCGTTGGCTCTTTTCCGTTTTTGATGTACCTTCTTTTATTGTTGTAGATGGTTGGAGCTAGTCTCTTTGAAGCTCCTTATTCTGTCGAAATGGTTTTTGGTTTTGTCTTTTGCGATTTTGATTTTCATATGGAGACTAGATTCTCGGCGCCTCCTGTTTTCAATCACGAATATGGAGACTAGCCTCCTTATATGCATGTTTAATATTCTTGTTTGAAGAAAATTATTTTTTCTTAATTTTGACAAAGTCGTATTATGCAACTATTTTGTGTGTGGATGTCCTAAATGCAATCTAATGTTTATTTATTTTTGATGCATTTAGAAAGTAACTCGGCCTTCTCCTGTTGGCTTCTCATGAATACGCCGATGGGCTCCTATCTATGATCATGATGATGGGCTTCTCTTTTTATCCATCTCTTGTTTTTAGCCCTATCTTTTGCCTAGATCGCCCTTTACGGGTTTTCAATCTAGCGGGCTGCCTTAATTTTTGCCTAGAATATCTTAGGGGGCTTCCGATCTAGTAGGCTACCCTAGTTTTTACCTAAGAAAAAGTCTTTGCGCATATTTATGATTTATCAATAAAGAGGCATTTCCATAATATTTGGTCAAGAGAAAGGAAATGAAAGGGAATTTTATTGATAAATGAGCAAAAGTTTTATTTCTTTTATAGAAGGATTTCAAAAGGTATTTAGAAGAATGGGTGGTCAGGGTTGGTTGTACTCGTTTAGGCTTATACAGATCATGTCTATGATATCTCGCTCCCTGGTTCTCCTAATTGCTTCAGCTTGAGATGCCCGAGCTCAGAGTGAAGATCGTGCAGACCGCTTGCTTCGGAAGAATGCTACCTTAGCCGCCTTTCGGTTTTCGACTAAAGTAACCATCGCTCTTAGTTAGTTTTTTTTATATACTTTTATTTTTTACCTCTTCTTTTTGCCTAGGACGTATCCTAGCGAGGAATATGGACCCTATCTTTTGCCCAAGAATGTCCTTTGCGGATTTTCATTCCCGACGGGTCTTGAGCAATGTCTTCAAGCATAATACTTCTTCATCGTACCTGGAGTTGATTAGGTGTCACAGCTTCTTTTCCATCCATACGAACGAGGATAAGAGCCCCTTCCGAGAAAGCTCATTTGACCACAAGGGGTCCTTCATAGTTCACTCGCCCATTTTCCAATTTTATTATTCTGGACTCGGAAGCAACTTATTTACCATTAAGTCCTTCTTATGGTAAATATGAGGGTTGACCTTTTTTGTAAGCCTTTTTTCTTTTCCTTTGATAGGCTTGTCCATGACATATCATATTCAACTGTTCTTCTTCAATAAGGTTTAGCTGGTCATATCGGCTTTGAACCCATTCAAGCTTCTGTTAAGTTGAATTCCATCATCATGTGCTTTTGTCAACATGATTAGTCTGTACCGATTTTCCGTCTCTGGATCTTTGTCATGAACCGAAGAGTAATTCTTTTGAATGTAGAGCAATTGTCATGTCAATGCCCCTCTTCCTTTCCTTAGGGATTTCAATCCTCCTATTGATCACTATATTTCCACATTTCCCAGTCAATTACTTGAATGCTTTACAATGAATGGTCAAGAGAAGAGAAAGAAAAGGGATTTATTGCAAAGGCTTGTGTTTTAGTGGGATTTTTTTTTTGAAATAATAGTTTTTGTAAGAATGGCTAGCCAAGGTTGGTCGGTGTTTAGGCTAGTTTAAACAAACGTTTTGTTTTAATGATGTGGCGTCATCAACTCGCCTATTTGTGACTCGATCAACTTTCCTAGTCTCGCCTAGGATTTTGCCCTTTTATCTTTTTGTCTTGGTCTTTGACCTTGACTGGCTTCTTTTAATAATAATTTCTTTTCTCAAACATTGTCGAAACACGATTTTCTTATTTGTGTCTCTAGCTAATCAATCATGTTAACTTTGGCTTCATTTTGTCTATGGCATTTTGACGCATTTTGGAACAAAACGTTTGTCTAAACATTGGTTATTTAATGGGGTATAGAAATGTTTAGCTAGAAGAGAAGCAGATAGTAAGAATAGCATTCTTTTGTAATTCAAAGGGAAATGCGTGCCCTAAAGATGCTCGGGGGTTCGGGCCTACCCCGAGGAGTGATCTCTAACAGTCATTGGGTTTACGTCCCTTAAAATCGTAAGAAGGACATCTAATGACTAATGCTGCCCTTGATGCTAATATCCCTCCTTTTCTGAAGATCGTCTTTTTAAGGTACGGAGGGGAGACTTCCCTTTTCATCGTATAACTTGTTCTTTTGTAGGGTTGTTCTTTAAAGGGTTATCCTTAAAATCTGGTGGCTCTCTTATTCCTTGAGCATCCTTTCCAAGCCCTCGTCCCGGGCTATATCCATTGAGCTTATTTTTTCAATAGTCTTTGCATGTCCTGGGAAATGGTCCCCTCCTCACCGTCTCGACTTAGTCCATTCGCCTTCGGCTTTTAGATCCCGCAGAGAGTTTTCAATCACGGACATGACTCGTTTATATGGTATATATTTGGGTGTAGATGTTATTCAATTATTTTGGAATGAGAGAGAAAAGAATGAGAAGCATATGAATATTATGAAAATGCCTCATTGTATTGATGAAAAGAGAAATATATATAAAGCCCACTTTAATCGTAAATCTCGTGATCAAGGGCGAGGATCACGAGAGATACATCGTAAGCTTGAATTATTTCTTTATGTTTATTGCAAAAAATGGTAAAAATGATGAGCCCTAATCTGCTGGTCTCCCTTATCCCGTCTTTTACTCAGGCTTCGATAAGGGTTGGTCGTCCACCTTTGGAGTAGATGCGTCAAAGGTAATCCATCCCGCATTCAACAATTCTTGAACCCTATATTTTAAGTTGATGCAATCTTCCACAGAATGCCCAGGAGCGCCTGAGTGGTAATCACATTTTTCGTTGAGCTTGTACCAACCGGGGTAAGGTGGATCTTTCTTCTTTGGAGGGATACGTGTTAGGAGCTTGGCCTCTAACAGCTTTGGCAACATGACTCCCATAAGAGGTTGGAATGGGGGTAAATTTCTTCTCTTGTCTCGCGTGATTGCCCAGCTCGGTGGCGAAGAGGGAGAAGGAGTAGCAAGGTTGATGGCATTTACGCTTCCTTCCTTCTTCCGGCCAAAACCTTTTTTAACGTCGAGAGTAGAGGAATTAGAGGAAGTATGTTGTGCAATTCTTCCGCTTTTTAGACCTTGCTCTACTCTTTCTCCTATAGTGACCACATCCGCAAAGAGTGTTGATGTGTTCCCTATCATTTTGTCATAATAGGGACCAGTCGGAGAATTGATGAACATGGACGTAGTTTCCTTGTCGGACAGAGGAGGTTCCACTTGTGCTGCCAATTCCCTCCATCTTTGAGCATATGCTTTAAAAGATTCATCGTTTTTCTTGCTTAGTAGTTGTAGATCTGCTCTTTCAGGGGTCGGATCGATATTGTATTTATAACGACGAAGAAACGCATCTCGCCATATGTCTCCAGTGTTTGGATTTGCCCTCCTTCCAGCTTGCATATACCAGCTTTAAGGCTGATTCAGCCAGGCTCTCCTGAAAGCAGTGGATCAAGAGTTTTTCATTATCAAGCATGTGCAGCCATCTTACTGCAAGTACATTGTAAGATGGCTTCTTGGGCAGGTTGTTCCCATGTATTTTGGGAAGTCCGGAGTTTTGAACTTGTTAGGGAATTGGATGTTTTTGACGAGGCACATATCAGCCGCCTCTTTAACATCAAAATTATGCCCCTCCATGGCTCTCAATCGCTCTTCAAGGGCAGATCACCGTTGTTTTGATACTTCGGTGCATGAATATGCACCGCCCTTGTATCGATTGATCGTGCTCATTTTGAGGTTCCTCTTCTTCTTCCCGGTGAGAGGCTTGTCCATTCCGAGGACCCTCTCGATGAAGATTCTGTTGATGCATCATTTCTAACATTTGAGCCATTTGTTCTTTCAGACGTAGTAAGCTCAGCGGTGAACTTTCGGTTTTGTTCTTCTAGTTGTTCCATCTTCTTAGCCTTTTGAGCACGAGTGAGGACGGGCGGAAGACCAGCCACCTTCTAAATGATTTTAAAGATTTTTATTATTATTCTCTTTTTATTATGAATGATCAAGTGTGGGATAGATATGCCTTAGACAATAGTTTTGGTATCTTCTCAAAAGCCTATGTTTTAAGGAATACCATACCCACTTCAAGTGTGATGGTTCCCTTTTTCAAAGGTTGCCAACATACCTTAGCGCACTCATCTCTTCTAGGAAGGTGATAAACGCACTTGGGTCTCTTTCGCTATTGTCTAAGGATATCTAATGCATCCTAGAATAAATGTGCTTTATGCATGCAGTACAAAAATATTTTTTATGACAAGCAGATATTGAAAGTGGCATAACTTTTGACTCGGGTTGTCCGATTTGGACGCACAGACATGTCAAAACGAAGAGAAAAGGGTGAAGAACCAAGTTGCAAATTGCCGTAGGCGATTTGGCCTAGTAATTTTCCCAAAAAACGTCTCTAAGACCCATTTTTTAGGGGTTTATTAAAATGATGAGCATGTCTGTAATTATTTTATCTCTTAATTTTACCACTTATTGGATGATATGGTATGAATGATACGACTTTGCCAAGAATTTTGTAAAAAGGTATTTTTATTTCTTTAACTTGTTTTTATATTTTTTTTTATGACCCTTTAGGGTTTTTTCATTATTTTATGATTTTTAGGGTTTTTCACTTTTTTATGATTTTTAGGGTTTTTCATTTTTTTGTCTCGTTATATGATTACCCTATGCTAATGCATCAATACAAATGCAGCAAACGTATGCACACACAATTCATACATCCACGAGCGGAGCCACGCTTATTTAATCACGAGGTAGGGTTTTCCTGCGAAACGTGCTTGGTTTAGGTGGTTCTAAGTGTTCTCACCGGGCCAAAGGTCCCCAAGGTGCCCCCATTATAGGGACCTCTCAATCTCTCAATCCTCGGGTCATGCACGGAACTCCGTGGCGACACCCTTAGACCAAAAGAAGAGAGTTATCACCTTGAGTTGGTGGTTTTCCGACAACGGCAGTAGCCCCGTGTGCCAACTAACCGATCGTATCTGCCACCCACTCCCTATAGCTATTCACTCTTGCCCCCGGGTATAGAGGGACTGTTGTGTGCAAGGGTTTTTGTGTGCAGTTTATATTTCAAACAATTTGCAGAAATAATCATACAGCAGCTTATTAAAGCCATACAAGTAAAAACATACGGAGGGTAAAGGCATAATTTCAAATCATTACTTAGTTTGAATTTATCTCGTCACTAAATGGGATCAACTCTCTAGCGTCCCGGTGGAGTCGCCATCCGTCGCCGCCGTCCCTTTCCTACGTCCGGGGGGACGTCTTAGAAACGTTTATGCGAGCGGTCGCGAAAAGATGGTTTAGACTCGCGTTTTTGTTTTAAAAGGTTTTCGAAAAGGGGTTCTTATGGAGTCGCCACCAATGTTTTGACCATAAACATTGGAAAAGGAAAAAATGTTGATTTTAAGAAAAACCGCACTTGGCCATTATAACCGGAGTTGGGTAAGGGAGTTAGTTACGTGTGGGGAAGGTGTTAGCACCCCACAACGCCCCTTTCGGGTTCCCTATGACAGATTAATTCATTTAAATAAAGACTACGAGAAATTACGCGATTACCCTATTTTATTACATAATATTAAATGGCTATCTACATGATTTTATTCTATGTTGCATGCATAAAATGATGAATAAAGTTAAATAAAGCAATAAAAGAGATATTAAAATAGCTATCTACATGATCCTATTCTACATGACATAATAAAGCTAAATAAAACAATAAAACAATAAATAAAACTATAAAAGAGAAGGGAATTGAAAAGAACCTCCGTAGCAAGCTTTATATTGAGAATCTTGAACTGTGAGGATGCGTTTTGGCAACCCCTCTCTCTACACAGTCTCTCCTCACCAATACAAGATCGACTCCACTAAATATTTAAAGAAGAATCGAATGCCGGAATATAATTCCTTAACCGATTGTTACCTATTTAAGGCAATCGGAAAGATCATTCGAGAGAGAGAGAGAAGTAGACAAGTGCTCTAAAGTGTTTCAGAGCTCTCTGGAGTGTCTGTGGTGTGTAAAAGTGGCAAATGAGCCTCCTATTTATAGTTTTTCGCAGCTGGCGCACTTTGGGACGGCCGTCCGGGTCGGGACGGCCGTCTCGGACTGGGATGGCCGTCCCAAATGGCAAATTTACACGAGCGGGACCCCAGGAAGGCCGGACGGCCGTCCCACTTAAAATGGGTTTGGGACGGCCGTCCCAACTTTGGGACGCGCGTCCCAACTCGGATTTAAGGGTTGGGACGGCCGTCCCAACTGGGACGGCCGTCTCAACCTCGTTCCGCCGGTTCGCGCGTTTCGGGACTCCGGAAGCTTTCCTTGCTCGTTTTGGACGTCGCTTGATGCCGATATGTGTCCGTTGAAGCTTTATCTTCATGTAGGAAGTCTTCTTGGCCTTTATTTGAAATGTCAGGCGAGTTTTATCTCTCGTATAGGAAGTCTTCTTTGTCCTTTATCGTGTGAATGAGTGAACTCCGTGTTTGTTGCGGGAGGTCTTTCTCGGTTTTTCTTTGATATGAAGCCGGGTGAACTGTATGAAGTTTCCCTAGCTTTTATTTTGAGAGGCCGGCAAAATTAGGGGTCTACAATCCAAAAAAAGAATATTTCACTAATAGAAAATAATATATATGTAAAATAATTTTTATTTATTTAAGTAAAGGAGGAAGAAGCCCAATTAGAATTATTGGAAGGTTTGAAATTGAAATGGAGATATGAGAATAAAATAATTCTTGTGTAGGAGTTCTTAATTTCTATATTATTTGGTATTTATTTTATTTACTGATGTTTATGCTAGGTGTCATGTCTTAATGTCTCATTCTTTTGGCTCCAAGGATTCTGCAATTATGTTGTCGTGTTGTTATGCTATTTTGCTATCATGTTGGCCTACTACTCTTATCCCTTTTCGATTAGAATATTTTGGTTATATTGATACGATATTATTCTTACATTTTTAGCTTTCCTCTTGTATAAAAAATTTATTTTTTATTCAATGAAAGTATACATCGGAAATTAACACTAGTGCAAAAAGGGGCTCTTACGTCAGGTATTTAGGGCTTTTTACGTCGTATTTAAGTCCGACATTAAAGCGGGAGACGTAAATTTACGTCGGATCTTTTGCCCGACGTAGATTTACGTCAGTTATCAAGATCCGACGTAGATTTACACTAAACAGACGTAAAAACCTTTTCAATTTAAAAAAAAAAAAACAGAAATACCATATGCGACGTAAATTTACGTTGCATATACCAATATGCGACGTAAATTTACTGTTTTTTTTTAAATTGGGTTTATTTATTCTGTTTTGCAACTAAAACCCGCAAATATTACAACCAGACAAGTCCAGAGGTTCAGTTTTCTTTAGCTAGTAAATTAAAAATATAATATTATATAATTCAAACTACATAATAAAACAATATAATACAAACATACAAACTAAAAAATCTATTACAAACTAAGCTACCTATACAAACTAAGCTACCTATACAAACTAAACTAAACTACATAATACACACAATATAATATGAACAAGAACTTAAAAAATAATGTACTAGAATTGTTGAACAAAAAATTTGCCCATTGTTCTCTAATTTCTGTAATCTCAGATTCTGGTAATGGAGATGGATCTTGAAATACCTGAAACATGAATTTGACTCTTGTAAGCATGCAACATGAATAAAGTTAAATAAACTTAACTAATGTTAAAAGTAATTACCTCTGTCCAAGAATCAATTAAACCCGCACAAACTATGGCTCTCATCCAATACATTACATAGTAACCACATTCAAACGAGTCAGTTTGCTTATTACACTGAAATGATGAAAAAAACATAATATTATTTTCAAAATTGAAATACAAACAATAATTATGGTTTCAAAATTTTCACTAGCAAATTTCAAAAATTCCTCAACTCCCTTTTCGTACTCTTCACTAATACGACGTGCATTCATCCAACTTCGATTCATATTATGTTATAAAGTTTCGTCACTCCTAGAGATTTAAAAATTATATGTAAAAAAAATTAATATACAAACAACAAAGCACGTTCCAACAACAATGGAGTGTGTAAACCGAATGCACTCAAACAAATAAACAACTAATTACATTCCAATAACAATCCAGTGGAGACATTCATACTATAACGTGATTGAGATCCCCAAAAACAATCACGGATTCAATGTAAACATATAGCAATGACATAAAACACTAACCTCGAGTGTAGACGAAAACTGATTTCAAACTCGAATCCAATCGGGGAGAAAGATCAAGTTCGTCAAATGACACGATAATGTAGATGCTTTTCACTGTAAAACTGCTCGAAAATGGTGTGCAGAGGTAGCTGTTGTCGTCGTTCTCGTCGTCATTCTCAAAAACCATGGTTGCGCGAGACGAGGAAGAGGGTCTGGAGGGAAATAAAATAGACTTTTTACGTCGCGCATCCCAGCACGCGACGTAAAAAGCCATCTTTTACGTCGCACCTGGAGGGCGCGACGTAAAAGATGGCCTTTTACGTCGCACCTGGAGGGCGCGACGTAAAAGATGGCCTTTTACGTCGCACCTGGAGGGCGCGACGTAAAAGATGGCCTTTTACGTCGCACCTGGAGGGCGCGACGTAAAAGATGGCCTTTTACGTCGCATACTGGGATGTGCGACGTAAAATTTTTGTCCCATATTTACAAAATTGCCACCGCGTTTTATTTACGTTGAATATGCATGCATGCAACGACAATTGGGTGACGTAAAAGCCCTATTCTGCACTAGTGTAAGTTAGTCTTAAATGGTTTTAGACTGATCCCTAATCATAATTTGTTCTGACAATCTTCAATTTTTTTTCTTCTTTTCATGGTGGACTAAAGCATGATTACAAACTCTGATATTTCTAATCCTTATTGTCTTTATCCAAATGAAAACTCATCCTTAAGTGTTGGCATCTCCTCCATTATATGGAAATTATCATTCATGGACTAGAGTTATGAACTGTGATGGATCTTGATCATTGATCTTGAAGGGGCCAAATAATATATTATAAATAAATAATAAATAAATATGAAAAGATAAAATAATATGAAAGGGTGAGAGGTTAAATTTGTAAATTTACATATTTAATAATCATTAAGTTTGGCGAGGTCAAAATCGTAAATGCTAATGTAAGTTACAAAACCTTCGAAATAATCATTAAGTTTTGGGGGGATGACCTCCTCATCTCCCAAGAAAATCCACCACTAGCTATGAAGTTAACTATTTTATCAAAGAACAATTTTAAGTTTATGGATCGAAGCCTAAACCCACCAAACATTCTTTACCCTCTCTATGGAGCAAGGGAGAAATGTAACATCATGGTGTTAGGATGGCTACATCATTCTATGACATAAGTGTTAAGTGGTAAAAGTTGATGTAATTATGCTCTTAATTGTGATATAACCATTTAAATTATAGTGATTCTAATCTATTTTTCTCCTAATGTAGGATGAATTTGCATAATACCTGGATACAAGAACAAAGATCATAATTGTGAAGTAATTGAAGAAAAATTGAAAGAAAGAAGAACACTTGAGCGAATAAATGATGCGAGGCCCGACCCAAATTTTCCTATAAAAAGATAAGATGCATTTTGAGATGTAATTTTAGGTTTTTGGAGAAGAGACGCGACTATTTTTCTGTTCTTCAAGGATTCTTCAATTCTTTCTCATTTAGAGCATTGTAATGGCCACCGTGAGTAGCTAACTTCATTCTCTTAGGATTGGGTGCACTTCCTTGGAACTCTTTTGTATCATGGTGATATTTTGAGATATTAATCTATGTTTTGATGTTGTTATTCTTATCTTTTGTTATTAATGATTTATTCTTGATGTTTGGGATATGATTGGAAAATATATCTTGAAACCTTAGATCAGGTAAGAATATTTGCTATGTTAATTGCCAGGAATGGAATGAATGTATCAAGTTCTTAACACCCTAAACCTAATGCTGGAAAATCTTTTAACTGTGTGAGGAATCGACATTTATTAGGTTTTCTTATGAATTTCACATACGAGGAATCAGAGTGAATGACTTGAGTAGGTGACATCAACATTGTTAGGTTAATTGATGTTCTTAATTTGATATAGTCATTATGCAAAAGAGGGAAAATGAAGGAAGTCAATCCTAAGTTCTTTAATTTGATCTTTTCTAAATATCGTTTATCGTTCTTTACCATTTAATTTCAATCCAAATCTTTATGAAAACCCAATTTTGTTTCAATATACTTAGTAAGCATATGATTTGGAATTTCCATTAAAATCGTTCCTCGTGGGATTGACTTTTATTTAATCGAAATACTATACTGCGATTGATAATATTGGTGCGCTTGCCAATTATTCAACAAGTATTTCTAGCGCCGCTGCCGGGGAACGACGTATCTTAGAAAATTTGTGTCTAGCTTATTGAGTATTGTGAATATTTTGATTTTAATTATTTCTTTTTATTTTGTTTGTTTTGTTTTTCTGTGATAATTCTTGCTTGGGTTGCTCTTTGATTTGTGCTCTTAAGAGGACAGGTATCCACATATCAGTTAGAGTTCAATCCTGCAATTGAAAAGACTACTCGAAGGAACTGTGGTTGAAAAAGAAGAGAAACTCAAGAACAAGCAAGAGGAGAATCTGTTAACCCTTCTCCTACACTCAACTTACTAGATCCAATCATAGAAGAAATGGCGGAGGAAGGAGCAAATCCAAATCCACGTAGAAGAACACTCAGAGACTATGCTATGCAATAAGGTCCGAGACACTTCTCCAACATTATAATACCAGCCAATCAAACATTAGAGATGAAGCCAGCCTTCTTAAGTTTGATTAGTGCTCATCAATTCACTGGAATGGATCATGAAGATTCCTACATTCACTTGTCTACTTTTTATGAGTTGATTGGTACCATGGGATTTAAAGAAGCAAATATTGAATCTGCATACTTGAGATTATTTCCTTTCTCATTGGCTGGCAGGGCAAAGGAGTGGCTGAAAGCACATCCTAATTAGAGTTTGACTACCTGGGGTAATGTAGAAGATAAGTTCCTGAACAAAATTTTCCCACCATCCCGCTACATCAAAGCAAAGTCCGACATTGCTACTTTCAGACAAGGAGCAAATGAACCCTTTTGTGAAGCATGGGAGAGATTTAAATCACTATTGAGGAGATGCCCAAATCATGGATTTGAAGACATTGC
Organism: Sphenostylis stenocarpa; assembly: GCA_963425845.1. Classification (NCBI taxonomy): domain Eukaryota; kingdom Viridiplantae; phylum Streptophyta; class Magnoliopsida; order Fabales; family Fabaceae; genus Sphenostylis; species Sphenostylis stenocarpa. Next base: position 32,404,413 of record OY731400.1, on the reverse strand, counting down.
TCAGTTGAACATTTTCTATACTAGTCTGCGACTTGATACAAAGATGTTATTAGATGTTGCAGCAGGAGGAACCATGATGGATGTAGACGTCGAACATGCACAAAAATTATTGATGCACTAGCCTCTACAGACCAATAGGCTCAACATGATAAACATCTAGTTCAGAGGAAAGGAGTACTTGATCTTAACACCTCAGATGCTCTCTTAGCCCATAATAAAATTATAACTCAACAGATTGAAGCATTGACCCAGCAAAAGGCAAAACTACCACAACAATTGCATGCAATACAATCCACTCCTAACCAACAGATAAGTTGTGATTTTTGTGGAGGTGATCATCCAAATGGATACTGATGTTACCAAAGCAAACCACAAGAAGAAGCTCATTATATGGGTGCTCAAAGTGGTAGTAGTCAAGGATGACAAAGTAATTTCTCTAATTCCAATAACTATCCGAACAATTGTGCACAAGGATGGAGAGGGAATCAGAATCAGAGTCTGAATCAGAATTTTGGGTGGAAACAAGGTGTTGGCTCATCTAATAGACAACCTCTATATCAACAACAATCATTTCAACAATCCTTATTTCAACAACGATAACAACAATATCCTCTAGTACATGAGAGAACAACCAAATTAGAAGACACTTTGGAAAAATTCATGCAAGCTTCCTTGTGTAATCAGAGAAATACAGAGGCTTCAATAAGAAATTTAGAAACCCAAATGGGCCAATTTGCTAAACAGCTATCTGAGCAACAAGGAGGACAATTTTCAGCCAATACCCAAACCAACCCCAAGGAGCAATGCAAGTCAATTACTACTAAAAGTGGTAAGGTGATAGGAAGAGGGATTGGTGATAATCTGGTTATAGAGGAAGAAGACTTAAAAAAGAAATAAGATAAAGAGGAGAAAAATGAGTGTGAAAAAGAGGAAGAACAAAATAAGAGTGAAAATGTAGAGAGAGAAAAAAGTATTGAAAGAGAAAAAGAGAGCAATAGTGAGAAAAAGAGGGAGAAAGGTGAGAATCAAATACCACCGCTAAAGAATCTACCATACCCTCCTAATCCTTCCAAGAGAGATAAAGAAAGACAGTTTGATAGATTTATGGATATTTTCAAGCAGTTGCAAATTAATATTCCATTTGTGGAGGCTTTGGAGTAGATGTCAACCTATGCAAAATTCATGAAAGAGCTCTTAGCCAAGAAAAGGAGATTTACTAATGAAACAGTGGAGTTAGGAGCAGGGTGTAGTGCCATATTCCAAAAATTACTACCACCAAAGTCCAAGGACCTTGGGAGCTTCATTATACCAATCACAATTGGGACATTACCAGTAGGTAAGGCATTGCTTGGGTGCTAGCATAAACCTAATGCCCTTGTCCATGCTTAAAAGAATAGGGGACTTGGAAGTAAAACCTACAAGAATGACTCTTTAGCTTCCCGATAGATCTCTAAAATTCCCTTATGGTGTGGTGGAGGATGTCTTGGTGAGAGTTGATAAATTTGTGTTCCTAGTTGATTTTGTTGTGATGGATATGGAGGAAGATCTTGAAGTTCCTCTAATATTAGGAAGACCTTTCATGAAGTCTGCTAAGGTCTTTATTGATGTGGATGATTGTAGACTCCAAATCTTGCATGGCCTCAAAATAAAGAGCAGAAGACTTCCATTCGAAGATGAGCAAGGCCTAAAAGGTCCCTAGGATTGATCAATAGGACCCATATTAGAATAGGAAGGATTTTTGTATAGAAAAAATAAGAAATTCCATCCATAGGGTCGAGACCGTCATCTCGCCATTGGCTAAGGGCGAGACTGCCATCTCGCCAAAGGCGAGACTGTCGTCTCGTTTGGTGAGATGGTCATCTCGCCACTTGTCAAAGGTGAGCCGCCGTCTTGTTTGGCGAGACGACGATCCCGACCTGACAGGTGCAAATTCCTATAAAAGGGGGGGACCTTCTCCTTGTTTTCACACAATTCTACAACTTCTCCTACTGCACAATTCTCAAAACACTCTCCTAGGACCCCCCTGAAGCATTTACAGAGTTCTTAGAGTTCTTATATAACGTTCTAAAGTGCTACGAGAAAAAAAGCGAACATCATTGTAGAACGTGGGGTTTGCCAAAAAGTGCCCTTTTCAAAAATATTATATAAAAAGCTTGCTTCAATGGTTCCCTCATATCCCTTCTTTTATCGCTTTTTACTATCTTTGTGCATTAGTTATTAAGGGCCATGTATTCGATAATTTAATTTTCACAATGAATAAATAAGGGTAAAAGTGTAGTTTTAAAGTTCTTATTTCTCTATAAAAATGGTCCATCATAGGGAACCCGAAAGGGGTGTCGTGGGGAAGCTAATACCTTCACCACACGTAACTAACTCCCTTACCTAACTCTAGTTGTAATGACCAAAGTTGGTTTTTCTTAAAAACCATCGCCTTCATTTTCCTTTTCCAATGTTTTTGGTTAAATTATTGGTGGCGACTCCTCGAACCCTTTTGAAAACCTTGCCCTTAGGTTCAGCCCAGTTATCGGACAACCTAAAGGCGTTGAACCACACTTTAAAAAACGCGAGTCAAACAAAATCATCACGTTGCTCTGACCGCCTCTTCTGACAGCGACGATAGATGGTGACTCCATTGGGGAAGCTAGATAGTTGATTCCATTTAGTGATGGACTAGTTTTGAGAAATGAAAACTAGAAATTATGCTTTTACCCTTCCCTATTTTATAACATGCTTTATTGTTTGGCTTTAATAACTGTTGTATGTTTATTTTATGTAATAGTTTGAAATAACAAATGTACACAAACCCTTGCACACAACAGTTCCCTCTATACTCGGGGGCAAGTGGGATAACCTTAGGGACTGGGTGGCATTGTACGATTTGCCGTAGTGAGGGTCATGAGCCCACCGGTATGGTTGAAAACCACCACTCAAGGTGATAACCTTCCTCTTTTGGCCCAAATACTGACAAGGCCCTAGTGCCATGCATGGTCTGAAGACTGGGAGAGTGGGGACCCTATAATGGGGGCACCTTGGGGGCCTGGCCTTGGTGAGGAAATTTAGAACTACCCTAAATATGCACACTTCTACAGGATACCTCTACCTCGTGATAAAAACGTCGTCCTACTTTTCGCGGGTGAGTGAATTGTGTATGCATTTGTTTGTTGCATTTGATTGTTGCATAGCATAATCATAGAACAAAAAAAATAAAAATAAAAGAAAAACTCTCAAAAAATCTTTTCACAATAAACACCCTTATCTCGGATAGTCTGCCTTTTAGCTAGCCTGGTTTCAGGTTCTTTGTCAGCTAAGTAGCCACGCAGTCCGACAGAAGATATAAGGGACACTAAAACCATTCTTTTGTAATAAATCACTTTTATCTCGGACAGTCTGCCTTTTAGCTAGCCTGGTTTCAGGTTCTTTGTAAGCTAAGTAGCCACGCAGTCCGACAGAAGAGATAAATAAAATCAAATAAATCAAATAAAAATGGGATCCTGTTCATCAAACTCATGAACATCCATATAGGTAGTTTATATTTCTTTTGAAAAAATACAGAAAATCAAACATTATCATGCATCATGTAGAAAATAAAACATGATAATGTTTAGGAAAAACAAACACTTGCATGCATACTCGCGTTAATATCATATTCATAGCATGCATTTTTGGTTTCTAGAAAAATGGAGGGGTCCAGTAGACAATTAAGGAAAGTGGACATTCCCCGATATCATGTGGAGAAGATAGAACGGTTGTGTGCATTGATGCCACCTGAGGTCCGTTCCGACTTCGAGAAATCTTATGGACGGATTTTCGACTTATTGAAGATCTGTGTCGATCCCATCTTCATCAGGGTTTTGGTCCATTTTTGGAATTCCAGTCTGCATTGCTTCAAATTTCCGCAATTTTATCTGGTACCCACTTTGGAGGAATATGAGATAATGTTGAGATGACCCAAGTCAGTCGGGGTCCATATTTGTCACGAAGCATATATTCCTGCAGCCAAAGTCGCTGCCATCATCCAATTGCCACTTCATCAGACATCCTTGATAGCAAAAGGGAATATCTAGGGTTGGAAAGTCACAATGTTAGAAGACCATCTGTCCTCTTTGGCTGATAACGCAGATTGGTTTGCTTTTAACAAAACCCTGGCTCTGATAGTGTTTGGGACCATGCTTTTTCCCTTTCACCTCGACATAGTAGATCAAGCCATCATGGACGCCTTTTTCGCCTAGGACGTGCACTCGAAGAGTCCCTTGCCTGCACTTCTTGCCAACACCTTGCTTTCGGTCGAATTCTATCACCAAAAGCAAGGAAGAACACTCAGATGTTGCTCTTCGCTCCTATTCATGTGGGGTATCACGCACTTCTACGCCTCTAGCCATATGGGGATGTTCCCTGATCCATTGAAGAGCTTCTCGAAAATCCCTCTCCACCGACGTCTAACCATGGAATGGAAGGTCGAGTTGGAATGGAATGTCAACTACTTATCCTGGGCATGTCCTTGGTTCCAACCTAGCCCTATCCTCATCAGAAGTGGAGATTATCCGAGCGTACCGTTAGTAGGTCTCAGAGGTTGCATATCTTATTCTCCAAAAGTGGCTATGAGACAACTCATGAGAACCCAAACCGCGCTAACACAGGAAGAACTGGGAGGACTGTGTTTCTTAGGAGACCCATGCAATGTTGCAAACTCACTTGTTGTACGGAGAGCATGGGAGAAACCAATCTTTATGGGAGATAGAGAGCTGGGCAAAGCTCGAGTAGCTGTTTCCAATGACTATGAGGAATGGAGGAGAAGCAGAGGGATGTCACAACCATCTGCCCCACCTACCGCGCCATCAGCCAGTGGAGAGCTCCAAACCCAAGTTGATGCCTTGACCCAAAGGATAGAAATCATGGGAGCCTAGATGAGGGCCCTTGAGGAAAAAGAACAAGAATCTATCCTTACTATAGATGGTCTACAAAGGCAGTGCAAGAAGAAAGATCAGGAAATAGAACGCCTCAAGGACCAATGTGCTGACTCTAGTGAGCATGTTATCCGAGCATCCAAAGTTGCCAGAATAAACTCGGATAATCAACTCTAAGAAATAACTGCCAAATCAGTACACCTTGAGGCTGAATGTGCAAAGTAGGCACAGACGATCAAGGGAATGCTACAAGATCTCGCAAGGACTCGGTCTGAAATACGTCAAGGAAGGGAGACCACCCAGAGACTTAATAGAAGGCTTACTGAGCTATGTGATAGTCTTCTGCAAGCGTACGGGATATCGCGTAATAAAAAGTTATCGTTCCCACATAGATTATGCCCAAGTACCGATACATAGTGATTCAATTATCTAAACAAATCGTTTCAAATAGAATATATTGCAAAATGAATAGAAAACCAAAAACTATTGACAAGAGACTCAAGGTGAAAACTTTCTTAGGAGTCGGTAGGTTTATATGTTACGTATTCAATTTAAAGCAATTCGTTTCCTATTATTTAACTTCTATTTCTAAGGTGAATTTTCCTTAACTGATTAATGTATTCCTCTCGAAACCCCACTAACGTACCTAATTACCGAAGAACAACGTTCAATTCATTAAGTAGATCCTTTACGCTTTATGAAAATCCAATTACCCCTCAAAGAGTTTTGTCTACTTTCGTAACCCAAATCCCTAGGTTCAATTCCATGCTTTTCTAATGATATATCGATCTCTCAATCATCCACATCATTTAAATTCATCTAACCTTATCTCTAAGCCATTAGAAGCTTTAGGTTCTCATGGAAATGAATAGAAAATAGAAATTCAATAACAGAGAAATTCAAAGTATTCAAAATTGATACATAAACATATTCCCCCTAATCCCAAGAATAAGATTTAGTGTGCCATAGAAATGATGATTACAATCGACAATACAATAAATCAAACCCTAACATAAAAGAAAAGTAGAAATGAGACAGGAAGTTAGAGAATAGAAGAGAAGTTCTCACTATCTCCTCTGTAGCTTCTTCAATTTCCCTCTTGATAGAAGAAATCGTTCTCCCTCTTTTGCTCTGGTTTTCTTCAATTTTATTTTTGGGAAAAACGCCTCTCATCTTCGTGTCCCTCTTTATGCTCCATAACTTCTTTTTTATATCTTTTATGCTCAAAAACTGCTCCTCTAATTTAGGGGAAATGCAAAATGTGCAGAATCCACTGGCAGTGGGAAAAACCCACGGCCAGTGGATTTGTTTTACGTCAGAGTGCCATTTTCTAGTGAAGTCCACGGCCAGTGGGAAAAACCCATTGCCAGTGGATTTGTTTTACGTCACAGTGCCATTTTCCAGTGAAGTCCATGACCAGTGGGAAAAACCCACTGCCAGTGGATTTCACTTAACTTCACCCAAAATGCTCTTTAACAATGTTTTAAGGCCCTGAAGTGTTCTTTTCTCTTTTCTTTTACAATGCAATCCAATGTCGCCGCCGTCCGTTCCGACGTCCAGGGACATCTCAAACGTTTATGCGAGCGGTCGCGAAAAGATGGTTTAGACTCGCGTTTTATGTTAAAATTATGTTCATTTCTTCCGAGGTGCTCAACAACTGAACTATCCTCTAATAAAAGCAAGGTTTTCGAAAAGGGGTTCTTATGGAGTCGCCACCAATGTTTTGACCGTAAACATTGGAAAAGGATAAAAAGGCATTGATTTTAATAAAAACCAAACTTGGCCATTATAACCAGAGTTAGGTAAGGGAGTTAGTTACGTGTGGGGAAGGTGTTAGCACCCCACAACGCCCCTTTCGGGTTCCCTATGACGAATTAATTCATTTAAGTAAAGATTAAGAGAAATTACGCGATTACCCTATTTTATTGCATAATTTTAAAAATGGTTATCTACATGACTTTATTTACTATTGCATACAGAAAGCAATAAATAAAAGCAGTAAAAGAGAAGAGAATTGAACAGAACCTCCGTAGCAAGCTTTGTATTGCGAATCTTTAATCGTGAGGATGCGTTTTGGCAATCCTTCGCTCTACAAAGACTCTCCTCTCCGAATACAACCCTGACTCTACTAAATTTTACAGAAGAATCGAATGCTGGAATATGATTCCTTAATTGATTGTTACCTTATTAAGGCAATCAGAGAGTTCATTCGAAGAGGGAAAAGAATAGACAAGTACTAGGAGTTGTCTGGTGTTTGAAATATGGCAAATGAGCCTTCTATTTATAGTTTTTCGCTGCCTGAACATCTGAGACGCCCCTCTGGGTTGGGACGGCCGTCCCAACTGCCTCTTTTACAAAGGCTGGGACCCCCTGAAAACTGGGACTGGCAGTCCCACTTGGCCAGGGAAGGTTGGGACGGCCGTCTCGACCTTGGGATGGCCGTCTCGACCTGTTTTGGCTAGCCTTTGTGTTCTGGGACCCCTGGGAAGCTTTCCTTTCTTTATTCGGACGTTGGTTGAGGCCTATAAACGCCCGTTGAAGCTTTATCTTCGTATAGGAAGTCTTCTTGGCCTTTACTGAGATGTCAGGCGAGCTTTGTCTTTGTTGTAGGAAGTCTCTTTAGCCTTTATTGAGAGACCGGGCAAAATTAGGGGTCTACAACTGCCCCCCCTTCACCTGCCCAGCTAATTTGTTGGCTTAATATGCCGACAAAATTAGTTTGGTAGTGGAAGGAGTTAACCCTTTTGCCCGGTTATCCTTCAGATGCTTCTTTGTTGATCCTCCGGATGATAAATATTTTTGATAGGTACCAACCCCTATCAGGTTTGAGTCTTATTTTATAAGGCTCTGGTGAGTACTTACCCTCACCCGGTATGAGTCTGTGTTTCACCAGACTCTTGTGGGTACCTACCCCCACTAGGTATGAACCTTGTTTTTGCAAGGTTTTGGTGAGTACCTACCCTCACCCGGTATGAGTTCGCATTTTGCTAAACTCTTATGGGTACTTACTTCTGAGGTGCTCAACACTGAACTATCCTCTAATAGAAGTAAGGTCTTTGCAACCCATATTCTGTAATGCTTAGGTGAGTATTTTACTCCACCTAATACATTCTGCTAATTTTTGATGAGTATTTACCCTCATCCGGTACAAACCTTATTTTATAAGGCTCTGGTGGGTACCTACCCCCACCTGGTACGAATCTGCTTTTTGCTAGATTCTGATGAGTACCTACCCTCATCCGGTATAAACCTTATTTTATAAGGCTTTGGTGGGTACCTACCCCCACCTGGTACGAATCTGCATTTTTTGCTAGATTCTGATGAGTACTTACCCTCATCCGGTATAAACCTTATTTTATAAGGCTTTGGTGGGTACCTACCCCCACTTGGTACGAATCTGCATTTTTTGCTAGATTCTGATGAGTACTTACCCTCATCCGGTATAAACCTTATTTTATAAGGCTTTGGTGGGTACCTACCCCCACCTGGTACGAATCTGCATTTTTGCTAGATTCTGATGAGTACCTACCCTCATCCGGTATACACCTTATTCTATAAGGCTCTGGTGGGTACCTACCCCCACCTGGTACGAATCTGCATTTTTGCTAGATTCTGATGAGTACCTACCCTCATCCGGTATAAACCTTATTTTATAAGGCTTTGGTGAGTACCTACCATCACCTGGTACGAACTCTTATTCTATAAGGCTCTGATGGGTACCTACCCCCACCTGGTACGAACCTGCGTCTTGCAAGGCTCTGATGGGTACCTACCCCCACCTGGTACGAACCTGCGTCTTGCAAGGCTCTGATGGGTACCTACCCCCACCCGGTACGAACCTGCGTCTTGCAAGGCTCTGATGGGTACCTACCCCCACCCGGTACGAACCTGCGTCTTGCAAGGCTCTGATGGGTACCTACCCCCACCCGGTACGAACCTGCGTCTTGCAAGGCTCTGATGGGTACCTACCCCCACCCGGTACGAACCTGCGTCTTGGAAGGCTCTGATGGGTACCTACCCCCACCTGGTACGAACCTGCGTCTTGCAAGGCTCTGATGGGTACTTACCCCCACCCGGTACGAACCTGCGTCTTGCAAGGCTCTGATGGGTACCTACCCGCATTCGGTACGAACCTGCGTCTTGCAAGGCTCTTATGGGTACCAACCCCCACCCAGTACAAACCTGCGTCTTGCAAGGCTCTGATGGGTACCTACCCCCACCTGGTACGAACCTGCGTCTTGCAAGGCTCTGATGGGTACCTACCCCCACCCGGTATGAACCTGCGTCTTGCAAGGCTCTGATGGGTACCTACCCCCACCCGGTACGAACCTGCATCTTGCAAGGCTCTGATGGGTACCTACCCCCACCTGGTACGAACCCTATTCTATAAGTTTCTTGGGATGCTCTTTTTTTTTGCATTCAGTCTTTTGATTGATGAGTACAAACCCTCATCCGATTTTTGAAGATGTGTTGGCAACTTATTGTCTTTGATCATGCGCCTATTACATGGGGAATGATTGATTTTCTTTTTGACTTTTCTTTTTTAGTCATCCGGTTTTACCGGGGATTTCTTTGTTTTTTGCTTTTCTTTTTAGCCATCCGGTCTTGTCGGGGATTCCTTGCTTTTTGGCGTTTCCTTTTAGCCATCCGGTTTTACCGGGGATTTCTTTGTTTTTGGCTTTTCTTGTTTAGCCATCCGGCTTGGGCGGGGATTCCTTGTTTTTGGCTTTTCTTGTTTAGCCATCCGGCTTTGCCGGGGATTTCTTTGTTTTTGGCTTTTCTTGTTTAGCCATCCGGCTTGGCCGGGGATTCCTTGTTTTTAGCTTTTCTTGTTTAGCCACCCGGCTTGCCCGGGGATTCCTTGTTTTTGGCTTTTCTTGTTTAGCCATCCGGCTTTGCTGGGGATTTCTTGTTTTTGGCTTTTCTTGTTTAGCCATCCGGCTTTGCTGGGGATTTCTTGTTTCTGGCTTTTCTTGTTTAGCCATCTGGCTTTGCCGGGGATTCTTTGCTGGTTGCCTCTTATTTAGGCGGGAATCCACTGGGGATTTGTTGATTTTTGTTGGTTGTGCCTCTTGATTAGGCAGATGCTTCAATAATGGTGAAGGCTTTTTTACTTGTTATTTTTCGCCTCTGAATAAGCTGATATTCTACTTGAGGATATTTGTTCTTGATAATACCTCTTGAGTAGGCAGATGATTTTTTGAAAGCTTTGTGCTTGTATTGCCTCTTGCATAGGTTGATTTCCCATTTCTTGGGGATATCGGCTCTTTGCTTGCCTCTGAGTAGGCATAGGCATTCTTGGGAGTGAAGGTTTTGCCTTTCACTGGGGATATTCATATTGGGTGTTATGGGCGATTAACTCCCTGAGGATATGAATTTGTATTTTGCCTTTTGCTGGTAGGCCCGCTGGGGATTTTTCTTTTTGGTGATCCACCAGGGATTTGGTCGTTTCCTGGGGATCTATTTTGAATTGCCCCCTAGGGAGGAATGGAGTTTTTGACTCCTTATTGGCTGCTGTTGTTTGAGCTGGCTTTGCCTATGCTCTTATTCCTGCTGGGGAATGGGTTTTTATCTTTTCCTCGCGATTTGAATTTCTTTTTCGCGAATTGGTTTTTACATATGTGCGCCTTTTTATGCACATTGGCTTTTTCTTTAGATGAAAAGATATCTTTTTCTCTTTTCTTTTTGGTGATCCCTGGGGAATTTTTCTTTTCTTGGGGGATCTAATCCTTGATTTGATTTTTTTTATGATGGAGTCTTGGCTCCTGACTTTTCTGAAGCTCTTTATTGAGTGTAATGAAGAAATTTTCTTCTTTTCTCTTTTTTTTTGGGATTCACCGAGGAGTCTGTCGGTTTCCTGGGGATCCAAATTTGATGATGGAGTCCTGGCTCCTGGCTTTGTGAAGCTCTTATTTGAGCTGGAAGATGGAAAAAATTTTTGTTTTTCTCTTTTTGTCTTTTCTGGATATACTCTACTTGGAGATTTTTTATTTGGCCTTTTTCGTTGTGGCCTCTATTGGGGAATGAAAGTTTTTCTTTTCTTTCTTTTTGTTGCCCCCTGGTGATATGGAGGATTTGACTCCGTATTTTCTTTGATGGACTCTTGTGTAGTCCTTATTTTCCTTTGGGGAATGAAGCGGAGATTCTGGATGAGTTTGCTTGATGACTCATGTGGCGATGAAGCTGAGTCGTGAGGTAATCTTTTTGTCTTGCCTCTGGAGTAAGCAAGGATCTGCTTTGAGACGATCAAGCCTTTCCGTTGGCTTTCTCATGTTGATGGCTTCCTTCTTTTTAGATGGAAGGATGTTGATTGAGGCTTTAAATGATTATGTTTGATGACTCATGTGGTGATGCTGAGTCATGAAATAATTTTTGTGTTGCCTTTGGAGTAGGCAAGGATCCGCTTGGGGATTATCGAGCCTTTCCGTTGGCTTTTTTTTTTTTTTTTCCGATGTACCTTCTTTTATTGGTGTAGAAGGTTTGAAGCTCTTTATTCTACTGAAATGATTTTGATTTTCGCCTTTTGCGATTTTGATTTTCATCTGGAGACTCGATTCTGGCGCCTCCTATTTTCAATCACAAGTATGGAGACTAGACTCCTTATATGCATGTTTATTATTCTTGTTTGAAGAAAATTATTTTTTCTTGATTTTGACAAAGTCGTTTTGTGCAACTACTTTGTGTGTGGATGTCCTAAATGCAATCTATTGTTTATTTATTTTTGATGCATTTAGAAAGTAACTGGCCTTCTCCCATTTGTTGAACATTCAAGGACTTGATGATGCAAATAATGATCATGAAGAATGTTGATTTTGATGATGATCCAAGAGCTTAAAGACTTAGAGTATTGAAGATTGAAGATTGATGATTTCTGTATTGTAATAACTCTGTTTTAGTTTGATTGAGTCTGTAATTATAGAGTCTAAGATAGCCGGTACATAGTCTATAACTTAGAAGCTTCAAAATGCTCAAATTTATCATGCAGGCTCGGCTTTAATCGATTATATAGGTAAATAATCGATTAAAACAGTAAGAAAACCACTTTCTATACTAAGTCACTGTTTTAATCGATTAAAAAACAAAATAATCGATTATTTCGTACCGTTCCGTACAGATAATCGATTATTTCACCAAATAATCGATTAAACCAGAGAGGATTGGGTTCCGACGTATTTGGCTCTGTTTTAATCGATTAAAACTCCATTTAATCGATTATTTCAGCTGCTTTCGATTTTAAACATCAAACAAACCCTATTTTCGAAAAACCCAATTACCAAGAACCCTAGTTTTGAAATCCCCAATTCCTAAACCCTAATTTCCCTACTTAAACTCGCTTTGGCACTCGAGAAAATAAGAACAACTCTTTCCATACAAAAGTTAAGTGCTGTGAGTGCCGGAGAACTGTTTGTTGCAAGGAAAGGGGGCTTTTGGAACCTGGTGTGAGGCTAGAAGCGATAAGAATCACTAAGTGGAGTTCTTAGTGGATTGTGTGTCTGTGCCGTCTCTAGGGAAAGTCTGTTCTTCATCTCTTGTGGATTTCAAGAGAGGTGTTGTCTTTACTTTATCTCTTTGATTTGTAATCTGTTTATAACAATTTGTTCTTAGTGACAGCGTTAATCCTCTTTTGAGTGATTAGCAACTCGGACGTAGGGTCTTTTGATCCGAACCAGTATAAACCTACTGTGTAATCTTCTCTACTGTTCTCTATTTACATTTACACAGTTTTTAATCGGTAAAATTTGGGGAAAATTTTGAAAACCTAATTTTTATTAAGAAACCAATTCACCCCCCCCTCTTGGTTTTTGTCCGACCACGCGAACATTCCGCTGCGCGATTCTAACAAGTGGTATCAGAGCTTGCTTTGATAGTCATTCAAACTTTTCGAAAATGGCCGGACAAAATCAAACTTTTGCCGAAGGTGCGTCTATCAACAGACCCCCACTTTTTGCGGGTCAAAATTATCCTTTTTGGAAAGTACGTATGCAAATATTTTTAGAGTCTGTTGATAGAGGCGTTTGAGACGCAATTTTAAATGGTCCATTTATTCCTAAAATTACTGAGAATGGTGTTGACGTTCTTAAACCTATTTCTAGATGGACTGCCGAAGAAAGTCGAAAAGCACAATTTGATGTTAGGGCTAGAAACATTATTTCATCTGCTCTAACCCTTGATGAGTTTTATAGAATTTCAGTTTGTAAAAGTGCACAGGAAATGTGGGAAATGCTAAGGGTGACCCACGAAGGAACTGACGACGTCAAAAGAGCATGTAAAAATTCTTTAATCCAAGAATACGAGATGTTCCGGATGCAACCCGGCGAAACGATTTTCGACGTTCAGAAACGTTTCACTCATACTGTGAATCATCTCACCGGATTAGGTAAAGTATTTGATGTTGATGAATTAAATGTAAAAATTTTGAAATCTCTGGATAGGAAATGGCAACCAAAGGTGACGACCATCTCGGAGTCACAAAATCTTGCCACTATGTCTATGGCGGCATTATTTGGAAAGCTTAGGGAGCATGAACTTGACCTTGGAAGACTAAATGAGGAAGAGGGTCAATACCAAAAGAAGAATCTAGCTTTCAAGACCGAGATTTCAAAAGGTAAAAATAAGAAAGAAGAAGAAGAAGACTCCGAAATTGATGAAGAAGAGATGAGTCTTTTTATAAAGAAGTTCACCAAGATGATGAAAGCAAAAGGAAGACATCCTTTCAAAGGTAAGGGAAAGGTAAAAGAAAATTCTTCCATTAATATAAAATGTTTTGGTTGTGGTGAAGCAGGGCATATAAAGACCGAATGCCCAAACAAGAAAAATGATGAACACAAGGGCAAAAAGCAATTCAATAAGAAAGCATATATTGCTTGGGATGATAGTGATTCAAATTCAGAATCAAGCGACTCGGAAATAGAAGCAAACAATTGCTTAATGGCAAATGACAACAATTCTTCAGATTTTGAGGAAACTTCCAAATCAAAGAAGTCTATGTGGTATCTTGATAGTGGATGCTCAAAACATATGACTGGGGATAAAACGAAATTTGTAAGTTTCAAAGCCAAAGAACAAGGATATGTGACTTATGGGGATAACAACAAAGGGAAGATTCTCGAATTGGAAACATAGGTGGTGCAAATACATTGGAGATTAAGGATGTGCTTCTTGTTGATGGATTAAAACATAACCTTCTTAGCATAAGCCAATTGTGTGACAAAGGATTCAAGGTAACTTTTGAAAGCAAATTTTGCACCATACATTTAGTAGATTCCGAAAAAGTAGAATTAAAAGGCATTAGGCATAACAACATATATTTGATTGATTTGGATTGTTTACATGAGTCTAGTATAACATGTTTAGTTGCTAAGGAAGAGAATCCTTGGTTATGGCATAAAAGAGCGGCTCATATAAACATGCATCATTTGAATAAATTGATATCAAAAGACTTAGTTATTGGATTGCCTAAATTGAAATTTGAAAAAGATAGATTGTGTGATGCATGCCAAAAAGGTAAACAAGTTAAATCATCATTTAAATCAAAAAATGTGATTTCCACTTCAAAACCCCTAGAATTATTACATTTAGATTTATTTGGACCTTCTAGGATAAAAAGCTTTGGTGGAAATTATTATGGTCTTGTAATTGTTGATGATTTCTCTAGGTACACTTGGACATTTTTCCTAACTATGAAAAGTGAAGCTTTTAAGGTCTTTAGAAAGTTTGCTAAACAAATACAAAATGAGAAAGACCTAAGGATTAAAGTTTTAAGAAGTGACCATGGTGGTGAGTTTCAAAATGAAAAGTTTGAGAATTATTGTGAGGAAAATGGTATATTACATAACTTTTCTGCTCCTAGGACTCCCCAACAAAATGGTGTAGTTGAAAGGAAAAATAGGTCATTAGAGGAACTTGCAAGAACTATGTTAAATGAATCTAATGTTCCTAAATATTTTTGGGCTGATGCGGTTAGTACTGCATGTTATGTTTTAAATAGAATGCTCATTAGGTCAATTATGAAATCTACTCCATATGAATTGTTTAATGGTAGAAAACCTAATGTTGCACATTTGAAAATTTTTGGTTGTAAATGTTTTGTACTAAATAATGGAAAGGACAATCTAGGAAAATTTGATTCAAAAGCCGATGAGGGCATTTTTCTAGGTTATTCTTTAACTAGCAAGGCGTATAGAGTATTTAATAGAAGAACTTTGAATATAGAAGAATCTATACATGTTGCCTTTGATGAGATTGTAGACCTTGGGGGAAATCCTCTTGAGTCAAATAAAAGACTTGCAGGTGATGATGAATATATAAGAGAGGCCCTTGATGAATTATACTTGGAAGATAATGTGCCTTCTCAAACTCCTCAATTAGCAAAAGAATGGCAATCACCTAGAGGACTCTCAATGGACAATATCATAGGTGATATCTCAAAAGGGGTAAGAACTAGAAATATGAATAATTTCTGTATGTCTGTTGCTTTTGTGTCACAGATTGAACCTAAAAACATTGAGGAAGCACTTAAAGATGATCAATGGTGCATAGCCATGCAAGAAGAACTTAACCAATTTGAAAGGAATCAAGTCTGGGAACTAATCCCAAGAGAAGAGTCACATCAAGTTATTGGAACTAAATGGGTATTCAGAAATAAGCTTGATGAAGATGGTAATATAACAAAGAATAAAGTCAGACTTGTTGCAAAAGGCTATTGTCAGGAGGAAGGTATAGATTATGATGAAACTTATGCTCCCGTGGCCAGTGTTAGAGGCTATACGCCTACTTCTTGCTTACGCATCTATGATGAAATTTAAACTATATCAAATGGATGTAAAGAGTGCATTTTTAAATGGTTTTATTAAATAAGAAGTGTATGTAGAGCAACCCCCTGGATTTGAAGATTTTAATAATCCTAATCATATTTACAAATTAAAGAAAGCATTATATGGGTTAAAACAAGCTCCTAGATCTTGGTATGAAAGATTAAGTAGTTTCCTAACTGCAAATGATTTTTCAAGAGGAAAAATTGATTCTACACTCGTTTATTAAGAAAGTTAAAGAACATATCTTATTGGTCCAAGTATATGTTGATGATATTATTTTTGGATCAACTGATAATTCTTTGTGTGTAGAATTTGCTAAGATTATGCAGGGAGAGTTTGAAATGTCTATGATGGGAGAATTAACATTCTTCCTTGGACTTCAAATCAAGCAACTTAAAGATGGAACTTTTATCTCTCAAACTAAATACTGCAAAGAGATCCTCAAAAAGTTTGGTATGGACACCTCAAAGGAAGCTAACACACCCATGGGAACTTCATGCTATTTAGACAAGGATGAATCAGGTTTGGAAGTAAATCAAACTATGTATAGAGGTATGATAGGATCACTATTATACTTAACCGCTAGTAGACCCGATATTATGCATTCCGTCCGTGTGTGTGCTAGATTTCAGTGCTTGTCCTAAAGAATCTCATTTAATTGCAGATAAAACATATTTTAAAATACTTAAAAGGAACTACTGGATTTGGCTTGTGGTATCCGTCTCGATGCTTGTATTAGTTTATTAGGATACTCTGATGCCGATTATGGTGGATGTAAAATTGATAGGAAAAGCACTAGTGGGACATGTCATTTGTTAGGTTCATCCTTAATATCATGGCATTCTAAGAAACAAGCATGTGTTGCTTTATCTACCACTCGAAGCTGAATATATTGCGTACTGGTAGTTGTTGTGCTCAAATTCCGTGGATGAAACAAAAATTAGAGGATTATAGCATATATTTAAATGACATTCCATTAATGTGTGATAATACGAGTGCAATCAACTTAACTAAAAATCCAAGAATGCACTCTAGGACTAAACATATTGAGATTAGACATCACTTTTTAAGAGATAATATCAAGAAAGGAAACCTGTAAGATAGAGTATGTAGATACTAAACGTCAATTAGCAGATATACTTACTAAGCCTCTACCCAAGGATAGATTCTATGATCTTCGAAGAGACTTAGGGATACTAGAAATAGCTTAAATTCTCGCTTAATTTGAATGATTTTGGATGATTGTTATGATTAAATTCGTGATGCAGGATATTCATAGGTTATAATGTGTAAAAACCTTAAAAACTTAATATAGCCTCTGGAATAATCGATTATTGGAAGTGATAATCGATTATTTTTCCTCAAAACGTCCAAAACAGGGTATTCTCCTCTGGAATAATCGATTATCTCGTGAAATAATCGATTAAATGCCTCTAATAATCGATTATTTACTGGAAATAATCGATTAAAGTTGTCTAATGTAGAGATAATTGATGAATTTTCTTTTGTTATTGTCTTGATGTTGTAAAATATGATGTTTCTTTCATGCTATGATTGAGGGGGAGCTTTCTCTAACTTATGCATATTTTGAGGGGGAGCTCTTATGATTGATGTTGCAGAGTTCTTTTTGATTATAATCAAAATAGGGGAGAAAAATTTAAAGCCTATGATTCAATATTAAATGTTATCTGGTATGTTTAATGTGTTTGTTAGTATGACAGATAAAACAGGTTATTACAAGGGCTTTAAAAAGATAATTTTGATCATCATCAAAAAGGGGGAGATTGTTGAACATTCAAGGACTTGATGTTGCAAATAATGATCATGAAGAATGTTGATTTTGATGATGATCCAAGAGCTTAAAGACTTAGAGTATTGAAGATTGAAGATTGATGATTTCTGTATTGTAATAACTCTGTTTTAGTTTGATTGAGTCTGTAATTATAGAGTCTAAGATAGCCGGTACATAGTCTATAACTTAGAAGCTTCAAAATGCTCAAATTTATCAT
The DNA here is from genome assembly GCA_963425845.1 of Sphenostylis stenocarpa. Lineage (NCBI taxonomy): Eukaryota > Viridiplantae > Streptophyta > Magnoliopsida > Fabales > Fabaceae > Sphenostylis > Sphenostylis stenocarpa. The sequence goes on along the minus strand of OY731400.1, from coordinate 32,386,686 downwards.
GCAGGCTCGGCTTTAATCGATTATATAGGTAAATAATCGATTAAAACAGTGAGAAAACCACTTTCTATACTAAGTCACTGTTTTAATCGATTAAAAAGCAAAATAATCGATTATTTCGTACCGTTCCGTACAGATAATCGATTATTTCACCAAATAATCGATTAAACTAGAGAGGATTGGGTTCTGACGTATTTGGCTCTGTTTTAATCGATTAAAACTCCATTTAATCGATTATTTCAGTCTGTTTCTGATTTTAAACATCAAACAAACCCTATTTTCGAAAACCCAATTACCAAGAACCCTAGTTTCGAAATCCCCAATTCCTAAACCCTAATTTCCCTACTTAAACTCTGCTTTGGCACTCAGAAAATAAGAACAACTCTTTCCATACAAAAGTTAAGTGCTGTGAGTGCCAGAGAACTGTTTGTTGCAAGGAAAGGGGGCTTTTGGAACCTGGTGTGAGGCTAGAAGCGATAAGAATCACTAAGTGGAGTTCTTAGTGGATTGTGTGTTGTGCCGTCTCTAGGGAAAGCTGTTCTTCATCTCTTGTGGATTTCAAGAGAGGTGTTGTCTTTACTTTATCTCTTTGATTTGTAATCTGTTTATAACAATTTGTTCTTAGTGACAGCATTAATCCTCTTTTGAGTGAATAGCAACTGGACGTAGGGTCTTTTGATCCGAACCAGTATAAACCTACTGTGTAATCTTCTCTACTCTTCTCTATTTACATATACACAGTTTTTAATCGGTAAAATTTGGGGAAAATTTTGAAAACCTAATTTTTATTAAGAAACCAATTCACCTCCCCTCTTGGTTTTTGTCCGACCACGCGAACATTCCGCTGCGCGATTCTAACACCATTGGCTTCTATGAATACGCTGATGGGCTCCTCCTTTATGACCATGATGATGGGCTCCTCTTTTTATCCATCTCTTGGTTTTAGCCCTATCTTTTGCCTAGACCGCCCTTTACGGGTTTTCGATCTAGCGGGATGCCTTAATTTTTGCCTAGAATATCTTAGGGGGCTTTTGCCTTATCTTTTTCCTAGATCGTTCCTTTGGGGTTTCCAATCTAGCAGGCTACCCTGATTTTTTCTTAAGAATATCCTAGGAGGCATTTATTATTTTCTTATTTTTTATGCTTCCCTTTTTTAGATGCATGCTTGATCTTTGATTAAAAGTCTTTGCGCATATTTATGATTTATCAATAAAGAGGCATTTCCATAATATTTGGTCAAGAGAAAGGAAATGAAAATGAATTTTTATTGATAAATGAGCAAAAATTTATTTCTTTTATAGAAGGATTTCAAAAGGTATTTAGAAGAATGGGTGGTCAGGGTTGGCTATACTGTATAGGCTTAAATAGTCATGTCCATGATATCTGCCCCTTGGTTCTCCTAACTGCTTCAGTTGAGATGCCTGAGCTCAGAGTGAAGACTATGCAGACTGCTTGCTTCTGGAAAAATGTTACTTTAGCCGTCTTTTCGGTTTTCGACTAAAGTAACCATTGCTCTTACTTTTTTTTTATTTACTTTTTTTTTTACCTCTTCTTTTTGCCTAGGACGTATCCTAGCGAGGGATATAGACCCTATCTTTTGCCCAGGGATGCCCTTTGCGGGTTTTCATTCCTGACGGGTCTTGAGCAATGTCTTCAAGCATAATACTTCTTCACCACATCAGAATTGATCGGGTGTCGAAGTTCCTCTCCATCCATATTGGCGAGGATAAGATCCCTTTCCGAGAAAGCTCATTTGACCACAAGGGGTCCTTCGTAGTTCACTGCCCATTTTCCAATTTTATCCTTTTGGGCTGGAAGCAACTTATTTACCATTAAATCCTTCTTATGGTAAATGTGAGGGTTGACCTTTTTTCATAAGCCTTTTTGACTTTCCTTTGATAGGCTTGTCCCGACATATAACATTCAGCTATTTTTCTTAATAAGGTTTAGCTGGTCATATCAGCTTCGAACCCATTCAGCTTCTGTTAAGTTTACTTCCATCATCATGTGCTTTTGTCAACATGATTAGCTGTACCGATTTGTCGTCTCGGATCTTTGCTATAACCGAAGAGTAATCCTTTTGAATGTAGAGCAATTGTCATGTCAATGCCCCTCTTCCTTTCCTTTAGGGATTTCAATCCTCCTATTGATCACCATATTTCCACATTTCCCAGTCAATTACTTGAATGCTTTATGATGAAGGGTCAAGAGAATAGAAAGAAAGGGATTTATTGCAAAGGCTTGTGTTTTAGTGAGATTTTTTTTGAAATAATAGTTTCTGTAAGAATAGCTACCCAAGGTTGGTCGGTGTTTAGGCTAGTTTAAACAAACGTTTTGTTTTAATGAGGTGGCGTCTTCAGCTGATTACTTTATGGGGCCTATTTGTGACTGATTAACTTTCCTAGTCCGCCCTTTTGGGTTTTCAGCCTAGGATGTTGTGATGGGTCTTAACTTTTGTCTAGGTTCCCCTTTTTCATTTTTTGGGATACCTAGCGGACTTTATTTTGTCTATGACGCTTTAATTGTTTTGATACCTTTTGGAACAAAACGTTTGTCTAACACATGGTTATTTAATGGGGTATAGACATGATTAGTGAGAAAAGAAACAGATAGTAAGAATAGCATTCTTTTATAATTAAAAGGGAAATGCGTGCCCTAAAGATGCTCGGGGGTCGGGCACACCTCGAGGAGTGATCTCTAATAGTCATTGGGTTTACATCCCTTAAAATCGGAAGAAGGACATCTAATGATTAATGCTACCCTTGATGCTAATATCTCTCCTTTTCAGAATATCGTTTTTGAGGTATGAAGGGGAGACTTCTCTTTTCTAACAGTCTTTGCATGTCCGGGGAAATGGTCTCCTCCTCACTGTCTGACTCAATCCATTCGCCTTCGGCTTTCGAATCTTCCAGAGAGTTTTCAATCACAGACATGACTGTATGGTTATGTTTTGTTTTAGATTTTATTCAATTATTTTGGAATGAGAGAGAAAAGAATGAGAAACATATGAATATTATGAAAATGCCTCATTGTATTGATGAAAAGAAAATATATACAGAGTCCCTTGAATCAAAAGATCTCGCGGCCACAGGCAGAGACCGTGAGAGATGCATCAGAAGCTTTTTTATTATTTATTATTTATTTTTTTCAAAACCAAAAGATGCACAAAATGGGGAGCCCTAGTTAGATGATTTTCTCTACCCAAGCTCACTATTCTGGTTGTGATAGAGGCTTGATGTTTACGTTTGGGTCGGGAGCCTCGAAAGTAATCCACCCGGCATTCAATAATTCTTGAACCCTATATTTTAGGTTGACGCAATTCTCCACGGAATGCCTAGGAGCACCTGAGTGGTAATCGCATTTTTCGTTGAGTTTGTACCAACCGGGGTAAGGTGGATCTTTCTTCTTTGGGGATATACGTGTTAAGAGCTTGGCCTCTACAAGCCTTGGCAGCAGACTCCCATAAGAGATTGGGATGGGAGTGAATTTCTTCTCTTGTCTGCGTGACTGTCCAGCTGATGGCGAAGAGGAAGAAAGAGTAGTAAAGTTCATGACATTTACACTCCCCTCCTTTTTCTTGCCAAAGGGCTTCTTGAATGATGCGTGGGATTTCTTAAACTTGGGAGGCAATCGAGTATTTTTGACATTGGTTACCTCCTTTACATCAAAGTTGTATCCCTCTAATGCCCTTAATTTCTCTTCTAGGGCAGAAATTCGTTGCTTGGAAACCTCATTGTGGAGGCATTGTTGGCGTATTAGTTCCATTAAATACGCTATCTGCTCTTTTACGTAGTTAATCTCAATGGTGAGTCTGTGGTTTTGTTTCTCTAACCACTCCTTTAATTGCGGCACCTGCTCCTTTATGGCATTAAGCTCAGCGGTGAGCATACGGTTCTGCTCCTCTAATTGCTCCATCTTTTTGGCTTTTTGAGCGTGAGTGAGAACAGGTAGAAGACTAGCCACTTTCTAAATGATTTAAAGATTTTTATAATTGTTTTTTATTTTAAATGATTAGTGTGAAATAGATATGCCTTAGACAATAGCTTTGGTATCCTCTCAAAAGCCTATGTTTTAAGGGTACCATACCCACCTTAGTGTGCTAACTTCCTTTTTTCAAAGGTTGCCAACATACCTTAGCGCACTTACCTCTTCTAGGAAGGTTATAAACACATTTGGGTCTCTTTTGCCATTATCTAAGGATATCTAATGCATCCTAGAATGAATGTGTTTATGCATGCACAAAAAGAATATTTTTTTATGACATCAGATATTGAAAGTGGAATAACTTTTGACTGGGTTGTCCGATTTGGACGCACAGCATGTCAAAACGAAGAGAAAAGGGTGAAGAACCAAATTGCAAATAGCCAAAGGGGATTTGGCCCAGTAATTTTCCCAAAAAACGCTCCTAAGACCCATTTTTTGGAGGTTTATTAAAATGATGTGCATGCTGCAATTATTTTCTTAGTTTTACCACTTATTGGATGATATGGTATGAATGATACGACTTTGCCAAGAATCTTTTTATTATAAAAAGGAATTTTTATGGCTGTCAATCGTTTTTATATTTTTTATGACCCTTTATCTCTTCTGTCGGTCAACGTGGCTACTTAGCTTACAAAGAACCTGAAACCAGGCTAGCTTAACTGAAGACTGTCCGAGATAAAGATGGTTTATCTTATCACCTTTATGATTTTTAAGGTTTTTCACTATTTTGTTTGTTGTATGATTACCCTATGCTAATGCATCAATACAAATGCAACAAACGAATGCACACACAATTCATACATCCACGAGCAGAGCCACGCTTATTTAATCACGAGGTGGGGTTTTCCTGCAGAAACGTGCTTGGTTTGGGTGGTTCTAAACTGTTCTCACCAAGGCCAAAGGTCCCCAAGGTGCCCCCATTATAGGGACCTCTCAATCTCTCAGTCCTCGGGTCATGCACGGAACTCCGTGGTGACATCCTTAGACCAAAAGAAGAGAGTTATCACCTTGAGTTGGTGGTTTCCGACAACGGTTGTAGCCCCGTGTGCCAACAAGCCGGTCGTATTTGCCACCCACTCCTTATAGGTATTCACTCTTGCCCCCGGGTATAGAGGGACTGTTGTGTGCAAGGGTTTTTGTGTGCAATTTATATTTCAGACAATTTGTAGAAAATAATCATACAACATTTATTAAAGCCATACAATAAAAATACGGAAGAGGGTAAAGGCGTAATTTCAAATCTTTACTTAGTTTGAGTTTATCCGTCACTAAATGGGATCAACTCTCTAGCTTCCCCAGTGGAGTCGCCATCTGTCGTCGTCGTCCGTTCCGACGTCCAGGGACATCTCGAACGTTTATGCGAGCGGTCGCGAAAAGATGGTTTAGACTCGCATTTTATGTTAAAATTATGTTCATTGCTTCCGAGGTGCTCAACAACTGAACTATCCTCTAATAAAAGCAAGGTTTTCGAAAAGGGGTTCTTATGGAGTCGCCACCAATGTTTTGACCGTAAACATTGGAAAAGGATAAAAAGGCGTTGATTTTAATAAAAACCAAACTTGGTCATTATAACTAGAGTTAGGTAAGGGAGTTAGTTATGTGTGGGGAAGGTGTTAGCACCCCACAACGCCCCTTTCGGGTTCCCTATGACAGATTAATTCATTTAAGTAAAGATTACGAGAAATTATGCGATTACCCTATTTTATTGCATAATTTTAAAAATGGTTATCTACATGACTTTATTTACTATTGCATACAGAAAGCAATAAATAAAAGCAGTAAAAGAGAAGAGAATTGAACAGAACCTCCGTAGCAAGCTTTGTATTGCGAATCTTTAATCGTGAGGATGCGTTTTGGCAATCCTTCGCTCTACAAAGACTCTCCTCTCTGAATACAACCCTGACTCTACTAAATTTTACAGAAGAATCGACTGCTGGAATATGATTCCTTAACTGATTGTTACCTTATTAAGGCAATCAGAGAGCTCATTCGAAGAGGGAAAAGAATAGACAAGTACTGGGAGTTGGCTGGTGTTTGAAACATGGCAAATGAGCCTCCTATTTATAGTTTTTCGCTTCCTGAACATCTGAGACGCCCCTCTGGGTTGGGACGACCGTCTGGGTTGGGACGGCCGTCCCAACTGCCTCTTTTACAAAGGCTGGGACCCCCTGAAAACTGGGACTGGCAGTCCCACTTGGGACGGTCGTCCCACTTGGCCAGGGAAGGTTGGGACGGCCGTCTCGACCTTGGGACGACCGTCTCGACCTGTTTTGGCCAGCCTTTGTGTTCTGGGACCCCTGGGAAGCTTTCCTTTCTTTATTCGGACGTCGGTTGATGCCTATAAACGCCCGTTGAAGCTTTATCTTCGTATAGGAAGTCTTCTTGGCCTTTACTGAGATGTCAGGCGAGCTTTGTCTTTGTTGTAGGAAGTCTTTTTAGCCTTTATTGAGAGACCGGGCAAAATTAGGGGTCTACATCCAAGGTATTATTTTTGTGCTTTTAGTGGCTTGAATTCCTTTCCATCCAATGCTTCATGAAATGTTTCCCGTTTCCAAGTTTATATACCTATAACAAAGTTATTCCTGCAAAACTAAGACACCCGAATAACATGTGTGGAATGAAGGAAAACAATTGGAATTAAGGGGAATTCTAACACAAATAAACTAGAAAACTCAAATAAAGCGTCATTAAAAATGATGCAAACTAGACACCTATCACTATGCTGCAAAGAAAGAGACAGGTTAGCTCAATATGGCCAGGTTATACAAGAGAGACCGAGCCATTGAGAAACTCGAAAATTTACAAGCCTTGGTCGTCCATCAAGAGGAGAAAATAAAAGAGGCTCAGAAGTATAGTGAATATATGAGTCAGGCGGTCCACCAGCAGTCTGAAGCACTCGCTCATCACGTACGGGAAGCCGAAGAAGAACTACGTAGAAATCAGAACCCGCCTGTGGGTTTCTTTAGGCTTTTCCGTTTCTGTCAAAAAGTTCTTCGTAGCATGGTATAGGGGAATGTACACCTTCTCTAAATAAATAAAAATACCTTTTATTCAACAATTGTCTACTTGCATTCATTTCATTCATAATTTGCATACTTGCATATCCCTCCTTCACTTTTAATAAATAAGATAATAAAAAGGAAGGATTAATTGATACATCTTCCGCAATAAAAAAGATGGAGAGAAAACTGTTCGTAATCAAGCTCTCCCCAACGGTCGATCCACCCCAAGAGGACAATAAACCTCGATCGTTGGTCATCAAAGTCGATAAGGAAGAGGGGGCAAGGACGCCTTTGCGGTTATTTGTGCCTTGTCCTTTCTCCTATGATTCAAATAAAGTTGTACCGTGGAGATATGGGGAATCCTCACCCATCAAGGAGGACATCTCCAATATAGCTGACATTGGGGGCATGACTAGAAGCGGAAGAATCTACTCCCCCAAGGAGTCACAAGAAGATGCACCCAAGAATAAAGAAAAAAATAAACAGACCGAAGAAAAGGAAAATAAAGAATCCAAGGAGGAGACTGATGAGTTACTTCAGTTTATAAGGCAAAGCGAGTATTCCATCATTGATATACTCAATCACACACCTGCAAAGATAACTTTATTATCACTAATGATGAGTTCGGAATCACATAGAAATGCCCTGATAAGCAAAGCACACGTACCTCATATAATATCCTAAGAAAAAGTTGAGAGGATCGTCAGCTACATCACAACTAGCGATCACCTCACCTTCACAGATGAAGAACTCCCTTCTGAAGGGTCAAGCCATAACAAGCCCTTGCATATTTCCATCAAATGCAAGGAGTATCTCATTGTCAAATTTCTTGTGGATAATGGGTCATCCTTGAATGTGATGCCCAAGTGCACACTCGACAAGTTGACCATTCAAGGAAACCATATGCGCTCAAGCAGCACTATCGTTCGAGCCTTCGACGGATCCAAACGAGAAGTAGTGGGAGAAATCAATCTGCCGATCCAAATTGGTCCCACTATCTTCAACGTTGATTTCCACATGATGGATATTACTCCAGCATACAGTTGTCTCCTTGGCAGACCTTGGATTCACGATGCTAAGGCAGAACCTTCAACGCTCCACTAAAAAGTCAAGTTTATAGTAGATGAAAAACTGGTCACGGTTCAAGCTGAAGATGATATCTTGATCAATGGACCATCTACTCAATCCTATGTGGATGTGGCTGAAGAGGCCCTTGAAACATCTTTTCAAGCGCTCGAAATCGCTAGTGTAGAGAGACTTCCCAACAACACAAAGGTAGCCTACATGATGATGAAACATGGTTACCATTCTGGCCAAGGGCTCGGTGTAGACTCCTAAGGAATAAAGGAGACCCCGGAATTTAAGGACAATCCCCTAAAGCATGGCCTAGGATATGACCCTAGAAAGGGTCGAGCTGTGGGAAGAAAATGAAAGTGATCAAGATCTTATTGGAATACTTGGCAAAGATCTTGTTGATTTGATGAAGTCAAGAATGAAGTCAAAGGCAACTTTGTGGCAGTCAAAAGTCACTTAGATAAAAGAGTAGAGGGATTAGTGTGTCTGCAGCTCTACTTAGGTATAATCATTTTTATCTTTTCTGCTGCATGAGGTTTCTTCACTTAAAAGATTTTGCAATTGCCTCTAAAAAATGTTTTAACGATTAAAAACAAAGCATTTTGACAAAAGGATTTTTAAACAACTATTTTAACTGATAGTATATGTGGTTTATCAATTAAAATGTTCTTCACACTTCTATAACAGGTTTTCAACTGATATAACTTCAAAATAACCGATTATTTTCATTAAAAGAAGTGTTGAAAACTTTCTGTCAGTATTTTAACTAATACAATTTCGAAATAACCGATTAAAATCACTTAAAAAGATCAGGGAAGTGTTTTTTCAGTATTTTAGTCGATATAACTTCGAAACAATCGATTAAAACCACTTAGAGTTCAGTATGACCGATCAGAATGCGTTTATAACCGATCAGAATCAGATATGATCGATCAGAATTGAGTTATGACCAATCAAAATTATTTTAATCGATTAAAACACGTTTCAATCGATTAAAACAACTTAAGGAAATTTCTACACAGCGTTTTAATCGATTAAAATAGATTTTTATCAGTTAAAATCACTTGGAAAAGTTTACAAGAAAGTTTTGCAGTATTTTAATCGATTGAAACACGAAACAATCGATTAAATCAAATTAGAAGATTTTTTGTAAAGAGTTTTAATTGATATAAACGTTGTCATATCAGTTAAAACAAATCTGTAAAATAATCAAGAACGTTTTAATGGATTAAAAGAAGTTTTAACAGATTAAAATAAGACTTTTAACAGATTAAAAGATTATTTTAACAGATTAAATAAACCAGCAGTTTTGAAAATCTTCTATATAAACAGAGTTGCTTGAACTTTTTTAAAAACATCTAATATACATCTTTTACACATCTTTTAGCAATCAATCAAGCAAGCTTTAGTACTACTTTCAAGAAAGATTCGCACTAGCTTTTGTGAAGTTCTTTGAAATCCTTTCTTGAGGCAAATAGCATTCTTTTGAAGAAGAAACACATACTGGAGAATTGCATAAAACTGGTTTGAGCATTCTAGTTTCTTCTTTTCGTTTCTTTTCATTCTTTACTATATTGTTGGTGCCTGGAATTGTGGGCACTGGTTTCTCTACAGCTGGAATTTGGTTGTAGAGGTTGTCAAGAACTGGAATTTGGTTCTTGGTGAAAGGTTAGGTGCAGGAACTGGAATTGAGGTTCTTGTGGTAGATTGAGTGTAAGGTTAAGGTTGTAATCTGTAAAACATTCAATCTAGTGGAACCCAGCTGGAATTTGGCTGGAGACTGGACGTAGCCCTGGATTGGGTGAACCAATATAAATCTTGGTGATATCTTTCTAAACCTTTCTCCTCTTTAATTCCGTTGCTGCGTTTATTTTTTGATTGCTTGCTGAGTGATTCAAGAACAGATCTGAAATCTTAATTTTTGAAATAGATAATCTGTTAATTGCGAAAATATTTCAAAGATCAATTCACCCCCCTCTTGATCTCAGACCTACATTTCTAACAATTGGTACCAAGAGCAAGGTTCTTGAGAGTTATTCAAGTCTTTCGATCCATGGCTGGAAATAAATTTTCTGAGGGTGCTTGTATTGATAGACCTCCACTGTTTTGTGGAACAGATTATCCATTTTGGAAGATTAGGATGAAAATCTTTATTGAATCTGTTAGTATAAATGTTTGGAATATCATTGAACAAGAAACTGATATTTTTAACAAAGATTGGTCTAGCTTAAATGACTATGAAAAGAAATTAATCCAAGATGATTGTATTGCCAAAAATATCATCATATCTCGCACTTAACAGAAACGATTTTTTCAGGATAGCACATTGTCAAACTACTGCACAAATGTGGAAGATCCTTGAAATGACCTATGAAGAAACAACAGAAATATGCTTAATGGTCAACTCGGATTCGCCAATAACCAGTGTAAGTTCTGACTCAACAACCACTATAAATTATAGCTCATTACAAGATGCTTTTTATGAAATGCATGCAGTAACTAAAAGATTAGAAACTGAAAATAAAAGATTAAAAAGCATGAATAGTTTTTTAGAAAACAAGATCACTGTTCTTGAAAAGAAAATAGTTGATGAAGAAACCAAGAATGAAAATTTGGAATTAAGTAATAATTCTGATTGCATGTGTAATGCTAAAGATTGCAAAAATTGTCCTGAGTTAAAAAAAAAATTATCATACTTAATTAAAACTGCATCCAAACTTGCACAAGGAAAAACTAGTCTTGATATGATACTTGATTCTCAAAAATTAGTTATTGATCGTGGTGGTATAGGTTTTACACCTTCTATTGGAAAGAAAACTAGAGCATTTAAAAACTATTTTGCACATAATAAATCTATGTCATCTCCATTTATTAGATGTTTTTACTGCATGAAAAAAGGGCATTCTGTGAAGTATTGTAGAATTAGGAAATATGCTATTCCTAAAGGTAGAATGAAGTGGATACCCAAAAATTTATTTCAAATAACATGATTGGACCCAATAATTAAAAAAGGGGTACCAGAAATATGCCAAATCTGTTTTGCAGGAACAAAATCTAGAAGTCCCTGGGTATCAAATCAGCAAAATTTGTTTCTGGATTCTTGGACTAAGCATTTTAATTGATACAAAATTATTTTAATCGGTTAAAATCACTTGCAGAGAATATCAGAAAAGTTGTCCGTACAATTTTGATCGATTAAAGTACAATTAATCGATTAAATTGGTCTCTGAAATATAGTTTAGTTGTTTTAATCGATTAAAATGGATTTATATCAGTTAAAATCATTAAAAGGATAAAATTAACCGATTATTTCTCGTATAAATTGATGATTATTCTGATATATCTTTTTCCAGAACTTGTTTAATCGATTAAATATCAAATTATTCGATTAAAATTCTACTTCCAGTGCTGAATTAATTGTGTATTTCAATTTTGTATCATTTAGTTCTACAACTATACTAATTTCTTTTTCAGGCAAAACAAACTGAAGATCTCTGGTACCTTGACAGTGGCTGTTCTAAACACATGACAGGTGATATTACAAAATTTTGCAACTTAAAACTAAAGAATGGTGGGACTGTTGTCTATGGGGATAATAACAAAGGAAGAATCCTTGGAATAGGTGACATCAAATGCGCAGAATCAGGTATTATTAACAATGTATTATATGTTGAGGGTTTAAAACATAATTTGATTAGTATTAGCCAGCTTTGTGATAAAGGACACAAAGTTGTCTTTGGACAAAATCAATGTCAGATAATCAAATCAGATTCAGAACAGGTACTGATTACTGATAAGAGGATCAACAATATTTACATGTTAGATACTAATTCTGCTAAAAACTGTTGCTTAATTTTGAAAGAAAATGATTCCTGGTTATGGCATAGGAGGTTAGCTCATATTCATATGAATCATCTAAACAAACTAATTTCTAGATGTCGTCGCCATCAAAACGAGGGCGGTCGGAGCGACGCGATGGTTTCCAACTCTCTATATTTTTGCGTTTTTATTGGTGGTTACAACGCCTTTAGGTTGTCTGATAACCGGACTGAACCTGAGGGCGAGGTTTTTGAAAGGGTGCTCTTGGATTGTCCGATAACCAGGCTAATCGAAGAGCTAGTTCTTGAGGGTTCTCTGGAGTCGCCACCGATGTTTTTATCGGAAACATCGGAAAAGGAGTTTAAAAGGCATTGGTTTTCGAAAAACCAATTTTGGTCATTAGAACCAGAGTTGGGTAAGGGAGTTAGTTATGCGTAAAGGAAGTGTTAGTTCCTTTACGACGCCCCTTTCGGGTTCCCTATGATAGGCCAGTTATTCTGTTAATAAATAAACCAGAAAAATACGCTTTTGCCCTTTTATTTTGTGGAATTTAAAAATTATGACTACATGGCCCTAATGTCTTTTGCATAATTTAAATAAAGTAGTAAAAGGTAGAGAAAGAGAGTAGAGACCTTCGAAGCAAGGTTTCTATTTAATTCTTTAAAAATAGGGTGCTTTGCGGCAACCCTTCACTCTACACGGCATCAGAAACCTCTCAAAACACTCTAAAAACACTCTAAAGACACTCAGAAGCTCCGGAAATGCGTCGGAGGGATTTTAGAGAGAGAAACTCTTGATGTGACTAGAGAGAGAGTGAGAAAGTTGTGTGGTGTGTGGAAATGAGGGGAAGGAGCACCCTATTTATAGGGATTTGCGCCTGTCAGGTCGAGACGGCCGTCTCGTCTGACAAGGTCGAGACGACGGTCTCGCCAAACGAGACGACGGTCTCGCCAAACTAGACGGCGGTCTCGCCTTTTGCGAGTGGCTAGACGGCGGTCTCGCCAAACGAGACGGCGGTCTCGCCACTTGTGCAAGGCGAGACGGCGGTCTCGAATCCGAGATGGCGGTCTCGACCCAAAAAGGCGAAAATCTTTATTTTTGTGCCAAAAATCCCTCCTATCCTATTATGGGGCCTAATAGTCTCTCCTAGTGGCTTCTTAGGCTTCGTCCATCTTCGGAAAGGAGGTCTTCTGATGTTTATTGTGAGACCGGGCAAGATTTGGGGTCTATAGCTGCCCCCCCTTTACCCGACCAGTCGACTGCTGGCCTTTTGTGCCAAGGAGATCGACTGGAGGGTAAAGGAGTTGACCTTCTTGCCTGGTTGTCCTTTAGATGTTCCATCTTGCGGCGGTTGATCTTCTGGGGAAAACTTTGTGTTCGTGCACTTCCGGGATACTCCTTCTGATGGTAGCCGATCCCTTCGGTGGACACGTGGTAGAACCTTAGGATACTCCTTCTGACGGTAGCCGATCCTTCGGTTGATGGGTATGAACCCCCCATCAGGCTGGTACAGTCCACTATGTAGGACTGGTGGTAGTGGCGGCTTACTGTTCAGATGGCCCATGCGCCGGTCAGGCACTCCTTGTGTGCTGGTTGATAGGTATGAACCCCCTATCAGGCTGGTACAGTCCACTGCGTAGGACTGGTGGTGGTGGCGGCTTACTGCTCAATTGCACATGCGCTGGTCGTTGGGATGTACTTTTCTTTGCTTGTTTTCTTTGGAGATGTGGTCGTCCGGTCTGCGCCGGGGATTTTGTGGTTGCTCATCCAGCTTGCTTGTTTGCTGGGGATTCTCTTGATTTTGATCTTTTGTGGTGATCGTCCGACTCTTGCTGGCTGGTCGGGCGATCTTTGTTTGTTTGTTCGACTCTGCCTTGTTTGTCGAAACTTTGTTGGTTGAGGTGAGGGCCTGTCTTAATCCTACCTTTTTTTCTCGCGGTTTTATCTCTTTTTTCTCGCGATGTAGGATTTTGGCTTTTCTCTTGAGCGTTCGTCTTTTTACTCTTAGTTCTTTTTTGTTACGCTGACTTTTGGAAAGAATGGCAAAGAATGCGTAAAATAAAATTTTATTCATAAGGAAAATTTTATTACAACCACCTATTCTTACAAGTACTGTCCCTAAGGGCTATCATCTGGAGACGACCCGGGGTGGGGGAATTGCTGGTATATATATTCCCGGAACTCTGCTTGTTCCCGGGCTTAATCATCGTACCTTTACTGGAATGTTGTCCAGTCTTGTCATATCCCCTGCTGATACTGGTACATCGTCTCCAGCCGGGTGTCAAAGGCTTCTTGTCTTTGGGAAAATTGTTCCTGCCTTAGGGACATCTGCTCTTGCCGCATCGACATCTGATCGAAATGCTGGCGAAGATCGTTGATGTTGCGGTTTAGGCCAACGAAGTCATCAGTGTACTGTGGGGGTTGTTGGTGCTGATGTGGCTGCTAGAAGTCGGGAGGCGTGGGGAGATCATGCATCGCCACGATGTGTTGGAGGTCCAGCGCGAAGTCCAGGGAGGGATGAAGGACCAACTGGGTCCCTCGACGCATCAGCATCCCCATGCTGACCAAGACCAATCCGTTGATGGACTCGGATCAAAGGCTTGGGGCCAGTTCTTCTCGGCCAATGCATCCCCATTTTTCTGCCAGGGGAGTGATGAGAGGAGCCACGAGGACGGCTCCCACTGGTCTGCTCCCGAAGTCCTTAAGGGCCCTCAGGAAAAAGTAGCCAGGGTTGCAACGCCGCCTCTGGCTCATGCAATAAAGAACAAAGAGGTCTGGGAGGGTTACCTTACCCTGACTCTCCTTCCTCCCATGGACAGTTCCAGCCAACAACTTGTGGCAGATGCGGAGGGCTGGAGGGAGCGCAGAACCCTTCATCAGCGTCGGTAGCGTGGGCGCCCTGGTGAGCTCCTGCCACATCTCAACGGCGGTGAGGCTAGCGGGGCGGCTGCAGATGGCCTCCCGGTATTCCCGAGTGAGCACATCCTCGGGTCGGACAAATCCAATGCTCACATTGAATTCGTCGAGGGTGGTGGTCCGGTATTCCCCACCCATGAAGTAGTTCACCATCTTGGTGGGTGGTAGGCCCGGGACCATGGAAGGAGCCTCGGCGTAGGAGATGGAAGCCAAGAACTCCAGTACCGCTTGAGGGTACACGTGGGTAGGTGGAGGCAGCAGCAAGAATCCCCACCTGATGCTGTCTACGTGGGTGCGGACATCATCCTCCCACCCGAACTCGACGAGGATGCCGAAGTCCAGTCTGAACATGGGGTGCCATGAGTAACCCCGGATGTGCTTGAAGCGAGCCTGGTGTTGCGGCGACAGCTGAGTGGGGTCTTGAGGGGCTGGTGCCGAAGAACTGCTGGCACCGGCAGCGCCTCTTCTCTTCCTGGAGGGGTTTCCATGGAACATATTGGCCTGGAGGTGCTTGGAAGTGGTAGATCTGAGAGTTGGAGGGTTCTGGAGTGCAGAGAGTTGTGAGGAAGCCCCTCCTTCGCACCCCTATATATAGGGGGAAAATTTGGTTCGAGACCACCGTCTGGGAAGTCGAGACGACGGTCTCGTCGGTCGAGACGGCGGTCTCGTCGGTCGAGACGGCGGTCTCGTCGGTCGAGACGGCGGTCTCATCGGTCGAGACGGCGGTCTCGTCGGTCGAGACGGCGGTCTCAATCTGCTGGGGGACCGAGACGGCGGTCTGGAAATCCCAGACGGCCGTCTATAATTTTTGGTTTTTTTTTTTTTTACATAAGAAAATAGGACCTGATTCAAAAACATTTTATGCATGCAATGTTTTCATGTTTGATGTCCTATAATGCCTACTTTAGTTAATTTTTCATAAGGATTTAACTGGCGTGTCTTGTTGCGCCGAATGCCCTCTGATTTGTCGTGCTTACTCTTGGTTGTACCATGCCGGATTTCTTGTGACCGAAGGATAATTTCTTTCTTTCTTTTTTGTTCTTCTTCTTCTTTTTTTATGTAGAGCACTCTTTGCCATGTAGTGTCTCTTTTTCTCCACTCTAGGGGTTTCAATCCTCTTGTTGACTATACGCCTCCATATTCCCAAATTAATTATTAGAATATTGTTGTGAGGGTCAAGAGAAGAGAAGTAAAGAGGTAAAAATCAATAGCTTGTGTTTAAGAAGGTTGATTTTTATTTAGAAAATGGTTTTTGTAAGCATGGCTGGCTTAGGGTTAGGCTTAGGTGTTTAGGCTTCGTCTAAGCAAACATTTTTCCCCCCTTTTTTTGTATTTGCGCCTTTTAGTTTTATTTCCATTGCTTTTAATGACTAGCTAATTTCCCTAGATCGCCCTTCCGGTTTTCGAACTAGGATACTGTGTTTTGGCCCTAACTTTTGTCTAGGTTCCTTCTCTTGGTATCTTTAGGGAATCCTAGCGGACCTTATTTTGTAACGCTAACTTATGCCTAGGCTACCCTTTATTGTTGTTCGGGTATCCTACCGGGTTGACCCTATCTTTTGCGTAGCCCCCTTTGTGGGTTTCCTACCGGGTATTTTGCCCTTTTCCTTTTTGGCCTTTGGCTTCTATGGGCTTTTTGTATCTTTATTTTTTGTTCACAATATTGGCGAAGCATGACTTCCTTTTAGAGTAAGGTAAAGTCCTATTTTTTGTGCTTCTAATCAACTAGCTTGATGGTAATGGCAATGGCGAATGTTGATTATTTGGATGCGCTTTTTATTCTTTTTTTTTCGTTTACTTAGACAAGGTTATTTATGAGGTCTAGTCAAAAATAGAGAGAAGAGAAGCAGATTGTAAGAATCATTCTTTATTAATTAATAAGGGAATATGTGCCCTAAAATGCCCGGGGGTCGGGCTAGCCCCGGGGGATAATCTCTAACAATCATGGGGTTTACATCCCTTAAATGAAGAAAAAGATCTCCTAATGACTAGGGTAGCTCTTGACGCTTGCACCCCTCCACTTCGGAAAATCTGCTTGAGTGTGCGAAGGGGAGACTTCCCTTTTCTTCTTTCCGCTCGGCCCTTGGTAGGGTCATATCCTAGGCCATGCTTGAAAGGATTGTCTTTGAACTCTGGGGTTCCCTCATGCCTTGGGAATCTGCCCCCAGTCCTTGGCCAGGATGGTAACCATGCTTCAACATCATGCGGGCTACCTTTGTGTTTTTGGGAAGTCGCTCTATACTGGCAATTTCGAGCGCTTGAAAAGATGTTTCAAGGGCTTCTTTAGCTGCATCCACATAAGGTTGGGTAGATGGTCCACTGATCAAAATGTCGTCTTCTGCTTGGACCGTGATCAATTTGTCATCCATTATGAACTTGACTTTTTGGTGGAGCGTTGAAGGTACTGCCTTAGCGTCATGAATCCAAGGCCTGCCGAGGAGACAGCTATATGCTGGAGTAATATCCATTACATGGAAATCAACGTTGAAGCTAGTGGGTCCAATTTGGATTGGCAAATTAACTTCTCCCACTACTTCACGTTTTGATCCGTCGAAGGCTCGAACGATGGTGCTGCTTGGGCGCAGATGGGTTCCTTGGATATTCAACTTGTCCAATGTGCACTTGGGCATCACATTCAAGGAAGACCCGTTATCCACAAGAACTTTGGCGATCAGGTACTCCTTGCATTTGACTGAGATATGCAAGGGCTTGTTGTGGTTTGACCCCTCGAGGGGGAGTTCTTCCTCTGTGAAGGTGAGGTGATCGCTTGCCGTGATGTGACCGACGATTCTCTCAACCTTTTCTTGGGATATGGTATGAGGTACATGCGCCTCGCTCAAGACCTTCAGCAGGGTGTTTCTATGCGGTTCCGAGCTCATTATCAAAGATAGCAACGTAATCTTTGCGGGTGTGCGATTGAGCTGGTCTATAATGGAATACTCACTTTGTCTTATGAACTGGAGTAATTCCTCTGTCTCCTCCTTGGATTCCTTATTTTCTTTTTCTTCTTCGGTCTTTTTATTTTTTCCTTTATTCTTGAGGACCTCTTCTTGTGTGTCCTTGGGGGAGTAGACTCTTCCACTTCTAGTCATGCCCCCAATGCCAGCTAAATTTGTTATTTCTTCTTGTATTGGTGAAGATTCTCCATATCTCCACGGTACAGCTTTATTTGATTCGTAGGGGAAAGGACGTGGCATAAATAGTCGCACTGGCGTCCTTGCCCCCTCTTCCTTATTCTTGAGGACCAACGGTTGAGGCTTATTATCCTCTTACGGTGAGTCGACCGTTGGGGTAAGCTTTATTAGGAGTGGCCTTCTCTCCATTCTTCTGATTTGGAAGACGTGTCAGTTAATCCTTCCTTTTTATTATCTTATTTATTAAGCGTGAAGGAGGGGAAATTAAATATGCAAATGAATGTCATGCATGCAAGTAGACAATTGTAGAATAAAGAAGAATTTCATTTATCCATTTAGAAGGTGTACATTCCCCTACTCCATACTACGAAGCAACTTTTGGCAAAAACGAAAAAGCCTAAAGAAACCCACAGGCGGGTCTTGATCTCTATGTAGCTTTCTTTCGGCTTCCCGGACGTGACGAGCAAGTGCTTCGCTTTGCTTTTGGACCGCCTAGCTCATATCCTCGCTGTACTTTTGAGCCTCTTTGATCTTCGCCTCTTGATGGACGACCAAGGCTTGCAGTTCGTTGAGTTTTGTGACGGCTCGGTCTTTCTCTTGTAGTACTTGGCCGTACTGAGCTAGCCCGTCTCTTTCCTTACAGCGTAGCTCAGTGAGACTTTTGTTGAGTCTCCGGTTGGCCTCTCGCTCTTGGCGTATGTCTGACCGAGTCTTGGTGAGTTCTTGCAATAATTCCTTGATCGTCTGAGCCTGTTTTGCTGATTCGGCCTTAAGGTGTGCAGACTTGGTGGTTATCTCTTGAATTTGGCTATCCGAGCTGGTTCTGGTAGTTTTGGATGCTCGGATAGCTTGCTCGTTTGAGTCAGCACATTGATCCTTGAGGCGCTCTATTTCATGATCCTTTTTCTTGCATTGCCTCTGCAGACCATCTATGGTGAGGATAGATTCTTGCTCTCTTTCTTCAAGGGCCCTCATCTGGGCTCCCATGATTTCTATCCTCTGGGTCAAGGCATTGACTTGAGCCTGCAACTCTTCACTGTTGGTGCTTGTAGTGAGTGTGGTGGATGGTTGAGACATCCCTCTTCTTTGTCTCCACACCTCGTAGTCACTGGAGATAGTCACTCGAGCTTTTCCTAGCTCTCTATCTCCCATATAGACTGGTCTCTCCCATGCTTTTCTCACAGCTAGTGAGTTGGCGATTGTGCATGGGTCTCCGAAGAAACACAGTCCTCCGAGTTCCCCCCGAGAAATGGTAGTTTGGGTCCTCATGAGCTGCCTCATAGCTACTCTAGGTGAGTAGGCTATGAAACCCCTGAGTCCTATCAAGGGTACGTTCGGATAGCTCCACATTTGATGAGAACTGGGCCAGGTCGGAACCAAGGGCAGACCCAGGATATACTGTTGGCGTCCTTTCGTTCCAACTCGTCCCTCCATTCTGAAGTTAGGCGTCGTTGGAGAGGGATTTTGGAGAAGCTTCTCAAAGGATCGGGGAATATCCCCATGTGACTGGAAGCGTATAGGTGCGTAGCGCTCCACACGAATAACAGTGAAGAGCAGCAGCGAAGTGTTTTTCCTTGCTTCTGGCGGCAAAATTCCACCGAGAGCATGGTGTCGGCAAGAATTGCAGGCAAGGGACTCTTCGAGTTCACATCCCAGGCGAAGATGGCGTCCATGACGGCTTGATCCACTGTGTCGAGGTGGAAGGGAAACAAGATCGTTCCAAAAATGATTAAAGCTAGGGTTTTGTTGAAGGCGACCCACTCTGTTCTTTCTGCCAAGTCAAACAAGTGGTCTTCTAACATTGAGACTTTCCAACCCTGGACGTTCCCTTTTCCTATCAGGGCAGTCTGTCGGAAGGGTAGTTGAATGATGGCAGCGACTTGTGCTGCAGGAGTATATGCCTCGTGGCGGATATGGACCCCAGCTGATTTGGGCCATTTCAACATAATCTCATACTCCTCCAAGGTAGGCACCATATCGAACTGCGGAAATTCAAAGCACCGTAGACTGGAGTTCCAAAAGTGAATTAATACCCTGAGGAACACTTGATCGACACAGATCTTTAGCAGGTCGAGAATCCGTCCATAGGATTTTTCAAAGTCGGCGCGGACCTCCGATGGCATTACTGCGCAAAACCGTTCCAACTTCTCAGTTGATATCGGGGAATATCCACCTTCTTCAATTGTCTACTAGTCCCCTCCATTTTCTAAAACCAAAATGCATGTTTTATGAAAAATGATGCTTATTTGAATGAATGTGAGTGTTTATTTTCTGTTTATCATGTTTTGCATGGTATTTATGTTTTTTTTTAAATAAACTACCTATATGAATGATTTGGGATGTTTATGAATCAAGTCCCATTTATGGTTTTGAAAACGGATTTTATTTGGTATTTTATTTTTATTTATTTGTTCATTTTATAGCCTTTTATCTCTTCTGTCGGAACTGTGTGGCTACTTAGCTTAGAAAGAACCTGAAACCAGGCTAGCTAAAAGGCAGACTGTCCGAGATAAAATGTGGCTTTATGCGAAAAATATTTAGCGTCCCTTATCTCTTCTGTCGGAACTGCGTGGCTACTTAGCTTACAAAGAACCTGAAACCAGGCTAGCTAAAAGGCAGACTGTCCGAGATAAGGGCGTTTATTGCAAAAATGTTTTTTTGTGTTTTTTCTTCTGTTGTTTGGTTATGCTATGCAACAGACAAGTGCAACAAACATATGCACACACAATTCGATTATCCACGAACAGGAGAGAATTCATTTTTATCACGAGGTAGGGTTTTCCTGCAGAAAAGTGTATTTGGCGAGGGTAGGTTCTTACTGTTCTCACCAGGCTAAGGCCCCCAAGGTGCCCCCATTATAGGGTCCCCACTCTCTAGCCTTCCGACCATGCTTAGCACTAAGGCCATAGTCAGTCTTGTTGCCAAAAGAGGAAGGTTATCACCTTGAGTGGTGGTTTCCGATCACACCGGTGGGCACAAGGCCATCACTACAGTGAACCGTACCTGCCACCCACTCCCTATGGTTTTCTCACTTGCCCCCGGGTATAGAGGGAACTGTTGTGTGCAAGGGTTTGTGTACAGTTTTTATTTCACACAATTGCGTAAGTATAAACAAACAACAGTTATTAAAGGCAAACAATAAATCATGTTATAATACAAGGTAGGGCAAAAGCGTTATTTTCTTGGTTTATTTATTTTTAAGCTGGCCCATCACTAAATGGGATCAACTCTCGAGGCTTCCCCAGTGGAGTCGCCATCTGTCGTCGCCATCAAAACGAGGGCGGTCGGAGTGACGCGATGGTTTCCGACTCTCTATATTTTTGCGTTTTTATTGGTGGTTACAACGCCTTTAGGTTGTCCGATAACCGGGCTGAACCTGAGGGCGACGTTTTCGAAAGGGTGCTCTTGGATTGTCCGATAACCGGGCTAATCCAAGAGCTAGTTTTTGAGGGTTCTCTGGAGTCGCCACCGATGTTTTTACCGGAAACATCGGAAAAGGGGTTTAAAAGGCATTGGTTTTCGAAAAACCAACTTTGGTCATTAGAACCAGAGTTGGGTAAGGGAGTTAGTTACGCATAAAGGAAATGTTAGTTCCTTTACGACGCCCCTTTCGGGTTCCCTATGATAGGCCAGCTATTTTGTTAATAAATAAACCAGAAAAATACGCTTTTGCCCTTTTATTTTGCGGAATTTAAAAATTATGATTACATGGCCCTAATGTCTATTGCATAATTTAAATAAAGCAGTAAAAGGTAGAGAAAGAGAGTAGATACCTTCGAAGCAAGCTTTCTATTTAATTCTTTAAAAATAGGGTGCTTTGCGGCAGCCCTTCCTCTACATGGCGTTGGAAACCTCTCGAAACGCTCTAAAAACACTCTAAAGACAATCAGAAGCTCCGCAAATGCGTCGGAGGGATTCTAGAGAGAGAAACTCTTGATGTGACTAGAGAGAGAGTGAGAAAGTTGCGTGGTGTGTGGAAATGAGGGGAAGGAGCACCCTATTTATAGGGATTCGCGCCTGTCAGGTCGAGACGGCCGTCTCGACATTCCAGACGGCCGTCTCGCCTGTCGCGAGTGGCGAGACGGCCGTCTCGCCAAACGAGACGGCAGTCTCGCCACTTGTGCAAGGCGAGACGGTGGTCTGGAATCCGAGACAGCGGTCTCGACCCAAAAAGGCGAAAATCCTTATTTTTGTGCCAAAAATCCCTCCTATCCTATTATGGAGCCTAATAGTCTCTCCTAGTGGCTTCTTAGGCTTCGTTCATCTTCGGAAAGGAGGTCTTCTGATGTTTATTGTGAGACCGGGCAAGATTTGGGGTCTACACTAGAGATCTTGTTGTTGGCTTGCCTAAACTTAATTTTGTGAAAGACAAAGTATGTGATGCATGTCAAAAGGGGAAACAAGTAAAGAATTCTTTTTCACAGAAAAATATTGTTTCAACATCTAGACCTCTTGAACTTTTGCACATGGATCTCTTTGGTCCCTCTAGAACTATGAGTTTAGGAGGAAATCTATATGCAGTGGTTATAGTAGATGATTACTCAAGATTTACCTGGACATTATTTTTAAAATTAAAATCTGATACTTTCCATTTGTTTAAGAAATTTGCGAAACAAATTCAAAATGAAAAAGACTATTTTATCTCCTGTATTCAAAGTGATCATGGAGGAGAATTTTCAAACGAAAATTTCAATAAATTTTGTGATAAACATGGTATCAAGCATAATTTTTCTGCTCCTAGAACTCCTCAACAGAATGGTGTAGTTGAAAGGAAAAATCATTCTCTTGAAGAGCTAGCTAGGACAATGCTTAATGAGAAAGCATTACCAAAATATTTTTGGGCTGATGCCGTTAGCACGGCTTGTCATGTATTAAACCGTGTTTTAATCAGACCTTTTCTTAAGAAAACACCCTATGAATTATTCAAAGGTAAAAAGCCTAACATAAACTATTTCAGAGTATTTGGAAGTAAGGTTTTTGTTTTAAACAATGGAAAGGAAAGTCTTGGAAAGTTTGATTTCAAATCAGATGAAGGTATCTTCTTGGGATATTCATTGAATAGCCATGCCTATAGAATCTTTAACAAAAGGTTAAATACTGTAGAAGAATTTTTCCATGTTGTATTTGATGAGACTAACCCAAGTGTGCAGAATATTTCTGAGTATAGTACAGAAGATGATGTTTTAACTGATAAAATGTATCAGTTAAAACTGCCAGAATCACCAACTTCTCAAAAATAGGTTGAAGAAATTGAAGAAACTGAAGAACAACTGCCTAAAGATTGGAAAACTCCAAGAAATCTTTCAATAGACAACATTATTGGTGAAATAAATCAGGGAGTTTCCACTAGAAGATCTTTAAATAAATTTTGCAATCATATGGCATTTGTATCTCAAATTGAACCTAAAACCGTATCTGATGCATTAAAGGATAATAACTGGATTAATGCTATGCATGATGAATTAAATCAATTCACTAGAAATTAAGTATGGGAATTAATTCCAAAACCAGATAATGCAAATATTGTAGGTACAAAATGGGTTTTTAGGAATAAAATGGATGAAAATGGTATAATCACTAGAAACAAGGCCAAATTAGTTGCTAAAGGGTATAATCAGTAAGAAGGAATTGATTTTGATGAAACATATGCTTTTGTTGCTAGATTAGAGGTTGTTATACTTTTACTTGCTTATGCTTCAATGAAAAGTTTCAGGTTATTTCAAATGGATGTCAAAAGTGCTTTCTTAAATGGCTACTTGAATGAAGAAGTTTTTGTTACACAACCACCTGGTTTTGAAGATCATATTCATCCTGAATATGTTTATAGACTAAAGAAAGCTTTGTATGGTCTCAAACAAGCCACAAGACAATGGTATGAAAGGTTAAGTAATTTTCTCATTTCTAAGGGCTATCAAAGAGGTTTGGTTGATAAAACTTTATTCCTGAAAAAATTGAATAATGAGGGAGAATTTGAGATGTCTATGATGGGAGAACTCAACTACTTTCTTGGATTACAAGTTAAACAACTTAAAGAAGGAAGTTTTTTGCATCAATCTAAATACTGCATAGAACTTTTGAAGAAATTTGAGATGGAACATTGCAAAGAAGCATCAACACCTATGTCCACAAATTGCTATCTTGATTCTGATGAAAAAGGAAAAGTTGTTGATGAAGCCAAATATAGAGGACTTATTGGTTCTTTGCTATATCTAACAGCAAGTAGACCTAACATTATGTTCAGTGTTTGTATGTGTGCCAGGTTTCAATCTGCACCAAAAGAATCACATCTTACTGCTGCAAAAAGAATCCTCAAATATCTCAAAGGAACTTTAAATGTTGGGTTATGGTATCCTGGTGAGTCCAAACTAAATTTAATTGGATATTCTGACTCAGATTTTGCAGGTTGTAAACTTGATAGGAAAAGCACTAGTGGCACCTGTCATCTCCTTGGAAGCAGTCTAATCTCATGGCATAGTAAAAAGCAATCATGTGTTTCTCTTTCTACAGCTGAAGCGGAGTACATTGCAGCTGGAAGTTGTTATGCTCAATCTCTTTGGATCAAATAACAGCTTGAGGATTATGGTTTAATTCTCAGAAAGATTCCTCTGTTATGTGATAATACTAGTGCCATTATGTTAACTAAAATCCCAATTCAACATTCTAGGACAAAACATATAGAAATTAGACATCATTTCATTAGAGATCATGTTTTGAAAGGTGATTGTGAAATTTTCTTCATAGAAACTGAAAAACAACTAGCAGATATTTTTACAAAACCTCTTGCTCGTGATCGGTTTTACAAAATTCGCACTGAATTAGGCATGATAGATGCATCAAACATTGCTTAGTTTTCAAAACTGGTTGTTTTAATCGATACAAACAGGTTTTAAATCGATTAAAAGCACTTATACAACATTTTTTTTACTATTTTAATTGATTAAATGTCGATTTAATCGATTATATCAACTTATGTTTTAAACTTTCAAATTTTCTCACTATTTTAATCGATTAAAACTTTATTTTAATCGATTAAAACCATTAACAAAGAACTTTTTAATCGATTTTGTCCTATTTTTAATCGATTTTTATTCTGGAAAGAAAAATTAAAGGCTTTAGTTAATGGTTGTTCTTGTAACATGCTACTAAAGCGTGGTTCCCTTATCTTTACACGTGTTAATTGTATTCATTACAAACGTGTTAATGAAGATAAGCTTGAATCAACTTTGATTTGTCTTTACATGAGTAAAGTATCGTCTCCATTTTTTTCTATTTTTGAAATCTAAGACATGATACATACCATGCATTGTTTTTCTTCTATTCCCTATTTTTGATGAAGTCAAAAGGGGGAGAAATAGTTGCTTTACTTTTTAAATTTAGGGGGAGCAACAATTTAGGGGGAGAAATAGGAAAATAATTCATTTTTTGGTTACTCACTAATCTATATTATCAAGTGACTTCTTTTGCAGAGTTGTTATTCAAAGTGATGTTTGTCTTCATCAAATAGGGGGAGACTGAAAGTGATGAAGATCTTATTGGAATACTTGGCAAAGATCTTGTTGATTTGATGAAGTCAAGAATGAAGTCAAAGGCAACTTTGTGGCAGTCAAAAGTCACTTAGATAAAAGAGTAGAGGGATTAGTGTGTCTGCAGCTCTCGCTTAGGTATAATCATTTTTATCTTTTCTCGTCGCATGAGGTTTCTTCTCTTAAAAGATTTTGCAATTGCCTCTAAAAAATGTTTTAACGATTAAAAACAAAGCATTTTGACAAAAGGATTTTTAAACAACTATTTTAACTGATAGTATATGTGGTTTATCAACTAAAATGTTCTTCACACTTCTATAATAGGTTTTCAACTGATATAACTTCAAAATAACCGATTATTTTCATTAAAAGAAGTGTTGAAAACTTTCTGTCAGTATTTTAACTAATACAATTTCGAAATAACCGATTAAAATCACTTAAAAAGATCAGGGAAGTGTTTTTTCAGTATTTTAGTCGATATAACTTCGAAACAATCGATTAAAACCACTTAGAGTTCAAGTATGACCGATCAGAATGCGTTTATAACCGATCAAAATCAGATATGATCGATCAGAATTGAGTTATGACCGATCAGAATTATTTTAATCGATTAAAACACGTTTCAATCGATTAAAACAACTTAAGGAAATTTCTACACAGCGTTTTAATCGATTAAAACAGATTTTTATCAATTAAAATCACTTGGAAAAGTTTACAAGAAAGTTTTGCAGTATTTTAATCGATTGAAACACGAAACAATCGATTAAATCAAATTAGAAGATTTTTTGTAAAGAGTTTTAATTGATATAAACGTTGTCATATCAGCTTAAAACAAATCAGTAAAATAATCAAGAACGTTTTAATGGATTAAAAGAAGTTTTAACAGATTAAAATAAGACTTTTAACATATTAAAAGATTATTTTAACAGATTAAATAAACCAGAAGTTTTGAAAATCTTCTATATAAACAGAGTTGCTTGAACTTTTTTAAAAACATCTAATATACATCTTTTACACATCTTTTAGCAATCAATCAAGCAAGCTTTAGTACTACTTTCAAGAAAGATTCGCACTAGCTTTTGTGAAGTTCTTTGAAATCCTTTCTTGAGGCAAATAGCATTCTTTTGAAGAAGAAACACATACTGGAGAATTGCATAAAACTGGTTTGAGCATTCTAGTTTCTTCTTTTCGTTTCTTTTCATTCTTTACTATATTGTTGGTGCCTGGAATTGTGGGCACTGGTTTCTCTACAGCTGGAATTTGGTTGTAGAGGTTGTCAAGAACTGGAATTTGGTTCTTGGTGAAAGGTTAGGTGCAGGAACTGGAATTGAGGTTCTTGTGGTAGATTGAGTGTAAGGTTAAGGTTGTAATCTATAAAACATTCAATCTAGTGGAACCCAGCTGGAATTTGGCTGGAGACTAGACGTAGCCCTGGGATTGGGTGAACCAGTATAAATCTTGGTGATATCTTTCTAAACCTTTCTCCTCTTTAATTCGGTTGCTGCGTTTATTTTTTGATTGCTTGCTGAGTGATTCAAGAACAGATCTGAAATCTTAATTTTTGAAATAGATAATTTGTTAATTGCAAAAATATTTCAAAGATCAATTCACCCCCCCCCTCTTGATCTCAGCCTACATTTCTAATAGAAAAGGGAAGGTTCCCCTCCGCACACTCAAGCAGATCTTTTGAAGCGAAGGAATACAAGCGTCGAGAGCAACTCTAGTCGTTAGGAGTTCTTTTTCCTTTCTTAAGGGATGTAAACCCAATGATTGTTAGAGATTATTCCCCGGGGCTAGCCTGACCCCCGGGCAATTTTTTGGCACATATTCCCCTCTTAATTAATAAGAATACAATTCTTACTACTTGCTTCTCTTCTTACTATTCATGACTAAACCTCATAATAACCATGTTTAAGCAAATGTTTTCAAAAGTATGTCAAAATAACCAGAACACACCATCGCAAAAAAAAAAAATAATAATCAAACTGATTGACTAGAAACATAGAATAAGGTTTTACCTCATCATAATAAAACCGTGTTCGCCAATATTGTGTAAAAAGAAAAAACATAAATCAAAAGAAGCCCATAGAAGCCAAAGGCCAAAACAAAAAAAGAAGGGCAAATTACCCGGTGGGAAACCCACCAAGGGGGCTACGCAAAAATTAGGGTTAACCCGCTAGGAAACCCGAACAACAATAAAGGGTAGCCTAGGCAGAAGTTACGGTTACAAAATAAGGTCCACTAGGATTCCCCAAAACAAGAAAAAAGGAAATCTAGACAAAAGTCAAGACCAAAACACAATATCCTAGTCTGAAAACCCAAAGGGTAGTCTGGGAAAGTCAATCAGTCATAAGAAAGCAAATAGAAATTGGCTAAGACGCAGATCCTCAAAACAAAACGTTTGTTTAACATTAGCTTAAATACTTTGACCAACCTTGGCCAACCATTCTTTCAAAATCCACCTTTGAATAAAAAGTAAAAACATATAACCGTTTAAAACACAAGCCTTTGAATAAATTATCCCCTTACTTCTCTTCTCTTGACCCTTATCATAATATTCTGATAATTAGTGGGGGAATATGGAGGCACATAATCAGCAAGAGGATTGAAACCTCTAGAGGAAGGAAAAATTACACCGATGTGGCAAGTTTGCTTCTCAGTCAACAATTATTCTTCGGTCATATTAAGTCCGGAATGGTACAAACAAGTACAGCTAAAGAACGACATCAGAAGGGCCTCGTCTTCAAAAGACACATCAATTAATCCTTCTGAAAAATTAACTAAATAGTATTATAGGACACATAACATGAAAATATTGCATGCATAGATGTTTATGAACAGGGTCCTATATTTTCCAAAAAAAAAAACCTTTCGAAAAGCCCAGACGACCGTCTTGTTTGGCGAGACCGCCATCTCGTCATTTGTTGAAATCGAGACTGTCATCTTGCCATTCGCCAAAAAGCGAGACCGCCATTTCGTTTGACGAGACGACCATCTCGCCATGTCGCGAAGAGCGAGACCTCCGTCTTAACATACTAGACGGTCGTCCCAAACTTCGAAAATTCGAGACCACCGTCCCGAATCCCAGACAGCAGTCCCAATCAAAAAAAGATTTTCTATATATAGGGCATTTGGGTCAGTTCAAAGCATTCCATTCCTGCATCCTCTCATACATCCACATACATTCCTGAGTGTCTTTGAGTAAAATGCAACAAGGAGAGTCTTCTAGGCCTCGAAAGAGAGGTCGGGGATCTGGCCAGAGCACCCCTGCACCACAGGCCCCTCCAGATCCAACTCAGCTCATGCCGCAACATCAGGCCAGGCTGGACCATATTAGGAGCTACTCCTGGCACCCCATGCTGCGCTTGGACTTCAGCATCCTGACCGAGTTCGGTTAGGACAAGGATGTACGAGGCTACATCCACAGCATTGGGCGGGACTTCCTCCTCTAGGACCCTCCTACCTGCATCTACCGCGAGGCCATGATAGAGTTTCTTGCCTCTGTCATGATGGTTGATATGACAGCATTGTTCCCGGGTATCCTTCCAGCGAGGATGGTCTCGTACTACATGAACGGGACCTATCGAACGATGACGTTGGATGAGTTCAATGTCACCATGGGCTTCAACCAACCCGCGGACACCCTGACGCCAGAGTACCAAGGAGCCATCTGTGAGCGGCTTCCCTCACCACTGGTGAGATTTGGGAGGGCCTCACTGGGTCGCAAATCCTACCGGCCCTGATGAAAGGGTTGGCACTCAGCCCTGCTCTATGCATTTGCCACAAGCTGCTGGCGGGGACTATGCACGCACGGAAGGAGAGTCAGGGGAAGATTACCCAGCCCGATCTCTTTGTGATGCACTGCATGCTTCACGGACGCCGGTGTAATCCTGACTACTTTTTCTTGAGGGCTCTGAAGGATTTCGGGAGCCGCCCCGTTGGATCCATCCTCATGGCTCCCCTCATCACCCTGCTGGCCGAGAGATGGGGATGCGCCCATGGGGAGGACATTCCCTCTATCCTCCTGCCCGAGCCTATTAGCGGGTCCATGCTCATTAGCATGGGCATGCTCATCAGGCAAGTGTCCCAGTTGACCCTGCAGCCAACGCTCGCCATGACTTTAAACATCTGGGATCTGGATGAGTCGGAGGAGATCCCCATGCCCCCGGAGTTTGAGCAACAATAGCAGTACGAGGATGACTTTCCCGATGTCCACCGCCACATGGACGATATCCGCCAACAGCTAGATCAGATGTCCCTGAGGCAGGACGTCTTCGAGACGCAACTAGAGACCATAAGCTAAAGGTAGAAAGGAGTGATACAGAGCCTGGACACAATCAGCCAGCATGTGCACGACATGATCCGAAGCCAAGAAGAGTTTTAGAGGCACATGCTCTGACAATTCCCTCCTCCTGAGTCGTCTTTAGCCTCGCAATCGAACCCATCGCCGCCTTAGGAACTTTGTTGTATATATCTGTTGTAGAAAATTCATGATATATAAATAACATCTTTTGGTTAAGGTGTTTGCCTTTACTCTCTTTCGAAAAAGCCAGCGTACTAAAAAGAAACTAAAAAGTAAAAAGGCTTACGCACTATCCCGAAAAAACCAAAATCCAAAATCGTGAGAAAAAGAATAAACCGCAGAAAAAGGCAAAACTAAAAATTCCCAAACAGTAAACACCATTCTCCCATCAAAGAGAGAAGGCAAACAAGCAAAACGCCCGCCTTCTCAGAGGCGTTACCAAAGTCAACAAATCCCCAGCAAATTCTTGCATGCATAAAAGGCATTCACCAAAAATCCCCAACAGCCAACAAAGTAGGATGACCATTACAAAAACTCGAAAAAAAAAAAGAATCCCCAACATCCAACCAGCTGGAAGGAAGACCAACAAATTCCCGACACACCGGAATAATTCTTCAGAAAAGTCATTATCAAGCAAAAACACTCCTCACAAATCACGGTGCATGAGCCAGAGCAGTAAGCCGCCACCACAACTTCGGGATAAGGAAGGTCCCGAAGACAAAGACCTGCATACAAGCAAGATCATTGCGCATGAGCCAGAGCAGTAAGTCGCATCAGTCCTACAAAGTGGACTTCCAAACCAGACGGGGGTTAGTACTCGTCAAACCAGGTGGGGGTGCATACTCATCAAGCCTTACAAAAGGGGGCTTAAACCAAACTTTACAACCAGATGAGGGTTTGTACTCATCAACCGAAGGGGTTAGCTACTGCATCAAAGAAGCATCCCGGAGGATCACAATTAGCGTCCAGAAGGTCAACTACCACGACAAGGGAAGCAACCGAAGGACAACCGGACAAGAGGGTTAACTCCTTCACCCTCCAACCGATCTTTTTGGCATGTTGAGCCAACAATCGGCTAGTTAGGTGAAGGGGGGCAGTTGTAGACCTCAAATCTTTCCCGGCCTCAAAATAAAGAGTAGAAGACTTTCGTTCGAAGATGGGAAAGGCCTAAAAGGTCCCTAGGATTGATCAATAGGCCCCATATTAGAATAGGAAAGATTTTTGTACACAAAAAATAAGAAATTTCACCCAAAGGGTTGAGACCGCCGTCTCACCGTTGGCTAAGGGCGAGACTGCCGTCTCGTTTGACGAGACCGCCATCTTGCCACTCACCAAAGGCGAGACTGCCATCCCGTTTGGCTAGACTGCCATCTCACCACTCGCCAAAGGCGAGACGCCGTCTCGTTTGGCGAGATGGCGGTCCCGACCTTGTCAGCCGAGATGGTTGTCCCGACCTAACAGGTGCAAATTCCTATAAAAAGGGGGACCTTCTCCTTGTTTTCACACAATTCTACAACTTCTCCTAATGCACAATTCTCAAAATACTCTCCTAAAACCCCTCTGAAGCATTTCCAGAGTTCTAGAGTTCTTAGGAAGCGTTCTAAAGTGCTTCAAGAGAAGAGTGAGCTGCTTTGTAGGTGTGGGGTTCGCCAAAAAGCGTCCTTTTCAAGAGCATATTATATAAAAGCTCGCTTCGAAGGTTCTTCCATATCTCTTTCTCTATTTTATTGTTTTTTAGATACTATCTTTGTGTATTAGTTATTAAGGGTCATGTAGTCGATAACTTAATTTTTGCAATGAATAAATAAGGGTAAAAGCGTAGTTTTAAAGTTCTTATTTCTTTATAAAAAATGGTCCATCATAGGGATCCCAAAAGGGGCGTCGTGGGGAAGTTAATACCTTCCCCACACGTAACTAACTCTCTTACCTAACTCTGGTTGTAATGACAAAAGTTGGTTTTTCTTAAAAACCACCGCCTTCTTTTCCTTTTCCAATGTTTTGGGTAAAAAAATTGGTGGCGACTCCTTGAACCTTTTCGAAAACCTCGCCTTTAGGTCTAGCCCGGTTATCAGACAACCTAAAGGCGTTGAACCATTTCTTTAAAAATCGCGAGTCAAACAAAACCATCGCATCGCTCCGACCGCCTCTTTTGACGGCGGCAACACTTGTGTATAGATTATAGGAAATTGAATGTTACTAGAAAAGATCATTTTCCTTTACCTTTCATGGATCAAATGTTAGAAAGGTTAGCAGGACAATCTTTTTATTATTTTCTGGATGGTTACTCAGGATACAATCAAATAGTTGTTGACCCTCAAGATCAAGAGAAGACTGACTTTACATGCCCGTTTGGTATCTTTGCCTACAGGAGAATGCCTTTTGGGTTATGTAATGCCCCTGCTACATTTCAGAGATGCATGTTGGCTATCTTTGCTGAATTGATTGAAAAATGCAAAGAGGTTTTCATGGATGATTTTTCTGTATTCGAATCCTCATTTGATGATTGTTTGCAGAATCTTGACACCGTATTGAAGCGGTGCATTGAAACAAACATGGTATTGAACTGGGAAAAATGCTATTTTATGGTTACTAAAGGTATTGTATTAGGTCGAAAAATATCAACACAAGTGTCATCGCCGTCAAAAGAGGCAGTTGGAGCGACGCAATGATTTTGTTTGACTCGCGGTTTTTAAAGAAGTGGTTCAACGCCTTTAGGTTGTCTGATAACCGGGCTAGACCCAAAGGCAAGGTTTTCGAAAAGGTTCGAGGAGTCGCCACCAATTTTTTTACCCAAAACATTGGAAAAGGAAAAGAAGGCAGTGGTTTTTAAGAAAAACCAACTTTGGTCATTACAACTAGAGTTAGGTAAGAGAGTTAGTTATATGTGGGGAAGGTATTAGCTTCCCCACGACGCCCCTTTCGGATTCCCTATGATGGACCATTTTTTATAAAGAAATAAGAACTTAAAAAATACACTTTTACCCTTATTTATTCATTGCAAAAATTAAGTTATCGACTACATGACCCTTAATAACTAATGCACAAAGATAGTATCTGAAAAGCAATAAAATAGAGAAAGAGATATGGAAGAACCTTCAAAGCAAGCTTTTATATAATATGCTCTTGAAAAGGACAATTTTTGGCTAACCCCACACTCTACAAAGCAGATCACTCTTTTCTCGAAGCACTTTAGAACGCTTCCTAAGAACTCTAGAACTCTAGAAATGCTTCAGAGGGGTTTTAGGAGAGTATTTTGAGAATTGTGCAGTTCGAGAAGTTGTAGAATGGTGTGAAAATGAGGTGAAGGTCCCCCCCTTTTATAGGAATTCACATATGTTAGGTTGGGACCGCCATCTCACCTGACAAGGTTAGGACCGCCATCTCGAAATTCGGGACCGTCGTCTTGCCTTTGGCAAGTGGCAAGACACCAGTCTCGCCAAATGGGAAGGCGGTCTCGCCTTTGGCAAGTGGAGAGACGGCAGTCGCGCCTTTGGTGAGTGGTGAGACGGTGGTCTCGTTAAACGAGACGACGGTCTCATTCTTAGCCAACGACAAGACAGCGATCTCGACCCTTTGGGTGGAATTTCTTTTTTTTTCGTGTACAAAAATCTTTCCTATCTAATATGGGGCCTATTGATCAATCCTAGGGACCTTTTAGGCCTTGTCCATCTTCTAACGGAAGTCTTCTACTCTTTATTTTGAGGCCAAGCAAGATTTGGGGTCTACAGCTACCCCCCCCCCCTTCACCTGACTAGCTGACTATTGGCTCAATATGCCAAAAGAATCGGCTAGAGGGTGAAGGAGTTAACCCTCCTGCCCGGTTGTCCTTCAGTTACTTCCCTTGTCGTGGTAGCTGACCTTTTGGACACTAAGTGTGATCCTCCGGTATGCTCCTTTGATGTAGTAGCTGACCCCTTTGGTTGATGAGTATGAACCCCCATCTGGTTGTAAAGTTTGGTTTAAGCCCCCTTTTGTAAGGCTTGATGAGTACGCACCCCCATATGGTTTGATGAGTACGAACCCCCGTCTGGTTGTTGTAACCTTGGGATGCTCCTTTGATGCGGTAGCTGACCCCTTCGGTTGCAAAGTCTGGTTTAAGCCCCCTTTTGTAAGGCTTGATGAGTACACACCCCCACCTGGTTTGACAAGTACAAACCCCCGTTTGGTTTGAAAGTCCACTTTGTAGGACTGGTGCGGCTTACTGCTCTGGCTCATGCTCAATGATTTTGGCTGTGTGCAGGTCTTTGTTTTCGAGACTTTTATTGTCACGAAGTTGTGGTGGCGGATTACTGCTCTGACTCATGTGTCGTTCTTTGTAAGAAGTGTTTCTTGCTTGATGATCTGTTTTTTTACTTTTCTGGTGAAGTCTTCTAGTGTGTCAGGGATTTGTTGGTCTTCCTCCAGCTGGTTGGATGCTAGAGACTCTTTTGTTTTTCAAGCTTTTGTAATGGTCATCCGACTTTGTTGGTTGTCGGAGATTGGTTGATTTTGGTAACGCCTCTGAGCAGACAAATGTTTTGCTTGATTGCCTTCTCTTCTTAATGGGAGAATGGTGGTTGATGCTTGGGAGCTTTATTCTGAGTTACTTGTTTGATGACGTCATGTCCCTGTTTCCTGGAGGGAACTTTTTGGGATTCTTTCTATTTTTCAATCACAAACATGGAGCCTAGCCTCCCTATATGAATGTGTTCTTTGTTATTTATCTGAGCGATTTTTATTTTTATTTTTTTTTCGATTTTAACAAAGTCGTTTTGTGCGACTACTTGTGTGGATGACTTAAATGCAAACTATTTTTTTATGCATCTAGAAAAGTGATTGACATTCTCCTACTGGACTTCCATGATTATACTGATGGACTCTCTTCTTTTATTCATTTTCTTTTTATTAAGTCCTATCTTTTACCTAGACTGCCCTTTTGGGGTTTTTCGATCTAGCGGGCTGCCTTAATTTTGCCTAGGATATCTTAGCGGGTTTGTAGACCCCAAATCTTGCCCAACCTCAAAATAAGAGCGAGAAGACCTCCTATTCGAAGATGGACAAAGCCTAAAAAGCCACTAGGAGAGACTATTAGGCCCCATATTAGAGTAAGAAGGCTTTTCTCGTACAAAAAATAAAAAATAAAATAAAATAAAAATAATAAAAAATAAAAATAAAAAATTTTTGGCGAGAAGGCCTTCCCAAATGGTGGGGGCGAGAAGGCCTTCCCAAATGGTGAGAAGGCCTTCTCAAATGGTGAGGGTGAGAAGGCCTTCCCGAATGGCGAGAAGGCCTTCCCGAAATCCCAGATGGCCATCCCAACCTAGCACTTTTTCCTATAAATATGAGCCTCATTCCACCCATTTTCACACACACCATTCACTCCTACCACTCTCTAGGAAGCCTTTTGGCACTTTAGAGTGACTCTAAGTATTTTTCCAGAGTTTGAGTGAGCTTTCCGATTTCCGTTAAGGTAGAAATCGGTTAAGGATGTCCTTGTTTTTTTAGACATCTGGCCCTCGGTAGGGTGACACCTTTATTTTCTGATCGAGAGAGGAGTGTCTCTGTAGAGTGCAAGGACTGCCAAAAAGCGTCCTCAAGTTCAACATTTATAAAAGCTCGCTTCGGAGGTTCTCCTTCATATCTCTTCTCTTTTATCACTTTCTTTTACTGTTTTCCTTGTATGCATTAGATATTAGGATCATATAGATAACTATTTAAATTCTGTAATAAATAAATAGGGTAAGAGCATAATTTTATTGTCTTTATTTTAATAATAGTCCATCATAGGGAACCTGAAAGGGGTGTTGTGGGGGTGCTAATACCTTCCCCACACGTAACTAACTCCCTTACCCGACTCTGGTTATAATGGCCAAAGTTGGTTTTTCGAAAACCATTGCCTTCTTTTTTTCCTTTTCCGATGTTTCCGGTAAAAACATCAATGGCGACTCCATAAGAACCCTTCAAAGTTAGTTCTTGGGTTAGCCCGGTTATCGGACAATCCAAGAACACTTTTTCGAGAACCTCGCCCCTAGGTTCAGTCCGGTTATCGGACAACCTAAAGGCGTTGTAACCACACCCATAAAAACGTGAAAATTGGAAAGTCAGAACCATCGCGTCGTTCCGACCGCCTCTTTTTGACGGCGGCGACAGATGGCGACTTCCCTGGGGAAGCTAGAGAGTTGATCCCATTTAGTGATGGACTAGTTTGATAAATAAAAGACTTAAAAAATTACGCTTTTACCCTACCTTGTATTATAACATGTTTTAATGCTTGGCTTTAATAACTGTTGTTTGTTTATATTTACGCAATTGTTTGAAAGACAAACTATACACAAACCCTTGCACATAATAGTTCCCTCTATACCCGGGGGAAAGTGAGAAATCCATAGGGAGTGGGTGGCAGGTACGATTCGCTGTAGTGATGGCCTTGTGCCCACCAGTGTGATCGGAAACCACCACTCAAGGTGATAACCTTCCTCTTTTGGCACAAAGACTGACTATGGCCTTAGTGCTAAGCATGGTCGGAAGGCTGGAGAGTGGGGACCCTATAATGGGGGCACCTTGGGGGCCTAAGCCTTGGTGAGAACAGTTAGAACCTACCCTTGCCAATGCACTTTTCTGCAGGAAAACCCTACCTCGTGATTAAAACGACT
This sequence comes from Sphenostylis stenocarpa, assembly GCA_963425845.1. Lineage (NCBI taxonomy): Eukaryota > Viridiplantae > Streptophyta > Magnoliopsida > Fabales > Fabaceae > Sphenostylis > Sphenostylis stenocarpa. Next base: position 32,350,302 of record OY731400.1, on the reverse strand, counting down.
TCTCACCTGTTCGCGAATGAGTGAATTGTATGTGCATTTGTTTGTTGCATTTGATTGCATAGTATAACCAAACAACAGATAAAAACAAAATTTTACAATAAACACCCTTATCTCGGACAGTCTGCCTTTTAACTAGCCTGGTTTCAAGTTCTTTGTAAGCTAAGTAGCCACGCAGTCCGACAGAAGAGATAAAAGGCTAAAAAAATAAATCCAAAATAAATAAAATAATAATAACAAAATCAAAACATTTATAAAAATAATTTTGACAAAGTCGTATCATTCATATTGCATCATGTCATAAGTGGAAAAACCAAGAGAAAAAATAAATGCATAAGGAAAGTATACATACGCATCATTTTAATAAATCCCTAAAAAATGGGTCTTAGAAGCGTTTTTGGGAAAATTACTGGGCCAAATCCCCTTCGGGTATTTGTAACTTGATTCCTCCCCTTTTTCCTTTCGTTTTGATATGTTGTGCGTCCAAATCAGACATCTCAGTCAAAAGGCATGCCACTTTGAACATCTACCGCCCTTTTGTACTGGTGCATGCATAAATACATTCATTCTAAGGAATATCCATCTCATAAATAATTTGTTTTAAACAATAAAAATCTTTTTGCATTCTAGAAAGCAGCTAGTATTCTTCATGCCCTCATCCGCATACCAAAAAAAAACACAAAATCCTAAACACTATCATACATCATGTTAGAAAATAAAACATGATAATGTTTAGGTAAAAACAAACACTTGCATACATGCATCCACCAAACTTCATCCTCATAACATGCATCTAATAATAGACAATCGAAGAAGTGGACATTCCTTAATACCATGAAAAGAGGATTAGGGCATTCGCATGCCATGCACGGGAAGTCAAAAAGAAAATAAATAGAAATTCTAACCTGCCTATGGGTTCATTTAGGCTTCTCCACTTTAAAAAAAATGTACTTCGAAACATTGCATTAAGGAATGTACACTGTCTGGATGAAATAAATAAAATTGTTTGTTTTCATCATCTCTTCAAGTGCCTATTGTATTCATAAATTGCATTCATTCTCACTTTAATAATAATAAGATAATAAAAAGAAAGGATTAATTGATGTGCTTTCCATGAATTGGAATAAGATGAAGAGAAAACCTTTTGTCGTCAAGTTCTCTCCAACGGTTGATCCGCCTAAAGAGGATAATAAGCCTCAACCGTTGGGTATCCGAGTTGATAAGGAAGAAGGGGCAAGGATTTCGTTACATTTGTTCACCCCATACATCAAATAAGGTTGCACCATGGAGATACGCAAAAACACCGCCCATTAACAAGGATATCTCCAACATAGCTGGCATTGGGGGCAAAATTAGAAATGGAAGAATCTATTCCCCCAAGGAGCTGTAAGATGACGCTCCTACAAATAAAGAAAAAATAAAAAGACCGAAGAAAAACATAATCCAAAGAGGAAACTGAGTAGACTTTGGATTCATGATGCTAAGGCAGTTCTCTCAATGCTCCGCCAAAGAGACAAACTCACGGTAGGCGACAAGTTGGTCACGATTCGAGCTAAAAATGACATTCGGATCAGCAAGTCGTTTGCCCTACCTTGAATGGATGCGTTTGAAAAGGATCTTTGAAATATCTTTTGCCAATATGAAAAGACTTCCCCAACGATATGAAGGTGACCCACATGGTGAGGAAATATGGATGCCGCCCAAACCAAGGGCTCATTAGAAACTCTCAAGGAATAAGGGAGCCACCAAATTTTAAAGACAATCCTTTAAAGCATTACCCTACAAAGGATCAAGTTGCACGGAGAAAAGGGAAGTCTCCCCTCCACACCTTGAATCAGATTTTCCCAAATAGAGGGGTTCAAGCGTCAAAAGCGACTCTAGTCATTAGGTGTTCTCCTTCTGATTCTTAGGGTTTGTAAATCCAATGACTATTAGAGATTACTCCTTGGGGCTAGCCCGACCCAGAGCATTGTAGGGCACATATTTCCCTATTAATTACAAAGAATGTCATTCTTATTATCTGCTTCTCTTCCTACTATTAATATCTAAACCTCATTAATAACCATGTTTAAACAAACATTTCAAAAATGCGTCAAAATGCGCCATCGTCAAAATAATAAAACCACTCATCACCAATGATTGACTAGAAACACAAAATAAAGTTTTACCTCGTCATAAATAAAGTCGTGTTTCGCCAATGTTGTGCAAAAAGAAAACAAAAATCAAAAGAAGCCCATAAAAGCTAAAGGCCAAAAAGAGAGGGCAAGATACCCAGTAGGAAACCCACAAAGGGGGCTACGCAAAAGTTAGGGTAAACCCGCTAGGAAACTTGAACAACCATAAAGGGTAGCCTAGGCAAAAATTAGGGTTACAAAATAAAGTCCGCTAGGTTTCCAAAGCAAGAAAAAAGAAACCTAGACAAAAGTTAGGACAAAACAAAACACAACATCCTAAGCTGAAAATCCAAAGGGCAGACTAGGGAAGTCAATCAATCATAGCAAGCGCCATAGAATAAGACGTCACTCCATAAACAAAACGTTGCTTAAACTAGCCTAAACACTCTAACCAACCTTGGCTAGCCGTGCTTACAAAATCCATTTTTTGTCAAAATAAAACAATTCTAAAACACAAGCCTTTGAATTAAATATCCTCTTCTTTCTCTTCTCTTGACCCTTACCACTACGGCATTCTAGTAAGTAGTAGGAAAATGTGGAGATAGTAATCAATAGGAGGATTGACACCCCTAAGGAAAGGGAGGGGTGCACTGACATGGCAAGTCGCTCTACAATTAACACAATCATTCTTCGGTCATGAAAAAATCGAGACGGCAAAATTGGTACAGCCTATCATGTCGACAAAGCACATAATGTTAGAAGCTCATCAGAAGTAAAAGCACATTGGTTAATCCTTTTGAAAAATTAATTGAAATAGTATTATAGGATGCATATCACAAACATTGCATACATGCATAGGGTCCTTTCTCTCAAAAAGAAAAGAGGAAAGAGAAATGAGAAAAAAAAAAAAAAAATAATGCCTACTAGGAGATTCTTAGGCAAAAGTTAGGGTAGCCCGCTAGATTAAAAACCCGCAAAGCGGTCTAGGCAAAAGTTAGGGCATTCATAAAAAAGGAAAAAAAGCCCGCTAAGATATCCTAGGCAAAAATTAAGGCAGCTCGCTAGACCGAAAACCCCAAAAAGGGCGGTCTAGGTAAAAGATAGGGCTAAACCAAAAAATGAATAAAAGAGAGGGGCCCTTCATCATAATCATAAAAAGTCCAGCAGGAGAATGTCAATCACTTTTCCAGATACATCAATCAAAAATAATAGATTGCATTTAAGGCATCCACACACAAGTAGTCGCACAAAATGACTTTGTCAATGTCAAAAATGAAAGAAATAAAAATTACTTCAGACAAATAACAAAGAACGAAAAGCATTCATGCATATAAGGAGACTAGCTCCATGTTTGTGATTGAAAACAGGATCACTGAGACTAAGTCTCCAAATAATGCCCTCAAGAAAACGGAGCATGTCGTCAATCACGCGACTCAGCAGAATAAGAGCTTCTGAAAATTAAGAGCTCCAGCTACCATCCTTCTACCCAGAAAAGAAGGCACAAGAAAGTAATAAATCTCCAAACATTGCTCTCCCTCAAGAAAGAAGAGCGAGTTGTCATAAGAAGCCTTCAGAAGCCAAAGCTCCAATCATCACCCAATAAAAGAGGGCACAATCATCAGACATCATAAAAGAAAAGCCGACGGAAAGGCTTAGTCATCCCCAAGAGGATCCCTTCCTACTCCGAAGGCAAAACAAAAACACTCCTCACGGCTCAGCATTACCACTACATGAGTCATCGAGCACACTCACCCAAAGTCTCCTCTGCACTCCCCAATGGAGAATAAAGGTTGCAAGAGCCCATCATCATCAACAGTCAAAAGAGTCCAATCTCCATACCAACAAGGGCTCAACAAAAAAAGGAAAAAAGAAGAAAACGCTTGCATCCCCAGAGGATGTCCAAAAGAAAAGGCAACAACAGAGAAGGCCGAATAAAAATCCTCAAGTGGATCTCCTAAAAAGTCTACAAAAAAGAATCAAAAATTCCCATCCTCCAGTGGAATAAGAGCTTCACAAGTTTAGCTCGCATCAACATCAATCAAGGAGCCAAGACTCCATCCGTAGAAGAGAAAAATCAGATCCCCAAGGAGTCAACTAATTCCCTGGTGGATCACCAAAGAAAGAAAACTTCATCCCTAATGGACCTCCCAAAAAGAAGGAAAAAAGCCAGCGTAATAAAAAGAGACTAAAAAGTAAAAAGGCTTACGCATTATCCCGAAAAAGACAAATTTCAAATCGCGAAAAGAAAAGGAGATAAATCGCGGAAAAAGGCAAAATCAAATGAAAATCCTTGCTCCCTAAGTGGGTCACCTCAGATAAAGAAAAAATCAACAAAAAAGAAGGAATTGGAAATTCCATTCCTTCAACATAATAAGAGCACCACAAAAGTCAGCTCACACCCACATCAATTAAGGAGCCAAGATTCCATTCCCCCAAAGGGGCTACCAAAATCTGACCCTCGGGAAGTCAACCAATTCCCCGATGGATCAATCAAAAACAAAGAATCCCTAGCAAACAACAAGCTGGATGGATATCAGGAAAAGCTAAAAAATAAAGAATCCTCGGCACACTGGAAGACTTTATCAGAAAGGTCCAAAAACATTTACCAAAACAGAAATCACTCCCCATGGAGTCGGCGCATGAGCTAGAGTAGTAAGACGCCACCACAGCCAAAGGGTCAGCTACCGCAAGAAGGAGCATCCAGAGGCACAACACCAGATGGGGGTGTATACTCATCAGGCCTTACAAAAGGGGGCTTACCAGACGGGGGTTCATACTCGTCAGTCACCAGATGGGGGTGTATACTCATCAGGCCTTACAAAAGGGGGCTTACCAGGCGGGGGTTCATACTCGTCGGTCACCGAGATGGGGTTGTATACTCATCGAGGCCTTACAAAAGGGGGCTTACCGGATGGGGGTTCATACTCGTCAGTCACCAGATGGGGGTGTATACTCATCAGGCCCTACAAAAGGGGGCTTACCAGGCGGGGGTTCATACTCATCAGCCAAAGGGATCAGCTACCATCAGAAGGAGCATCCTGGAGGCGCACAACACACTTTTTCCCCAGAAGATCAACCGCCGAAAGACGGAACATCCGAAGGGCAACCGAGCAAGAGGGTCAACTCCTTCACCCTCTAGCCGACCTTCTTGGCACAACAGGCCAACAGTCGGCTAGTCAGGTGAAGGGGGGGCAGCTATAGACCCCAAATCTTGCCCGACCTCAAAATAAGCGCAGAAGACCTCCTATTCGAAGATGGACAAAGCCTAAAAAGCCACTAGGAGAGACTATTAGGCCCCATATTAGAGTAAGAAGGCTTTTCTGTACAAAAAATAAAAAATAAAATAAAATAAAAATAATAAAAAATAAAAATAAAAAATTCTGGCGAGAAGGCCTTCCCAAATGGCAAGAAGGCCTTCCCAAATGGTGGGGGCCAGAAGGCCTTCCCGAATGGTGAAAAGGCCTTCTCAAATGGTGAGGGTGAGAAGGCCTTCCCAAATGGCTAGAAGGCCTTCCCAAATAGCAAGGGCGAGATGGCCTTCCCGAAATCCTAGATGGCCATCCCGACCTAGTACTTTTTCCTATAAATAGGAGCCTCATTCCACCCATTTTCACACACACCATTCACTCCTACCACTCTCTAGGAAGCCTTTTGGCACATTAGAGTGACTCTGAGTATTTTTCCAGAGTTCGAGTGAGCTTTCCGATTTCTGTTAAGGTAGAAATTGGTTAAGGATGTCCTTTTTTTTTTAGACATCTGACCCTCGGTAAGGTGACACCTTTATTTTTTTATCGAGAGAGGAGTGTCTCTGTAGAGTGTGGGGACTGCCAAAAAGCGTCCTCAAGTTCAACATTTATAAAAGCTCGCTTCAGAGGTTCTCCTTCATATATCTTCTCTTTTATCGCTTTCTTTTACTGTTTTCCTTGTATGCATTAGATATTAGGATCATGTAGATAACTATTTAAATTCTGTAATAAATAAATAGGGTAGGTGTCGCTGCCGTCCCTTTCGACGTCCGGAGGACGTCTCGAAACGTTTATGCGAGCGGTCGCGAAAAGATGGTTTAGACTCGCGTATTTGTTTTAAAAGGTTTTCGAAAAGAGGTTCTTATGGAGTCGCCACCAATGTTTTAACCTTAAACATTGGAAAAGGAAAAAATGTTGATTTTAAGAAAAACCGCACTTGGCCATTATAACCAGAGTTGGGTAAGGGAGTTAGTTACGTGTGGGGAAGGTGTTAGCACCCCACAACGCCCCTTTCGGGTTCCCTATGACAGATTAATTCATTTAAATAAAGACTACGAGAAATTACGCGATTACCCTATTTTATTACATAATATTAAATGGCTATCTACATGATTTTATTCTATGTTATATGCATAAAATGATGAATAAAGCTAAATAAAGCAATAAAAGAGATATTAAAATAGCTATCTACATGATTTTACTCTACATGGCATAAATAGTAAATAAAGCTAAATAAAACAATAAATAAAGCAATAAAAGAGAAGGGAATTGAAAAGAACCTCCGTAGCAAGCTTTGTATTGAGAATCTCCAACTATGAGGATGCGTTTTGGCAACCCCTCTCTCTACACGAGACTCTCCTCACCAATACAAAATCGACCCCACTAAAAATTTAAAGAAGAATCGAATGCCGGAATATAATTCCTTAACCGATTGTTACCTATTTAAGGCAATCGGAAAGATCATTCAAGAGAAAGAAAGAAATAGACAAGTGCTCCGAGTTGTAGAAAGTGTTTCGAGCTCTCTCGAGTGTCTGTGGTGTCAAAAAGTGGCAAATGAGCCTCCTATTTATAGTTTTTCGCATCCGGCGCACTTTGGGACGGCCGTGCCGGGGTGGGACGGCCGTGCGGACTGGGACAGCCGTCCCAAATGGCAAAATTACACAGGCTGGGACCCCCTGGGAACCCGGGACGGCCGTCCCACATAACTGGGGCTTGGGACGGCCGTCCCAACTTCGGGACGCGCGTCCCAACTGGCTGGGGCAGGTTAGGACGGCCGTCCCAACTGGGACGGCCGTCTCAACCTGTTCTGGCCAGTTTTGCGCGTTTCGGGACTCCGGGAAGCTCTCCTTGCCTGTTTTGGACGTCAATTGATGCCGATATGTGTCTATTGAAGCTTTATCTTCATATAGGAAGTCTTCTTGGCCTTCATTAAGATGTCGGGCGAGTTTTGTCTTTGTGTAGGAAGTCTCTTGTGGCTTTTATTGTGTGAATGAGTGAACTTCGTCTTTTGTTGCGGGAGGTTTCCTCGGTTTTGGGAAGCCGGATGAACTCCATCTTCGGGCGAAGTTCCTCTAACTTTTATTTTGAGAGGCCGGGAAAAATTAGGGGTCTACAGCTGCCCCCCCTTCACCTGCCTAGCTAATTTGTCGGTTGGATATGTCGATAAAATTAGTTGGTAGGGGAAGGAGTTAACCCTTTTGCCCGGTCATCCTTCGGATACTACTCTTTGCTGATCCTTCGGATGATAAATATTCTGTGTTGTTGTCTTCAGGATGCTTCCTTGCTAGGGAGGCTGATCCTTCAGTCGATATGTGTGAAGCTTCAGGATGGTAGCTGACCCTTTGCCTAGTGAATGAAGATTTTTCCCTTAGGGTGCTCCTTTGATGCGGTAGTCGACCCCTCGGATAATGAATGTGAACCTCAGGATGCTCCTTCGATGCAGTAGCTGATCCTGTGGTTGATGAGTATGAATTTTGTAGTTTTGGGATGCTCCTTCGATGTGGTAGCTGACCCGTAGGCGACGAGTGTGAAGCCTTAGGATGCTCCTTCGGAGAGGTAGCCGATCCTTCGATTTGTAGGATGCTCCTTTGGAGAAGTAGCCGATCCTTCGGTGTGCGGGATGCTCCTTTGGTGAGGTAGTCGATCCTTCGGTGTGCGGGATGCTCCTTTGGTGAGGTAGCCGATCCTTCGGTGTGCGGGATGCTCCTTTGGTGAGGTAGCCGATCCTTCGGTGTGCAGGATGCTCCTTTGGAGAGGTAACCGATCCTTCGGTGTGCGGGATGCTCCTTTGGTGAGGTAGCCGATCCTTCGGTGTGCGGGATGCTCCTTTGGAGAGGTAGCCGATCCTTCGGTGTGCGGGATGCTCCTTTGGTGAGGTAGCCGATCCTTCGGTGCGCAGGATGCTCCTTTTGTGAGGTAGCCGATCCTTTGGTGTGCGGGATGCTCCTTTGGAGAGGTAGCCGATCCTTCGGTGTGCGGGATGCTCCTTTGGTGAGGTAGCCGATCCTTTGGTCTGAGGATGCTCCTTTGGTGAGGTAGCCGATCCTTCGGTGTGCGGGATGCTCCTTTGGTGAGGTAGCCGATCCTTCGGTTTGGAGGATGCTCCTTTGGAGAAGTAGCCGATCCTTCGGTGTGCAGGATGCTCCTTTGGAGAGGTAGCCAATCCTTTGGTCTGCAGGATGCTCCTTTGGAGAAGTAGCCGATCCTTCGTTTTGCAGGATGCTCCTTTGGAGAGGTAGCTGATCCTTCGGTCTGCAGGATGCTCCTTTGGAGAGGTAGCCGATCCTTCGGTCTGCAGGATGCTCCTTTGGAGAAGTAGCCGATCCTCCGTTTTGCAGGATGCTCCTTTGGAGAGGTAGCTGATCCTTCGGTCTGCAGGATGCTCCTTTGGAGAGGTAGCCGATCCTTCGGTCTGCAGGATGCTCCTTTGGAGAGGTAGCCGATCCTTCGTTTTGCAGGATGCTCCTTTGGAGAGGTAGCCGATCCTTCGGATGATGAATAGTTTTGATAGGTACCAACCCCTATCTGGTTTGATGAGAATGAACCCTCATCTGATTCGAACCTTCTTTTGTAAGGCTCTTGTGAGTACAAACCCCCACCCGGTTTGAGTCTGTATTTGCTAGATTTTTGTGGGTACTTTCCCCCACTATGTTTGAGTTCGCGTTTGCTAAACTCTCTGACGAGCCTCGTTTTGCAAGGCTCTTAGGATTCTCTTTTTGGCGGTCAATCTTTTGATGAGTACAAACCCTCACCCGGTTTTTGGATATGTGTTGGCGGCTTATTGTCTCTGATCATGCGCCTCTGGGGAGTAATTGATTTTTCTTTTTGACTTTTCTGTTTTAGTCATCTGGTTTTACCAGGGATTGCTGTATTTTGGCTTTTCTTGTTAACCATCCGGTATTGGCCGGGGATTCTGTCGATTGCCTCTTTTTAGGCGGGAATCCTTTGGGGATTTTGAATTCTCTTATTGATTGTGCCTCTTGATTAGGCGAAGATCCACTTGGGGATTTTGTTGTGCCTCTTGATTAGGCGGGAATCCACTGGGGATTTGTTGATTTTTGATTGTGCCTCTTGATTAGGCGGGTGCTTCGATAGTGGTGAAGGCTTTTTACTTGTTGTTCGCCTCTGAATAGGCTGATGTTCTATTTGAGAATATTTGTTCTTGATAATACCTCTGAGTAGGTAGATGTTTCTTGAAAGCTTTGCTTGTATTACCTCTTATAGGTTGATTTCCCGTTTCTTGGGGATATCGGCTCTTTGCTTGTTTCTGAGTAAGCATAGGCATTCTTGGGAGTGAAGGTTTTGTACTTCGCTGGGGATATTCATATTGGGTGTTCCGGATGATTAACTCTCCGAGGATATGAATTTTGTATTTTGCCTTTTGCTTGGTAGGCTTGCTTGGGGATGAAAAATTTTCTTTCTTTTCTTTTTGTTGCCCCAGGTGATGTAAAGGGCTTGACTTCGTATGATGGGCTCTTGTGTAACCCTTATTCTCCGTTGGGGAATGAAGTGGAGATCCTTATATGAGTGTGCTTGATGACTCATGTGGTGACGAAGATGAGTCGCGAGGTATTCTTTTTGTTTTGCCTCTCGGAGTAGGCAAGGATCCTCTTGGGGATTATCAAGCCTTTCCGTTGGCTTTTCTTGATGAATTTTCTGGATGGAAAGATGCTGATTACTGGCTCCAAGTGATTTATGCTTGATGACTCATGTGGTGGTGCTGAGTCATGAAATAATTTTTGTGTTGCCTTCGGAGTAGGCAAGGATCCGCTTGGGGATTATCAAGTCTTTCCGTTGGCTCTTTTCCGTTTTTGATGTACCTTCTTTTATTGTTGTAGATGGTTGGAGCTAGTCTCTTTGAAGCTCCTTATTCTGTCTGAAATGGTTTCTGGTTTTGTCTTTTGCGATTTTGATTTTCATATGGAGACTAGATTCTGGCGCCTCCTGTTTTCAATCACGAGTATGGAGACTAGCCTCCTTATATGCATGTTTAATATTCTTGTTTGAAGAAAATTATTTTTCTTAATTTTGACAAAGTCGTATTATGCAACTATTTTGTGTGTGGATGTCCTAAATGCAATCTAATGTTTATTTATTTTTGATGCATTTAGAAAGTAACTGGCCTTCTCCTGTTGGCTTCTCATGAATACGCCGATGGGCTCCTATCTATGATCATGATGATGGGCTTCTCTTTTTATCCATCTCTTGTTTTTAGCCCTATCTTTTGCCTAGATCGCCCTTTACGGGTTTTCAATCTAGCGGGCTGCCTTAATTTTTGCCTAGAATATCTTAGGGGGCTTCCGATCTAGCAGGCTACCCTAGTTTTTACCTAAGAAAAAGTCTTTGTGCATATTTATGATTTATCAATAAAGAGGCATTTCCATAATATTTGGTCAAGAGAAAGGAAATGAAAGGGAATTTTATTGATAAATGAGCAAAAGTTTTATTTCTTTTATAGAAGGATTTCAAAAGGTATTTAGAAGAATGGGTGGTCGGGGTTGGCTGTACTCGTTTAGGCTTATACAGATCATGTCTATGATATCTCGCTCCCTGGTTCTCCTAATTGCTTCGGTTGAGATGCCCGAGCTCAGAGTGAAGATCATGCAGGCTGCTTGCTTTTGGAAGAATGCTACCTTAGCCGCCTTTCGGTTTTCGACTAAAGTAACCATTGCTCTTAGTTAGTTTTTTTTTTTTTTACTTTTATTTTTTACCTCTTCTTTTTGCCTAGGACGTATCCTAGCGAGGAATATGGACCCTATCTTTTGCCCAAGAATGTCCTTTGCGGATTTTCATTCCTGACGGGTCTTGAGCAATGTCTTCAAGCATAATACTTCTTCATCGTACCGAAGTTGATTAGGTGTCAAAGTTCTTTTCCATCCATACTAACGAGGATAAGAGCCCCTTCCGAGAAAGCTCATTTGACCACAAGGGGTCCTTCATAGTTCACTGCCCATTTTCCAATTTTATTATTCTGGATCTGGAAGCAACTTATTTACCATTAAGTCCTTCTTATGGTAAATATGAGGGTTGACCTTTTTTGTAAGCCTTTCTTCTTTTCCTTTGATAGGCTTGTCCATGACATATCATATTCAGCTGTTCTTCTTCAATAAGGTTTAGCTGGTCATATCGGCTTTGAACCCATTCAGCTTCTGTTAAGTTGAATTCCATCATCATGTGCTTTTGTCAACATGATTAGCTGTACCGATTTGCCGTCTCGGATCTTTGCTGTAACCGAAGAGTAATTCTTTTGAATGTAGAGCAATTGTCATGTCAATGCCCCTCTTCCTTTCCTTAGGGATTTCAATCCTCCTATTGATCACTATATTTCCACATTTCCCGAGTCAATTACTTGAATGCTTTACGGTGAATGGTCAAGAGAAGAGAAAGAAAAGGGATTTATTGCAAAGGCTTGTGTTATAGTGGGATTTTTTTTTTTGAAATAATAGTTTTTGTAAGAATGGCTAGCCAAGGTTGGTCGGTGTTTAGGCTAGTTTAAACAAACGTTTTGTTTTAATGATGTGGCGTCATCAACTGCCTATTTGTGACTGATCAACTTTCCTAGTCTGCCTAGGATTTTTCCCTTTTATCTTTTTGTCTTGGTCTTTGACCTTGACGGGCTTCTTTTAATAATAATTTCTTTTCTCAAACATTGTCGAAACACGATTTTCTTATTTGTGTCTCTAGCTAATCAATCATGTTAACTTTGGCTTCATTTTGTCTATGGCATTTTGACGCATTTTGGAACAAAACGTTTGTCTAAACATTGGTTATTTAATGGGGTATAGAAATGTTTAGCTAGAAGAGAAGCAGATAGTAAGAATAGCATTCTTTTGTAATTCAAAGGGAAATGCGTGCCCTAAAGATGCTCGGGGGTTCGGGCCTACCCCGAGGAGTGATCTCTAATAGTCACTAGATTTACATCCCTTAGAATCGGAAGAAGGACACCTAATGACTAACGCTACCCTTTGTGCTAATATCCCTCTTTTTCGGAATATCATCTTCGAGGGGTAAGACCTCCCTATTGTTCGTATGGTTTGATCTTTTGTAGGATCATACCCTAATCCATACTTTAGCGGATTATCTTTGAAATCTGGTGGCTCTCTTATTCCTTGAGAGTTCTTTCCAAGCCCCTGTCCTGGACGATATCCATATCTTTTCATCATATGGGCCACCTTCATGTTACTAGGGAGTCTTTCGATATTAGCAATCTCGAGGGCTTGAAAAGATGTTTCGAGAGCCTCTTCAGCCGCATCCACATATGGTTGGACAGACGGTTTACTGATCAGAAATTCTTCTTCGGCTTGAACTGTGACGAGTTTATCATTTGTCGCAAACTTGACTTTTTGGTGGAGCGTTGAAGGTATTGCCTTAGCGCTATGAATCCAAGGTCTACCAAGGAGACAATCTGTATGCTTGGTGTGATATCCATCACGTGGAAGTCTATGTTGAAGATAGTAGGGCCGATTTGGATTGGTAGATTGATTTCTCCTACTACTTCTCGTCTTGATCCATCAAAGGCTCGAACAATTGTATTACTCGGGCGCATGTGGGTTCCTTGCACTGTTATCTTGTCGAGTGTACTTTTAGGCATAACATTTAAGGATGATCCATTATCCACTAGAACTTTGGAGATGAGATATTCTTTGCATTTAACGAGCAATATGCAAGGGCTTGTTGTGATTAGACCCTTCTAAAGGGAGTTCTTCATTTGTGAAGGTAAGGTGATTATTGGCTGTGATATTACCAATAATTCCTTCAAACTTGTCTTGGGATATTGTATGTGGAACGAATGATTCATTCAAAACCTTTAACGAGTGCGTTTCGATGTGGTTCCGAACTCATTATAAGTGATAACAAGGTTATCTTTGCAGGAGTACGATTGAGTTGATCGATGATGGAGTACTCACTTTGTCTTATGTATTGGAGTAACTCATCTGTCTCTTCCTTGGATTCTTTTTCCTCTTCGGCTTTATTTTTCATTTTATCTTTAGGAATATTATCTTGTAATTCCTTGGGGGCGTATATTTTCCCGCTTCTTGTCATGCCCCCAATACCGGCTATGTTGGAGATATCTTGGTTGACTGGCGATTCTTCTGAGTATCTCCAGGGTACAACTTTATTTGATTTATAAGGGAAAGGACGAGGCACGAATAAACGTATAGGTGTTATTGCCTTCTCACTTTTGTCAATTGGAATAACCAACGGTGCTTGTTTATTATCATCTTCGGGTTTATCGATTGTCGTAGAGATTTTGATGACGAAAGGCTTCTTTTCCATTTTTCTGATTTGTGGAAAGCACATCAGTTAATCCTTTCTTTTTATTATCTTTATTATTAAAATGAGGAGGGATATATGAATGTATGCAGCTTATGAATGCAATAGACAATTTAAGGAGAGAAAAATAAGTCCTTTTATTAGAAAGTGTAAATCCTTCTATACAATGCTTTGAAGCAAATGCTGACAAAAGCGAAAAAGCTTGAAGAATCCTATAGGTAAATTAGGCTTTCTTCGTAATTCATCTTCGACTGTTCTCACATGGTTTCCGAGTATCTTGATTTGCTCATGTACCGCTTGACTCATATTTTCACTATATTGACGAGCCTCCCTCATCTTTTCTTCTAGATGAACGATCAAAGCGTGTTGTTGGTCAAACCTTTCTCTTATTTGGTCATTTTCACGAAGCAATTGAACATACCTGAGCTAATCCTTCTTTTTCTTTATCGTGCAGCTCATCCAGGCTTTTTTTGTATCTTTCGACGGTTTTCCGCCACTTTTGTGCTTCGATCGAGTTCCCGTTAGGTCATCCTGTATCAATTTGATCATTTTTCCCTGTTCTGCAAGTACCTTCTCAAAACGTGCTATTTCGTCATTCATGTCCTGGAAAAGACTATCTTGCTCAAGCCTCGGAATTTTCATTGTTTGTTTAGCTTCTTTTTGGTAGTCGGCATAATCATTCTTGAGAAGCTCTATTTCATGATCCTTCTTTTTACATTGCCTTTTTAGACCGTCTATTATAATGGCTGATTCTTGCTCTTTTTCTTCAAAAGCCCTTAGCTGAGTTTCCATGACTTCAACTTTTTTGTTTAAGGCATTGACTTGCAATTGTAGCTCTTCGTTGACCAACGCTTTAGTGAATGCATCAGATGGTAGGGGTATCCCTCTATTTTTCCTCCATTCTTCATATTCGTGGGATGTAGACACCTGAACCTTTCCAAGTTCTTTATCCCCCAGGTATACTTGGTCTTTCCCATGCTTTCCGGACAGCAAATACTTCTTCAAAGTTATGGGAATAGTGGCATAGACTCGGACTTCCGAGCTCTTCTTGAGTTGGCGCGGTCCGAGTTCTCATAAGTTGCCTCATAGCTATTTTAGGAGAATATGTTATACAACCTCTAAGACCTAGAAGTGGTATACTTAGGTAGTCTCCGCATCGTATGAGAATATAACAGGTCGGAACCAAGGACAAACCCATGATACATGCTCTATGTTCCAGTTTTCTAACTCGGTTTTCCACTCTAAGGCTTGACGATGTTGAAGAGGGATTTTTGAGAAACTTCTTAAAGGGTCGGGAAATACACCCATGTGGCTTGAGGCGTAAAAGTGAGTAACACCCCATACATATAGTAGTGAAGTACAACATCCGAGTGTTTTTCCCTGTCTCTGTCGGCAAAATTCTACAGAAAGTAGGGTATCGGCAAGGATTGCGGGTATAGGACTCTGTGAATATACCTCCCAGGCAAAGAATGCATCCATTGCAGCATGATCCACGATGTTCACATGGAATGGGAATAATATGATTCCGAACATTGCTAATGCTAGAGTCTTGTTGAAGGTAGACCGAGTCCTTCTTTTCAGCTAGAGAGACTAAGTGGTCTTCTATTATAGCCATTTTCCAACCTCCGATATTCCCTTTTCCCTCTAGGGTAGATTGATGAGGAGGCGATCGTATGATAGTAGCAACCTTACTCACGGCCGTATATTCTCTTGAGCGAGACATAAACCCCAACTGATTGAGGCCATCTAACCATGAGTTCGTATTCTTCTAAGGTTGGTACCAAGTCAAATTGCGAGAATTCGAAGCGGTGTAAATCAGGACTCCGAAGTGGATTAATGCTCTAACAAATATTGGATCAATGCTGATTTTCAGGAGGTCAAGAATTCTTCCATAAGACTTCTCAAAGTTAGCATAAACCTCCGGCGGCATATATGTACACAAATGCCTTAACTTCTCTACACGGCATAGAAGGACCTCCACTTTCTTTAACTGTCTATTACTTGGATCCCTCCATTGTCTAGCAGAAATGAAAATGCATGATATGAGGATGGGTTTTTGTAAATGTATGTATGCAAGTGTTTGTTTTTCTAAGTATTATCATGTTTTGTTCTTAATATGATGTATGATAATACTTGGGTTTTTACTGGAAAAGAAAGCTTACCTATATGAATGTTTATGGATTTTGATGAAGAGAGTCCTATTTTCTTCTCTTTTTATTTTTGATGAAGAAAAGGTGATATGAATTATGAGACTTTTATTAATAATTTTTTTTATTTTATAACAAAGGTATTTTTATGATTTTAACTTGTTTTTTCATTTTTTATGATTTTTAGGGTTTTTCACTTTTTTTTGTTTGTTGTATGATTACCCTATGCTAATGCATCAATACAAATGCAGCAAACGTATGCACACACAATTCATACATCCACGAGCGAGCCACGCTTATTTAATCACGAGGTAGGATTTTCCTGCAGAAACGTGCTTGGTTTAGGTGGTTCTAACTGTTCTCACCAGGCCAAAGGTCCCCAAGGTGCCCCCATTATAGGGACCTCTCAATCTCTCAATCCTCGGGTCATGCACGGAACTCCGTGGCGACACCCTTAGACCAAAAGAAGAGAGTTATCACCTTGAGTTGGTGGTTTTCCGACAACGGCGGTAGCCCGTGTGCCAACTAACCGATCGTATCTGCCACCCACTTCCTATAGATATTCACTCTTGCCCCCGGGTATAGAGGGACTGTTGTGTGCAAGGGTTTTTGTGTGCAATTTATATTTCAAACAATTGCAGAAATAATCATACAGCGAGTTATTAAAGCCATATAATAAAAACATACAGAAGGGTAAAGGCGTAATTTCAAATTTTTACTTAGTTTGAATTTATCTGTCACTAAATGGGATCAACTCTCTAGCTTCCCCAGTGGAGTCGCCATCTGTCGCCGCCGTCCCTTTCGACGTCCGGAGGACGTCTCGAAACGTTTATGCGAGCGGTCGCGAAAAGATGGTTTAGACTCGCGTATTTGATTTAAAAGGTTTTCGTAAAGAGGTTCTTATGGAGTCGCCACCAATGTTTTAACCTTAAACATTGGAAAAGGAAAAAATGTTGATTTTAAGAAAAACCGCACTTGGCCATTATAACCAGAGTTGGGTAAGGGAGTTAGTTACGTGTGGGGAAGGTGTTAGCACCCCACAACGCCCCTTTCGGGTTCCCTATGACAGATTAATTCATTTAAATAAAGACTACGAGAAATTACGCGATTACCCTATTTTATTACATAATATTAAATGGCTATCTACATGATTTTATTCTATGTTATATGCATAAAATGATGAATAAAGCTAAATAAAGCAATAAAAGAGATATTAAAATAGCTATCTACATGATTTTACTCTACATGGCATAAATAGTAAATAAAGCTAAATAAAACAATAAATAAAGCAATAAAAGAGAAGGGAATTGAAAAGAACCTCCGTAGCAAGCTTTGTATTGAGAATCTCCAACTATGAGGATGCGTTTTGGCAACCCCTCTCTCTACACAGACTCTCCTCACCAATACAAAATCGACCCCACTAAAAATTTAAAGAAGAATCGAATGCCGGAATATAATTCCTTAACCGATTGTTACCTATTTAAGGCAATCGGAAAGATCATTCAAGAGAAAGAAAGAAATAGACAAGTGCTCTGAGTTGTAGAAAGTGTTTCAGAGCTCTCTCGAGTGTCTGTGGTGTCAAAAAGTGGCAAATGAGCCTCCTATTTATAGTTTTTCGCATCTGGCGCACTTTGGGACGGCCGTCTGGGGTGGGACGGCCGTCTGGACTGGGACAGCCGTCCCAAATGGCAAAATTACACAGGCTGGGACCCCCTGGGAACCCGGGACGGCCGTCCCACATAACTGGGGCTTGGGACGGCCGTCCCAACTTCGGGACGCGCGTCCCAACTGGCTGGGGCAGGTTGGGACGGCCGTCCCAACTGGGACGGCCGTCTCAACCTGTTCTGGCCAGTTTCGCGCGTTTCGGGACTCCGGGAAGCTCTCCTTGCCTGTTTTGGACGTCAATTGATGCCGATATGTGTCTATTGAAGCTTTATCTTCATATAGGAAGTCTTCTTGGCCTTCATTAAGATGTCGGGCGAGTTTTGTCTTTGTGTAGGAAGTCTCTTGTGGCTTTTATTGTGTGAATGAGTGAACTTCGTCTTTTGTTGCGGGAGGTTTCCTCGGTTTTGGGAAGCCGGATGAACTCCATCTTCGGGCGAAGTTCCTCTAACTTTTATTTTGAGAGGCCGGGCAAAATTAGGGGTCTACAGTAGGAGCATAATTTTATTGTCTTTATTTTAAGAATAGTCCATCATAGGGAACCCGAAAGGGGCGTTGTGGGGGTGTTAATACCTTCCCCACACGTAACTAACTCCCTTACCCGACTCTGGTTATAATGGTCAAAGTTGGTTTTTCAAAAACCATTACCTTCTTTTTTTCCTTTTCCGATGTTTCTGGTAAAAACATTGGTGACGACTCCATAAGAACCCTTCAAAGTTAGTTCTTGGGTTAGCCCGTTTATCGGACAATCTAAGAACACTTTTTCGAAAACCTCACCCCTAGGTTCAGCCCGGTTATTGGACAACCTAAAGGCGTTGTAACCACACCTATAAAAACGCGATAATTGGAAAGTTAGAAACATCGCGTCGCTCCGACCACCTCTTTTTTACGGTTCTTGGCAACTTTCTACAACAGCTGCAGAAAACTTGTACCCAAATTCCAGGTACAAAACAGTACAAATGAATGAATAGAAATTGAAAAGAAGAAACAAAGAAAGCTCAAACCGGATTACACCAATCCACAGTCAGTTTCTTCTTCAAAGAAATGCAAAGTGCCTCAAGAAAGATTTCAAAAGAAGTTCACAAAAACAGTTGTGTATCTTTCTTGAAAAATGCTAATAGTTGCTTGTATTGATTGCTTGAATTGTGTAAAAACTGATATGTTAAAAGTTCCAAGCAATTCTGTTTATAAAAGAGTATTTTCAAATCTGCTGCATTAATTAATCTGTTGAAAGTTTGTTTTAATCTGTTGAAATAGCCGTTACAATCTGTTAAAAGTCCTTTCAACCCATTAATGCGTTCTTGATCTTTAACGAGAAAATGTTTTAGTTGATACGACCACGTTTTTATCGGTTAAAACGTTTTACAAACATTTTCTAAGTATAAAACAATCGATTGAATCACGTATTAATCGATTGATTTGTTTAAAAACCTCTTTATAAAACTTTCCAAGTTATTTTAGCTGATATAAAGTCGTTTCAATCGATTGAAAATCTGCACATATATTTTCAAGTCATTTTAATCGATTGAAAGTTCGTTTTAATCGATTGAAAAGATTTTCTAAGTTATTTTAATCGATTGAAATGCGTTTTAATCGATTGAAATAAGTCTGATCGGTCATAATTCAATTCTGATCGATCATAACCAACTCTGATCGGTCATAATCTCATTCTGATCGATCATACTCGACATCCAAAGTGATTTTAATCGATTGAAACGTGTTTTAATCGATTAAAATAATTCTAATCGCTCATATTTAAGATCTGATCGATTATATTGCATTCTGACCTATTACATTCGAATTCTAATCGGTCATAAAGAGTTTTAATCGATTAAAAGAAGTTTGTATCGATTAAAATATTGTAAAAACACTTTTTAAAACATTCTAAGTGTTTTAAATTGATTCTTTCAAACCTTTATCAGTTAATAACTTGTTTAAGAAAATTCTTTGCCAAAATGCTTTTGTTTTTTTATTTGTTTAAAACTATTTTTGAGGCATTTTGCAAATTGAGTGAAGAAGCTTTATGCAGTGGAAAAGGTAAAGTGGTTTTACCTAAGCTTTCGTTAAGACACACTAAGTCTTCAACTCCTTTGTTCCGAGTGACTTGTTTGACAGCTGCAGAGTTGACCCTTGACTTTATCTTTGACTTCATCAAATCACTGAGATCTTTGCTAGGATCACTTTCAGGGTCTTTTGATCCAAACCAGTATAAATCAACTGTGTAATCCTATTTCCCTTATCTATTTACTTTACAAAGCATTTTAATCGGTGAAATTTGGGAAAAATTTTAAAACCCTAATTTTTGTTTAAGAAACCAATTCACCCCCCCTCTTGGTTTTTGTCCGTAAACGCAAACATTCCGCTGCACGATTCTAACAAGTGGTATCAGAGCTTGCTTTGATAATCATTCAAATTTCGAAAATTGTCGGACAAAACCAAACATTTGTCGAGGGTGCTTCTATCAATAGACCCCCAATTTTTGCGGGGCAAAATTATCCTTTTTGGAAAGTAAGAATACAAATATTTTTGGAGTCTGTTGATAAGGGTGTATGGGATGCAATTTTAAATGATCCTTTTATTGCTAAAATTACTGAAAATGGAGAAGAGGTACCAAAACCATTTTCTAGATGGTCGGCTAAAGAAAATAGGAAAGCCCAATATGATGTTAGGGCTAGAAATATAATTTCATTTGCTTTAACCCTTGATGAGTTTTACAGAATATCTGTTTGCAAGAGTGCTCAAGAAATGTGGGAAATGCTAAGAGTAACCCATGAAGGTACTGATGATGTTAAAAGAGCAAGAAAGAACTCATTGATTCAAGAATATGAGATGTTCCGGATGCAACAAGGAGAAACGATTTTTGACGTTCAAAAGTGTTTCACACATATTGTGAACCATCTCACCGGGCTAGGTAAGATTTTTGATATTGATGAGTTAAATGTAAAAATTCTTAAATCTTTGGATAGGAAATGACAACCAAAGGTGATGACCATCACGGAGTCCTAAAATCTTGCTACCATGTCTATGACGGCTCTCTTTGGAAAGTTAAGAGAGCATGAACTTGAACTTGGAAGGTTAAACGATGAAGAAGGCCAACACCAAAATAGAAACCTTGCCTTCAAAACTGAAATTTCTAAGAGCAAGAACAAGAAGGAGGAAGAAGACTCGAAAAATGAAGAAGATGAACAATTGAGTCTAATGATCAAGAAATTTACAAATTTCATGAAAGCCAAAGGGAAGCAACCTTTCAAAGGTAAGGGAAAGGTAAAAGAAAGTTCTTCCTTAAATTTTAAATGTTATGGTTGTGGTGAAACAGGGCATGTAAAATCCAATTGTCCAAACAAGAAAAATGAAGATCATAAAGGCAAGAAATTCTTCAAAAAGAAAGCCTATATTGCTTGGGATGATAGTGACTCAAGTTCGGAGTCAAGCGATTTGGAAATTGAAGCAAACATTTGTTTGATGGCAAATGACAACATCTCTTCCGATTGTGAGGTTAGTGATTCCGACTCTTCCTCAAGTGATGATGAAAATGATTATGATGCTTTACAAAATGTATATCAAGAATTATTCACTGCTTTTAAGGACTTGAAAAATGAATATAAATATGTGAAAAAGTGTTTGAATAAATCAGAAAAAGAAGTGGAATCGTTGAAAACGAAAATTGCATGTTTAGAGGAGAAAGATAATAAAGAAATAACATGTTGATGAGCCATTATTTTCCTGCATTTTCTTATCTTTCTGTACTTATTTTAATTGGTGCATTGTGCTTAATTGTCTATTATTAGTGCATTTTCATTGATTGGGTTTCATTGGGCCCTTATTCCGAATTTTGCTTAATTTAGCATTAATTGGTCTAATTTTCGTTTCTAATTATTTTTAGGTATTTTTGGTGAAACAATTTTGGAGCATGGACATTAGTCTTGAGATGAAGAGAGTTTCCACATCAGCTACCATGTCACCTGCCACGTCACTGCCACATCACCTGCCATGTCAGCTGTTATTTCCACATCATATTATTGATTGTCACGTTAGCTAGGGTTTGTTTGATGTGTAATCCCGTATGGGCCAGCTTGGGCCTATTCCTAGGGAACTCTAGGGTTAGGGTAGGCTTATATTTTTAGAGGAGCAGCAGGAGTAGACAACCAAGACATTTTCTGAGATTCTTTTTGTCCTCTCTTGGGATTGTATTCACGAAAACAATGAATATTTGGTATTTTTACGTTTTGTTCTTTTTCTCTTCTTCTTCTCTACACTGGATTCTTGTTTTTATGTTTTCTGCTGCGTTTCTAAATTAATGGAAGGCTAAAACCCTTAAGGTTGGCTCCTTGAACAGATGACAAATCTCTTTGAGGATATTGTGTTTCATGTTATTTCATCTCTGTTCTATTTGGCTTTCCAATATATTGTCCCACAAGTTGCATTCAATTTACGTTGATGCTTAATGAACTTGGGTTGTGTGTGAACTGTAAAACTTCAGTTTCCATAGTTTACTTAATTCTATGGGTTGAGATAATATGTTCTGCATGTTGCTTAATCGTGTAGGGAAGTCCTGATCAATCTTCGCTTAGTGGATTGGTGTTGGATGGAACAATGTTCACTAGGGCAGAGAATTTGTTGTTACCCAGGGATAAGAGACTTGAAATCTAATCAAGGAGCCAAGCTGTTTCTACTACTAATTAGTTGTTAATCATTCGAAATTCTGCAAACCCCCCCCCCATTACTGTTTTATCTGTTTGATTGTGGATCTTTGATTGAAACTAATAGTCCTTGAGAGACGACCTAGGAGTCACTTCCTAGTACTGCATTTATGTTGTTTATTTGACCGGATACGGGTCCGATCACATGTGCATCATGTAAAGAGTATGAATATGATATTGACATACTTAGCCACTTACTTGATAAAGCTATGAAAGAATTAAGTGATAGTTATAAGGATAAGGTTATTGTTCAAAATAGAGAAAGCTGTCATGTTCCATTGAAAAAGCCTAAAAATAAAAATCGAAGAGTATGGGTTGAAAAATGATCTAAATCTTCACAAAATAAAAATGTATCATTTTCAAAGATTACATCTAATACATGCTTTTATTGTATGAAACATGGTCATACTTCAAATAGGTGTAGAATTAAGCATTTTGGTGTTCCTAAAGGAAAATATATATGGGTGCCTATAGTTAAATGATTTGATTCTCTAACCCCAAGGACCCAAATGTTATGGGGACCTAAGATTACTATGTTCTTGTTTTGTAGGAAACTTCCAAATCCAATAAGTCTATGTGGTATCTTGACAGTGGATGCTCAAGACATATGACTGGAGACAAAAAGAAATTTGTGAGTTTCAAAGCAAAAGAACAAGGATATGTAACCTATGGGGACAACAACAAAGGAAGAATCCTTGGAATCGGAAACATTGGTGGTGAAAAAGGATTCAAGGTAATTTTTGAAAGTAAGTTTTGCACCATTCATTTAAAGGATTCCGAAATTATAGCATTAAAAGGCATTAGGCATAATAATATCTATTTGATTGATTTGGATTTTGTATCTAACACTAGTATAACATGCTTAGTTGCTAAGGAAGAAAATCCATGGTTATGGCATAAGAGAGCGACTCATATAAACATGCATCAATTAAACAAACTAATATCAAAGGACTTAGTTGTTGGTTTGCCTAAGTTAAAATTTGAAAAAGATAGATTATGTGATGCATGTAAAAAAGGTAAACAAGTGAAATCATCCTTTAAATCTAAGAATGTTATTTCCACATCAAAACCTTTAGAACTTTTACATTTAGATTTATTTTGTCCATCTAGGATAAAAAGTTTTGGTGGAAATTACTATGCTCTTGTAATTGTTGATGATTTCTCTAGATACACTTGGATATTTTTCTTAACTTTAAAAAGTGAAGCTTTTAAGGTCTTTAGGAAGTTTGCCAAGCAAATTCAAAATGAGAAAGACTTAAGAATTAAGGTGTTAAGAAGTGACCATGGTAGAGAATTTCAAAATGAATGCTTTGAAAATTATTGTGAAGAAAATGGTATTTTACATAATTTTTCTGCATGTAGAACTCCCCAACAAAATGGTGTAGTAGAAAATAAAAATAGGTCACTAGAGGAACTTGCTAGAACAATGTTAAATGAATTAAATGTTCCTAAATGTTTTTGGGTTGATGCTGTAAGACTGCATGTTATGTATTGAATAGGATGCTTATAAGGCCAATCATAAAATTAAGTCCTTATGAATTGTTAAATGGTAGGAAGCCAAATGTTTCTCATTTAAAAATATTTGGATGTAAATGTTTTGTTTTGAATAATGGAAAAGATAACTTAGGAAAATTTGACTCAAAAGCCGATAAGGCCATTTTCTTAGGTTATTCACTAACTAGCAAAGCATATAGAGTATTCAATAGAAGAACTTTGAATATTGAATAATCTTTACATGTTACCTTTGATGAAATTGTAGACCTTGAGGGAAATCCTCTTGAGTCAAATAAAGAATATGCAGGTGGTGATGAGTACATAAGAGAAGCTCTAGAAGAAATGTACTTAAATGAGAATGAACCATCTCAACCAACTGAATTGGCAAAAGAGTGGCAACCACTAAGAGGACTTTCAATGGACAATATAATTGGTGATATCTCAAAAGGGGTAAGAATTAGAAATATGACAAATTTTTGTATGTCTGTAGCTTTTGTTTCATAGATTGAACCCAAAAGTGTTGAGGAAGTTCTTAAAGATGACCAATGGTGCATAGCAATGCAAGAAGAACTTAATGAATTTGAAAGAAATCAAGTCTGGGAATTAATTACAAGAGAAGAATCTCATCAAGTGATTGGAACAAAATAGGTATTTAGAAACAAACTTGATGAAGATGGAAATATAACAAAGAACAAAGTCAGACTTGTTGCCAAAGGTTACTGTCAAGAGGAAAGTATTGATTATGATGAAACATATGCTCTTGTTGTCAGGTAGGAGGCTATACGCCTACTTCTTGCTTATGCCTCATTGATGAAATTTAAACTTTATCAAATGAGTGTTAAAAGTGCATTTTTAAATGGGTTTATCAAAGAGGAAGTATATGTGGAACAACCCCCTGGATTTGAAGATTTTAAATATCCCAATCACATTTTTAAATTGAAGAAAACTTTATATGGTTTGAAACAAGCTCCTAGGTCTTAGTATGAAATATTAAGTAGTTTTCTAATTTCAAATGACTTTTCTAGAGGAAAAATTGATTCCACCCTGTTTATTAAGAAATTTAAGGAACATATTTTGTTAGTTCAAGTATATGTTGATGATATTATTTTTGGATCAACTGATAATTCCTTGTGTGAAGGATTTGCTAAGATTATGCAGGGTGAATTTGAAATGTCAATGATGGGAGAATTAACATTCTTTCTTGGACTTCAAATTAAGCAACTTAAAGATGACATTTTTGTGTCTCAAATCAAATACTGCAAAGAGATTCTCAAGAAATTTGAAATGAAAACTTCAAAGGAAGCTAACACACCCATGGGAACATAATGCTATTTGGATAAAGATGAATTAGGTTTGGAAATTAATCAATCAATGTATAGATGTATGATAGGTTCTCTATTATACTTAACTGCAAGTAGACCTGATATTATGCATTCTGTTTGTGTGTGTGCTAGATTTCAAGCATGTCCAAAAGAATCTCATTTAACTGCAGTAAAACGAATTTTAAAATATTTAAAAGGAACTACAAGATTAGGATTATGGTATCCATCTGAAGTTTCTCCTAGTTTAATAGGTTATTCTGATGCTGATTATGGTGGATGTAAAATAGATAAAAAGAGTACTAGTGGAACATGTCATATGTTAGGATCTTCTTTAGTGTCTTGGCATTCTAAGAAATAAGCATGTGTTGCTTTATCTACAACTTGAAAGTGATGAAGATCTTATTGAATTACTTTGGCAAAGATCTTGTTGATTTGATGAAGTCAAAAATGAAGTCAAAGGCTACTTTGTGGCAGTCAAAGGTCACTTAGATAAAAGAGTAGTGGGATTAGTGAGTCTGCATCTCTGCTTAGGTATAATCATTTTTATCTCTCTGCGCATTAGGTTTCTTGATTTAAAAGATTTTGCAAATGCCTCTAAAAAATGTTTAAACGGTTAAAAACAAAGTATTTTGTTAAAAGGTTTTTAATTAACTATTTTAACTAATATTATATAAGCTTTATCAACTAAAATGTTCTTAACACTTTTGTAACAGGTTTTTAACCGATATGTTTTCGAAATAATCGATTGTTTTCATTAGAAGGATTTTTGAAAACCTTCTGCCAGTATTTTAACTAATATAGAATTGATATAATCGATTAAAATGACTTAGAAAGTGTTCTAGCAGAATTTTAATTGATACAAACTTGAAATAATCGATTGAAATAACTTGAAGTGTTTTGAAAGTTGTTTTGTCGATATTTTAATCGATACAAATGCGAAATAATCGATTAAAACAACTAAGAGGTTTTTCCAGAATGTTTTAATCGATTAAACAAGTTTGCTATCAGTTAAAATAACTTAGAAAGTTTTATGAAATATTTTGGCAGAATTATAATCGATTAAAATGCGTTTCAATCGATTAAAATAACTAAGTGAACTTTTTTCAAAGTGTTTTAATCGATTAAAACAGATTGTTCTCAGTTAAAATCACTTAGAAAAGTTTATAAGAATGTTTTGCAGTATTTTAATCGATTAAAAGACGAAACAATCGATTAAAACAGTTTGGAAGATTTTTTACAAAGAGTTTTAATTGATATAAACGGTGTCGTATCAGTTAAAACAAATATGGAAAATAATCAAGAACTTTTTAACAGATTAAAAGAAGTTTTAACAAATTAAAACAAGACTTTTAACAGATTAAAAGATTATTTTAACAGATTAAATAAACCAGCAGTTTTGAAAATCTTCTATATAAACAGACACTAGTACAAAAAACACTTTTAACATCGGACTTTTTACATCGGTTGTTAAAGAACCGATGTAGAAATTTTTTTAAAGCCTTTCCACATCGGTTCAGATGGGAACCGATGTAGAAAGTACTTTCTACATCGGTTCCACCATGAACCGATGTGGAAAGTGTTTTCTACTCGTTTTAAAATAATTCGATCGGTCATAAACTCATTCCGATCGATCATAACCAAAAAATGTGGATGTCGCTCGAGCGAGACAGGTGTCGCTCAAGCGAAAAACCACCCGAGAAGGCCAATAATTTTGTGCGAGGTGGCGTCGCTCGAGCGAGACAATGTCGCTCAAGCGAAAAACCACCCGAGAAGGCCAATAATTTTGTGCAGGTGGCGTCGCTCGAGCGAGACAGTGTCGCTCAAGCGAAAAACCACCCGAGAAGGCCAATAATTTTGTGTAGGTGGCGTCGCTCGAGCGAGACAGTGTCGCTCAAGCGAAAAACCACCCGAGAAGGCCAATTTTGTGGAGGTGGCGTCGCTCGAGCGAGACCAGTGTCGCTCAAGCGAAATACAATCCGAGAATGTCAATTTTGTGCAGGTCGCGTCGCTCGAGCGATCTTATTGTCGTTTGAGCGAGTGTTGACCTGCACTTTCTACATCGGTTCCCCCATGAACCGATGTGGAAAGTGCTATCTACTCGATTTAAAACAATTCGATCGGTCATAATCTCATTCGATCGATCATCCGGTTCGATCGGTCATCAAGCCATTCTGATCGGTCATCCGATATACCATTTTACTTTCTACATCGGTTCCCCCATGAACCGATGTGGAAAGTCTTAAAAAAATTTTAGTAGACTCCACTCTTGCCCTTACAGACTCGACTCCCAGACCCAATTACAGACTCGACTCCCTCTGGAATTCTTCCCTTGCTCCTAGCCATTACCAAATTCATTCTCGCAGTAGCGAAAACCACCGTCTCCTTGCCCCTATCGTAGTAGCGAAAACCACTGTCTCTCCCATCTCCTTCCCCCAATCGAATCCCTAACCTCCGTTTCCCCAATCGAATCCCCAAGCGAAAACCACCCTTGTCGTGCACCAAGAACTGCGACGCGCACCAGGAACTGCGACGCGCACCAAGAACTGCGACGCGCCACCCTCGTCTTCACCTCTCTGAAACCCTCTAGGAGCTCCTCCTCATTGCACCTGCGCACCTTCGATCTCGTCGCGAACCAGAGGTGATTCGGACCAGGTCCGTGGGTCTATCCTATTGGCTTCTCATCCTTGTTTTGTCAATTACCTTTATGCATTTTCCTTGATTCTGGATTGTTTTGTTTGGTCGTGGACTGATTCTGCCTGGGTTTAATGTATGTAGACATGTTTATTCTAGGTTTTGTATTATTATTTCCGTTTAGTTTGACTTGAATATGTGATTTTCACTTGGTTATTCTCGTGGGGTTGAGATTGGTGTTATCCAAGCCCTGTTGGGTTGGTTGATGTCGCTCTGGTCCGAGTCTCTTAGCGGAAGAGTTAAGGCTATGGGTTTCCATGCTGGGGTGTAGGGCTTTGGGGTGTATTGATTATATTTGGTTCTCTTGTTTTTCATTTGGGTTTGTTTCTTATGTTGTTGATTTAGGTTTGTTCTTTGTGTTGTTTGTTTTGTTCCTGGAGTTTTACCGTTGTTCCGATACTATTTCGAGTTTGGATTATAGTTTGAGTTGTTTAAGTTTGTTGCCTCCGAATTGAGGTAATTCCATTTTCACACTAAGCAAAGACGTCATGTAGTTATAGATATGGATCGGAGTTGGATAAATGCCAAACGTATAGAAGAAGAATATGAATTAGGGGTTGAAGAGTTCTTAGAGTTTGCACAGAGAAATGTGGGTAACAATAGAGGTCTCTTTTATTGTCCTTGTGTGAAGTGCTTAAATTTAAGACAACTAAGTGTGAAGGATATAAGAGAGCATCTCCTTTGTGATGGATTTTGCAAGAGTTACACTAAGTGGATTTGGCATGGGGAAGTAGTAGATTTCCCAATGGCTTCGAGACAACTGAAATCCGAGAAAGAAACCAATGATCGACTAGAGGATTTGATACGTGATATCGGTGAAGAGCCATTTGAAAAAGGATATGTATTCGAAGAACTATGCGAAGATAGTAAGAAGCCTCTGTATATAGGATGTTCTAAGTTCACACGGTTGTCAGCAGTGTTAAAATTATTTAACTTAAAGGCCAAAAATGGGTGGACGGATAAAAGTTTTACAGAGTTGCTACAATTATTAATGGAAATGCTTCCAGAAGGGAATACACTTCCATGCCGTACTTATGAAGCAAAGAAAGTAATTTGTCCGATGGGTATGGAGTATAAGAAGATACATGCATGCCGTAATGATTGCATCCTGTACAGGAAGGAGTTTGGAAGTTTGCATATTTGTCCTGTTTGTGGTACATCACGGTTTAAAGTCAAGGATGGAGAAGATAATTATGATAAGACAATTTCATCAGGAACCCCTGTCAAAGTAGTGTGGTATCTTCCAATAATTCCAAGGTTTAAGCGGCTATTTGCTAATGCCAAAGATGCAAAGAGCTTAACGTGGCATGTAGATGAAAGACACTGTGATGGGAAGATACGACATCCAGCTGATTCTCTGCAATGGAAAAAAATTGATGACATATTTCCAGAATTTGGTCAAGAGGGGAGAAACCTTAGACTAGCACTTGCTACGAGATGGGATGAATCCTTATGGCAATTTAAGTAGTATACATAGTTCATGGCCTGTTTTGTTAGTAATTTACAACTTGTCTCCTCGATTGTGCATGAAACGCAAGTTTGTAATGTTGTCGATGATGATTTACGGCCCCAAACAACCAGGAAATGACATTGATGTTTATTTACGGCCTTTGATTGAAGACTTAAAACTTCTTTGGGAAGAGGGTGTTGAGGTATTTGATGCATATCGTAATGAATACTTTAAATTGCAAGCTTTGCTTTTTTGTACGATAAATGACTTCCACTGCTTATGGAAATCTAAGTGGATACGAGTGTCAAAGGACATAATGCATGCCCTATTTGTATGGAAGAAACGTGTTATCATCAAGCTGAAACATGGGAAGAAGACAGTGTACCTAGGACATAGAAGATTTCTACCGAGTTAATCATCCATATCGGAGGTTGAAGAAGGCTTATAATGGCTTTCAAGAGAGTCAAATCGCTCCTAACCCTAAAACGGGAGAGGAAGTGTATTCGAAGGTGAAAGACATTCATTGTTTGTTTGGAAAGACCCAAACAGTTTCCCATGAAAAGGAAAAATGGAAGAAAAAATCCATATTTTTTGAGCTTCCTTATTGGTCTAGTCTAGATGTAAGGCACAATATTGATGTTATGCATGTAGAAAAGAATGTCTGTGACGGTCTTATTGGAACCCTCCTCAATATTCAAGGAAAGACGAAAGATGGCTTGAACTCTCGGTTAGATATGCTTCATATGAACATAAGACAGGAATTAGGTCCCCAATCACGTGGTAAGCGGACTTATTTGCCTCCAGCTTGTTATACTTTGTCTAAGAAGGAGAAAAAAAGCCTCTGTGAATGTCTTAAAGGTATCAAAGTGCCTCGGGGTTTTTGCTCGAATATTAAACGGCTAGTGTCAATGAAAGACTTGAAGTTAGTTGGATTAAAGTCCCATGACTGTCATGTATTAATGCAACATCTTTTACCGGTTGCTATTCGGGACATTTTGCCAAAGAAGGTTAGACATGTTATAACGCAGTCTGTGTTTTTTCTTTAATGTTGTTTGTAATAAAGTACTCGACCTTCAGACTTTGGATAACCTAGAAGGCTGAAGTCTGTGTTGATATTATGCAAATTGGAGATGTTTTTCCCCCTTCATTTTTTGACATAATGGTGCATTTAATTGTTCATATTGTTAGAGAGATTAAGTTATGTGGCCATGTGTATCTAAGGTGGATGTATCCAATTGAGTGTTATATGAAAATCTTGAAAGGATATGTTAAAAACCCATCAAGGCCTGAAGCATCCATTGTTGAAAGATACATTGCGGAAGAAGCAATTGAGTTACGTACAGATTATCTTTCGAAGTAAGTCCTATAGGGATTCCAACGTTTCGTCATGATGGAAGACAATTTGGGAAGGGAACTCGAGGTGTTAAAGGTAGAAACATGAGTTGAGAAGAAGTTTTACAAGCGCATTTGTACATCTTGAATAACATCGATGAAGTTCAGCCTTTCTTATCTACTCACAAAGAAATGATCAAGCAAAGATATCCAAGGATGAATGAAAAATGGTTGTTGAATGAACACAATAAAAATTTCTTGAAGTGGTTTGAAGAACAGATCGTTACAATTGATGATGCATCTGAAACTTTGAAATGGTTAGCTCATGGCCCAAACTTTGATGTCATAACATGGAGTGGATATGATGTAAACGGTTATTCCTTTTATACTAAGCTTCAAGATGAAAAGAGTACAATGCAAAACGAGTGGTGTGATGGTAGTTGCTTGAATCAATGCACTTTGCTACTTCAAAAGATAATTCTCCTGTAATGGCATCCCTTTCTTATTATGGAGTAATTCAAGATATTTGGGAGGTTGACTACACCAAATTTAGAATTGCTTGTATTCAAGTGCAATTGGGTTGACGAGTAACAATGGTGTTTTGGTGGATGAATTAGGGTTGACATTGGTTAACCTGAATAAGCTTAGCTATAAAGGCGAACCTTTTATTATGGCAACTCAAGCAAAACAAGTCTTTTATATCTCCGATCCGAGTTAATAGTAGTTGGTCAATAATGCTTCAAGGGAAACCCATGTCACGGTAGTGATGACCTTGAAGATTTACAACTTCAACGAGTTTACTAGTCCATCTTCGACATCACACTTTTTACCTTCTAATGATGACAATGAAGAAGATGATGTATATGCCACCCGATTTGATCATGAAGAAGGAATATGGGAAAATTGTTAAACAATAGGTATATTATGGTTTTTACACTATTACTTACTTTGCATGTCTTTGTATTAGTTACTTTGTATTCTAACTCATTTATTTGTCTTATTTGGCGGGAATATGGCCGATTCTAGTAGGTCGCGAAGAAGGGGAGACGTGCAACACGACTTAGTCGAGTTGACACTAAGTCGAAATGCTGATGAGAGGTTACCGATTGAGTTTGATGACTCGACCGGAAATGCTATTGGGCCTCACGCAACAAAGTTTAGAAGTTATGTTGCACTTACGGGCCGCAGCAAAGTGAGCATAATAAAGAAGGATTGGGATGATGTGGAGATGCGTGTGAAGGAACAAATTTGGCAAAGCATCTTGGTACGAATTTTTTTCTATTAAATTTACTTGTATTGTTAATTCTTGTAGGATTCATCTGACCTTGTATTATTTTTTGTAGCTCACTTATAATGTTCAGAATGCTGAAGGGCTAAGGAGGAAGTGGATATCATTCGCTGGTGAGCGTTGGAGGGCCTTCAAGACCCAATTGACTTCCACGCACGTGTTTGGAAGCAAGAAAGGAGTGTCTCCTTGTGAGCAATATTCCTTTCTAGACAACTGAGACATGGGATAAGTTTGTTGAGAGCCGTATGGATCCTTCTTTTAAGGTTCGTGTGCTTTAACTTGCTGCTTTTAACTTGCACTGCTTTTAACGGCACCTTACCACTGCTTTTAACTCGCACAAAACGCATAGAACTAAATGGATAATACTATTTTAGTATGCTACATGTTTTATCGGCAATTGTCACAAAATGCATTGGCCTTTTATATATGTAATTCTACGCACCTTACCTGCAGTTAAATCAACCTTGGATTTAATTTAACATTGCTATGTGTTTAGTTGGTATGAATTCAACGATAAAATACCAGCGATTTTTCAGCGATGAATTCAGCGATGAAATACCAGCGGTTTTTAGCGGCCAGTTTCTTTGAATGTATCTTTATTAGGAGAAACGACAAAAGGCAAAAACAATTCAAGCAAAAAATGTATATCCTCATAGGCTATCCCAGGGGGTTACCGGCTACTTGAGAGGAAGGCGATAGAAGAGAAGCGTAAAGCTTCTCAAGAAGCCTCTCAAAGTGACCCCTCGGGTGTGACTTCACCTCCATCACCTCCTTCTCGTCATGAGAAGTGGAAGAAGGCACGACAGAGCAAGAAAGGTGACTATACTACGGATGAGAGTCGTGTTGTGGGACGAGAAAATTGTAAGTAGTTATTTAAAAAATTGTTCAAAATGAGATAGAATTATATATTATGTCTTCTCTAATCAATTACATTTTCTTTGTAGGATGAATTATTAGAGCAAAGTTCACAAGGGACCTTTACCCCTAGTGGACGACAAGATATATTATCCATTGCTATTGGACGACAGAGCATCCAGGTCGTGTGCGGGCAGGCTGGATGGGGGATTGGCATCAGACAATATTTTGGCACTCCTAAACCTTCCACAAAAAGTGTGGTCACTAGAGATGAGTTGCGAGGCCATCGGGGATCAAATTAGGGAAGAGCTTCGGGCGGAGCTAAGGCGGGAACTTGTCTCCTTAGGCTTATCTCGGGGGAACACGGGAGGGGTCAACAATGTGTTCCGTAGCTTCTCGCCACGAGGAACGTGTTAGCACCAAAGGGAGTTGTGCACGGGTTGACGTTCTTGATGATGAGTCAACTCCACTTGGTGAAGACACTCCTAGGCCTCTATGCAAGTTCTTCACAAAGGAAGGCTTACTAGTGGCATATGAGTACTTGTGCATACATTGGGGCCACTTATACACGGGGTAGAAATGACGGATTCCTTTCTTCGTGTTGCGGTTGAACGGGTGGAAGTTTACGAAGCTCCTGTTCTGTTCCATCCGACGAGGTTAGAACAGTGGGGGAGGCTCCGGTCATTTCATTCGAGTGGCCTAGAGCACTTATCCGGTTTCCTGCTGATCGGGTATTATATGTTTTCTTTAATAATTTGATACATGTTTATAATTTTATTATCATAAATTTTAATTTAATTCCTTGATGTGTATAGGACATTTGTGCCCAGCAGAAAGGAAAGGAGAAGGGGAAGGAGAAAGAGAAGAGAAGAGAAAGTTCAAGAGGAGCTGGACATAGATCCGATACAAAGGTTATGCCTCTTAGCTTATAGGCTAGGAAAGCATATACCTTTACGGATCCGAGATGGACCCTCATGTGATTGGGAATCCGTGACCCATCACGTTGTACTTGAGTCATAAGGACATTATGGATGTTGTTTTGAGTCAAGACATGATTTGCGTCACAATTCTCCAAGTCTCGGTTAATGTAAGTCTTATGTTTTTATTTAAGTCAATTGGTTGTATGCCCTATTAGACACCAACTTGTCTAAAATGCAATTAACATGATATTTTCAATTTCTAGTTACCTCAACAAAGCATGTTGCGGAAAAGGGAGTAGAAGATGTCTATGGATTCATTGATCCTGTCCACATTCGAGTTTGGGGAACAAACCAAATACTATTCAAGCATACATTCAAAAGAGATTTTGTGAAGGATCAAAGGAAGTTTATCTCGCACCATATCATTATGGGTAAGTTTTTTTAAATTACTTACTTTTAAACTTTGAATCTCTTAAGAATTGCTAATTGAGCGACATTTTTTGTAGGTCTCACTGGCAGTTGTTTATCCTTTGTCCTAAACGTAATGAGACTATTTTTTTATGCTCTTTATGGAATAAACCCAAAAAGGAAATTAAGCAGATTATTGATGTGTAAGTATACTAACACCCTTATATATGAATCTATCTTTGTGACTAATTAAATACTCTAGGTACTGGTTCATGACAGATTAAATATGAAGTATTTTCCATTTAATCTTTTATAGGTGTATAGAAGCATACTCAGTCATGGAGGGTAAGCCTAAAAAGAAACCCACATGGATACTTCCACGTGTAAGGACATTATCTTTCAAATTCTTAACTTTAATTTACTCATTTTACTGTATTTAATGTTTTTTTTTTCTTATAGTGTAATAAGCAAAAAGGAAGTTGGGAGTGTGGATATTATGTGATGAGACATATGTTAACAATCATCACGACAAATATCACAGATTCATGGAATTTGGTATGTGTTATGACTATATCTATGTCATTGACATATATTTGCCTACTTACTGCTTATCCGAAATGTTTTTTTTTTTTGTAGATATTCGATGATGGTCATCCAATAAGTGAAGCGAGAGATTGATGACATTAGACGAATTTGGGCAGATTTTGTTATTAAAAACTATAGTCGTGATTGAATTTAATTGTGAAACATTAGGACTACTAGTTTCTTTGTATATATAAACTTAGAATACAATACATGTTTATTGTTTTTGTTGATACAATACAATGTAGATATATAATATACATTATGTTTACTTGTGTGTTAATGCATGTCCTCTATATATAGATTAACATTCGAGTAGTCTGTAAATATTTAAAATGCTTGTACGGGTTCGAAAAATCAAAAACTAAAATTCGTATTTAAAAAAAAATATGACTTTCCACATCGGTTATGGCCATAACCGATGTAGAAAGTGATTTTTAATACTTTCCACATCGGTTCTAGGCCATAACCGATGTAGAAAGTCTGATTCTCCACATCGGTTATAGATGTGGAAAGTCAGACTTTCTACATCGGTTATGGCCTATAACCGATGTGGAAAGTCAGACTTTCTACATCGGTTCTTAACCGATGTTAAAACTCACCAACTTTCTACATCGGTTGTATCTACATCGGTTGTAGAACCGATGTAAAAAGCTGCTAAGAACCGATGTTAAAGGTGTTTTCTGTACTAGTGAGAGTTGCTTGAACTTTTTAAAATACATCTTTTAGCAATCAATCAAGCAATCATAAGTGCTACTTTCAAGAGAGAATCGCGCTAGTTTTGTGAAGTTCATAGAAGTTCTTTCTTGAGGCAAAATTTGCATTCTTTTGGAGAAGAAACTCATACTACAGAGCTGCATAAATCTGGTTTGAGCGTTCTAGTTTCTTCTATTTGTTTCTTTACTTTCTTTACTATATTGTGGGTGCCTGGAATTGTGGGCACTGGTTTCTGTAGCTGGAATTTGGCTGCAGGGTTGTTCAAGAACTGGAATTTGGTTCTTGGTGAAGGTTTAGGTGCAGGGATTGGAATTTTGGTTCTTGTGGTAGATTGAGTGTGAGATTAAAGTTGTAATCTGTAAAACGTTCAATCTAGTGGAACCCAGCTGGAATTTGGTTGAAAACTGGACATAGCCCTGGGATTGGGTGAACCAGTATAAATCTTGGTTGTATCTTTCTAAACCTTTCTCTCATTTAATTCAGTCACTGCCTTTATTTTGATTGTTTGCTGTGTGTGATTCAAGAACTAGTCAGAATTCTTAATCTTTGAAATAGATAATCTGTAAATTGCGAAAATCTTTCAAAGATCAATTCAGCCCCCCTCTTGATCTCAGCCTACATTTCTAACAATTGGTATCAAGAGCAAGGTTCTTGAGAATTATTCAAGTCTTTCGATCCAAATGGCTGGAAATAAATTTTCTGAGGGTGCTTGTATTAATAGACCTCCACTGTTTTGTGGTACAAATTACTCTTTTTGGAAGATTAGGATGAAGATCTTTATTGAATCTGCTAGTGTAAATGTTTGGAATATCATTGAACAAGGAACTTATGTTTTTAACAAAGATTGGTCTAGCTTAAATGATTGTGAAAAGAAACTAATCCAAGGTGATTGTATTATTAAGAATATCATTATATCTGCACTTAACAAAAATGATTTTTTCAGGATAGCACTGTCAAACTGTTGCACAAATGTGGAAAACCCTTGAAATGACCTATGAAGAAACAACAGAGATATGCTTGATGGTCAATTCGGATTCTCCAATGACCAGTGTAAGTTTTGATTCAACAACTACTATGAATTATAGTTCATTACAAGATGCTTTTTATGAAATGCATGCAGTAGCTAAGAAATTAGAAATTGAAAACAAAAGATTAAAAAGCATGAATAGTTTATTAGAAAACAAGATCACTCTTCTTGAAAAGAAAATAGTTGATGAAGAAACCAAGAATGAAAATCTGGAAATAGGTAATAACTTTGATTGCATGTGTAATGATAAAGATTGTAAAAATTGTCCTGAGTTACAAGAGAAATTAACATATTTAATAAAAACTGCATCTAAACTTGCACAAGGAAAAACTAATCTTGATATGATACTTGATTCTCAAAAATTGGTTATTGATCGTGGTGGTATAGGCTTTACACCTCTTGTTGGAAAGAAAACTAGAGCATTTAAAAACTATTTTGCATATAGTAAATCTGTTTCATCTCCATTTATTAAATGCTTTTATTGCATGAAATAAAGAAATTGCTTAAATTTTGTAATTGTGATGAGAGTGAAGAGTTCTAACTTCTTCAAATTTATTGTTTGTTTGTACTATATTGTTTTATTGAATAGAATTTTGTGTTTGCATTGATTGAGGGGGAGTTGTTTATTTTTGTTATGCATATGTTGAGGGGAAACTTTTTCATTTCATTTTTTGATGATAATCAAAATAGGGGGAGAAATTATTTAAAGCCTCTTATGTTTAATAATTTTAATGTTGTCTGGTATGTTTAATGTTTTTGTTAGCTGTGACAGATAAAACAGGTTATTACAAAGGGCTTTAAAGAGAATTTTGATCATCATTAAAAAAGGGGAGATTGTTAAACATACAAGGATATGAAGCTTGCAGATTTTGATGATGATTCAAGAACAAATGACTTAAAGATTTGAAGACTTATAATCTTATGTAATAACTCTGTTTTTATATTTTTGAGTCTGTAATATTAGAGTCCAAGATAGTCAGCACATAGATCATCCTTTAAAACCTCTAAAACCTCATTTTTATTAAAAATACACTGTGATAATTGATTATCACTCAGGATAATCAATTATTACAGAAAGAAAATTGTTTTCAGGAATAGCTCACTATGATAATCGATTATCACTCAGGATAATTGATTATCACAGGCAAATAATCGATTATTTGGCCAGATAATCGATTATTCCCAATTCTTCTATTTTCGAAAATCACCATTTCCCAGACCTTATTCTCTCTACTTAAGGTTCTCTAAGGATCTCTACAAAATAACAAATCTTTTTCATACAAAAGTTAAGAGCTGTGACTACGAGAACTTTCTGCAGGGAAGAAAAAGGGGTTTTTGAAAATCTAATGTGGGCTAGAAGCGATAAGAATCACTGAGTGGGTTTCTTGGTGGATTGTGTGTTGTGCCGTCTCTAGGAAAAGTTATTGTTCATCCTTTGTGGATTCAAAGGAGGTGTTCATCTCTTGTGTGACTCAAGAGAGGTGTTTTCTATTCCTTATCTTTTCAATTTGTAATCTATTTGTAAACTGTGATTATAGTGACAACGTTAATCATCTTTTTGAGTGATTAGCAACTGGACGTAGGGTGTTTTGATCCGAACCAGTATAAATCAACTGTGTAATTCTCTTTCCCTTATCTATTTACTTTACAAAGCATTTTAATCAATGAAATTTGGGAAAAATTTTAAAACCCTAATTTTTGTTTAAGAAACCAATTCATCCCTCTCTTGGTTTTTGTCCATAAACGCAAATATTCCGTTGCGCGATTCTAACAAAAAATGTGTGCCCAAAGCAAGGAAAGCCTTACCAAGCAAGGTTCACACCTAATTCTCAAATTCATGACCAAATATAAGAAAAGGAAGTTAAAATCAATTTAATTTTTAATTTAAATTTACTTTGCATTTTATTTGAATTTTTGGATCATATGACTATATCCAACTTATAACTTTGTAAATTTATTTTTGATATATGAGAATCTGAGTTTTATAGAGAAAAACTTGTGAGATGATTTCTAGTTTTTGGATCTTATCAATCAAGAGACAATTCTACATTTTCACTTATCTCGAGGAGCTTCTTCACCAAGTTGTGTAATTGCTTTCATCCCGTAAGTCTTCCATCTTTTACTTTCAATTATCTTTTCTTAATTGTTTTTATTTTCTTCATCTCTCATGCCTTCTACCTCTCTTTATTTTTTCTTGTTTTGTTCGTTGTTTTTCTTTTCCATAATGTTTGATCACAAATTTTTACACTTATTTAAGAAATTAAACTCATGTTGGATGATAAGTGATGAAATGATTATTTATTATTTTCTTTGTACACTTGTTTCATTATAAGCTTCCACCACACTTGTTTAAGAAATTAAAATCACGTCCATACTTAAGTATGGAAATAATAATTAAACTCTAAAGAATACTAAAACAATAAAATCAATTACTTTTAAATATAGAAATACTTTCATTTAAATTCTATTAATATTAATATGGTAGTAAAGTCAATCACCATAATTGATTACACCTAACATCTTGAAAGGTCATTTACGAGGTTTGAGAGTACAATTTGCCTCTTAGAGTACAATTTGCATCTTAACCTCAAAACATGTATTTCTATAGTAGATGGTGATGAATTTTTAACCTTTTTGAAAAAACTCTATAATGTGAAACTCTCAAAATATAAAAGAAATATAATGACTAATGAGAAACTTGCATG
This sequence comes from Sphenostylis stenocarpa, assembly GCA_963425845.1. Classification (NCBI taxonomy): domain Eukaryota; kingdom Viridiplantae; phylum Streptophyta; class Magnoliopsida; order Fabales; family Fabaceae; genus Sphenostylis; species Sphenostylis stenocarpa. The sequence goes on along the minus strand of OY731400.1, from coordinate 32,311,372 downwards.
TTTAGACTTATTTCTCATAAAACTAGTTGAGAAAGCCAAACCATTTTTTAAATTACCAAAAAATCACAACAATTTGAGTCGATTGACAAGAGCAAAGTAATGTTCCAATGCGACAAAAAGTCTTAGATAACTTAAGGACTTTAGATTTAAGGTTTTTATAAATACCATATTTTCTTAATTACAATAATACAATCTTTTGGACAAAACTTTGACAAAACATAACTAAACAAAAAAAACTCACATATTTGATTCTTTCCAAATTCATCGAAAATGTTGAACCATTCTTTAAATGGCTAGAAATGTCACAACAATTTCAATTATAAAAAAATATGGTTCCAATACACCCAAAAGTCCAACTGAACTAAAATATAATTTATAAATATTTATTTTAAATAAAATTAAAATTAAAACATTAATCATTATTTTCAACCATGAATAATCTTGATCACTATAGTTAAAAATATATTTATGTAATTTTGATTTAAATATTAATATTTTAATAAAATACTTATGTATTTTTTAGTGTGATTAAATACTTGTATAGTAAGTAGAAGTTTTATTAAATACTTTTATGGTGTGATTCTATTTTATTTTAAAATGTAAAATTAGGTAGATTTTTTTTTAAACTAACATAAAGTTGAATCTTTTAAAATATATTATTTAATTTAGTGATATTCAAAATTAAATCATTCTAAAAATAAAATAAAAATTGAAAATCAATTAAAATTATTTTCTTCTTAGTTTTAAAAATAATTTTTTCAAACTGATGGATTCAATTCAATTTTTTATTTCACATTGATAGACTTATAATTTATTATTAATATTAAATTTTTTTTAAGTTTTATCTATATTATTATATGAAAGAGAAATATTTTTTATAACTACTTTTTTTCATCGATTATAAATTATATCATTCTTTATCAAATTAAAATAATTATGTTTATTATAATAAAAGAACTGGAAACAAAATATAAAAAATATGTATGAAAAAAAAACATTTACACATATGAAAACGTGAAATAAAATTTAATTAAAAAAAAACAAGTGTTATATTATGAAAAAAAGGAGAAAATGTATGATTTAAAATAAAAAATGAATAATATTACAAAATAAATCAATAAAAATAATTATTTAAAAAATTTAAAATATAAAAATATTGATACAGAATAATTTTTTTTATTTAATTTATAATCAAGAAATATTGAAGCAAAATTCTGTTTATTATTCTTGTTAGTATAATGCAACTAATTTATAATTTCATTTTTTAAAATTAGTAAATTACGCTACCGTCCCTAAGAAGGGAAAATAGTTTTCCCGCCATTTTGTACCAGGCCCAAATTACTTGGCGCGTATTCTGATCCTGTGAAGCAACTCCAACAACGCTCACCCTACACTCTCGCCGATTGGGACTGTCCCAGAGAGAAGAAAGAAAGCCATGGAAATCTTTCGTCCTCAGAGTCGCAGGAACTTCGTGTCTTCCTCCAACGACGCCGTTTCTGTTCCCACCATTCCCCTTTATCGCTCTGCTCCCCCCATTGAAGTAAGGCTCGAGGAGTTCGAGTCCTTCGCCATCGACCGCCTCCGAGGTTTATTTTCTTCATCTCTTTTCTTTTAACGTCTCCCGCTTTTTTCAAATCTAGAGATCTGCTTCAAATTTTCCTCTGTTCGTGCCTAGGGCTTCGATTATCTACTCTGCTTTAAACTCTGTCCGTTGCTCGCTATATACATTTGATTGATTTAAGAAATGAGTATATTGTTGAAGCGAATATTCGAAATCTGCAAGCGATGCGTGAATTTCTTTTATCATGTTGAGTTAGAATGTGTGTTTGTTGGTCAACTTTCGTTGTGGCGTACATTTTGCAAGCTGTGTGTTTCCGTTTTGATGGATAGTGTTGCTTGTTGCAGTTCTCAAGGGGATTTCTGATGGTATGTCGCGGGGGAAAAAACCGGAAGAATTGGAAAATTTGGTAAAATAAAATGTTGTATTTGACAATTTTGATTTGTCGGTTTCTCTCATGCTTCATAAAAAATAAAAACAAAAGTAATGCTGTGTAGTGGACAATTTCCATCTGAACCACCTCTTTTACAGGTAAAGGACTTGTGGAAAGTGAATATGAGACACCAACACGCATCTGAGGTTCTGAACAAGGATATTATATCTCATTTTGTTCTACGTCTTGTGTATTGCAGAACGTAAGAGCTCCTCTCTTTTGTTCATTCCTTTTTTGCCATGGAAAAGAGTCCTCAGTTATTATCTTGTCAAAATAAATGGAAGGTCATTACAAATTAAATAAATTGGTAATGACGAGAGTTTAAGACCATTGACATCAAATTGACCATATTTTGTATTTGTGTATTAATTCTGAATGATGCTTTCCCATATCAAAGCAAGGAACATAGATCTTTAAAAAGATGTCATAAGAAATCCTAATTATATTTCTGAAGTTCCACATGTATTAAAATTCATAATTGCATACGTGTATTCCCAGGGAGGACTTGAGGAAATGGTTTCTTTCCATGGAATCTGCACTCTTTCGCTACCGTTTTCGTCTTCTAAATGCTGAAGCTCAGGTAAAATTTGCGAATTCTATATTGCTTTTGCATTTCGTGTTAAGTACTTATTGGTTGTATATTATGTTTATGAGTGCACAGAGGGCAGTCATGGAAGAATTTGACCTTCCTTACAGGGCCGTCAGCAATGTAGAATTTGAGGTAGTTCCATGCCGTTAGTTTTATTAGTTTGGCCTTGTCTCTTGTTTCTAAATTTTACCATGAAGTTGATTTATGCAATACTAATAGTTATGAGGCACAAATAGATCTTAGTACCTTATAGAAATGACGTTTTTCTATTTTCAGAGTATAAAGGAGAAACTGGGACAAGTTGCACGCTCTATTGGTCAGCCTTCACCCACTGGTAGGAGCACATTGCTTATTTTTTTCAATCATTTACAATATTGGTAGAAATGATTTGCTTGAACCATGCTGGAGTTTGTTTAATTAATAGGAATATAACTAGTCGTTGTTACCCAATATCTAAGGCATATCTTTCCTTCTGAATCTTTTAGGATTTGTTTAGTACATAAAATCACTTACTGATCTAGTATTTGCATGAGATAACTTCTGAAGGAAGATATTTAGGATTCTTTGTTTGAATGGTATATTTGCCCTTCTATTCTACAAGAAGAAGAAAAAAAAATCTACAAATTTTGAAATTTATTGCTTTTTTTTCTTCTTCAAGCATTATTTCCTGATTTTATTACTTTTTGAAGTCTAATTAAGCCTATGTTTTGCTTTGCTCCGTTTACTTCATTTTTGCAGCTGATGCTATCTTCTACAAGGTATGTGTTATATCTTTTATTTCCTACTTATTTTTGTCATGCAAATGAAGAGATCCATGCACAGGTTGACATGCAGTTTTACTTTAATATTAACTCAGTGACTGTTTCAAATATATCTTATCGTTCTTGTAATAAGAGTATTGAATTCTGTTGATTCCTTGTTCACAAGTTTCCTAGGTTAAAAAAGTTGAATCTCAGTATATTCTTTAGGAAATAGTGATAGAGAGGTCTTCTCTCAGCTCCTCTAATTGTGTTCTCTTGGGATGATGTGATTAGTGAAGAATTTGGGAAAGATAGACCTTATTATTTTGACTGCTAAAAGTCCCTTCATCTTTCTTTGAAAGTTTAAGATATCTTTCCCTTTCTTTACCATTGCAGCTTGGATCAGTCCTTGGAAACAAACTCTTGTTCCTTTTACTTACGTAGGTAGAGTAAGCATAGACATCAACTAACCCATTTAGAACTTGATTATATTGGCATTTTAGATCTTTCATGACCTAAGAGTTACTATGTTTTTTATCTTTCCATTTTGTTAGTTACATTAATAAATTTTCTCATGATATGGTTGGTTTTTTGAAGCTTATTTTTGTAATGTTCAAAAGCTTTTTTGTATGAGTGGAATACAAGAGTATATCATCTTTCAACGCAGTTTTCATCGAAAGATAACAAACAATTGTATATGATACATCAGTATGTATTTTACTAACTCTTGTAGTTGTATTACTAAAGAACAGAACAACAATCTAGAAGCAACTATCACTAGACATCTGTGTAACTAACTCTCTCTAACAGTGTAGCAACCCACAAGTTGGACTGCTAAGAGCAGACTTTGTTACATCTCTCATATCTCATTGGTATTCTCCCTTAGTTTTTGGGTTACAACATTTGTATATCTTTCCGTTCATTCCATTATAGGTACCATTTGAAGAAGTTCCAGACCTTGTGGCTGGGCGGAAAGTATTAATTAAACAAGGAAAGGCCTATGTTGCAATGAATCAGGTTGACTAGTGTAATTACTTACTAATTCTTGCTTTTAATCAGAGTATTCGTAATAGTAAATCCTAATTATGTTTCAATTTTGCTCTCTTCCTAGATTGTTTCACTTGTAGCCACACTGTTCCGCAGTCAGTTGTCAAAGACCCTCATCCTTACAAACAGGTTTCATTGGTCATTGGATCTTGATAATTTCTCATATTTATTCTCAAATTTCTTTTTCTTAATTCTTAAATTTTTCATCTAATTGTTGCAGAAAATGGACATCTTCAATTAGAGAACAAGAGAAACATAGGTTGACTCCTGTAAGTGTGGTTGTGCTCTTTGTATAGCAATAGATCCTTTCTTTGTTATAAAAGTTTACTAGCTTTCTATGTAACTGTAGATTGTGGAAGCCCTGTGCTCAAGTTATCTGGGTCCTGATTATTCTCAGGTAATTCAAACAGTACATTCATTCGTTTATTTCTGTCGGTATTTATGTGATGTTGGATTGACAATGGTCATTGTTGAAACCCCTGCAGTCAAGAGACTATGGTGATATATCATTGAAGGACATTGATCAAGTTGCCAAGAGCTCATTTCCTTTGTGCATGCGTCACCTATTTGATAAGGTTAGATATTGGAATAACTTACGCTCATGTGTTTCCACCCTCTTGATTCATATGTAATTTCTATCTTACTTTTCATATTGAGTTGAGTCCTTATATTACTTTTCAATTTTATCTCGCATGTCCTGATTCATACTTCTTTTGAATGCAGCTGAAAGAGGATCATCATTTAAAGCATGGAGGGAGGATGCAACTTGGTCTCTTTCTCAAGGTTTTTATTTGTCCGCCATATGGTCATAATAAAAAATACTCTCTGGACTGTATATGTTTATAAGTTTGAGGTGTTAAATGAGGCTTGACACCTCACATGTTGTATATTTACACATGGGTTAAGGAAAGGAAAATGATTGGCTGGAATTATCTCGTCATTTTAAGTTTCTTTCTCAAGTTTCAAGTTAATTAACAACATATAAGTCAAACAATGTCAAGCACCTTTTGTTGAAAAGTTGAAATTTATGCTTTTACACCCGTAAACTTATGGTACCGAGTCTGAGAATCTTCAGTGTTCCACACTTTGACTCGTTTCAATTGGATAAATTGGCACAATTCTCTACTAAAGAACACAGGTTATGGTTTCATGATTACGATGGATTCACATTGGTGCATATTTGTAGCATTGTCAAAATAATTTGTTTTGGTTCATGTTCATACTAATTTATCATGACTGCTGTTGAAAATAAATTAGTTATCTTAATCCATTTACTTTTTTATTACTGTATATCTGTTTTCCTGATTTGTCTTCTTTGTTCTCTTATCTCTTTTTCTTTTCTCTATAATGTAAATAGGGTGTTGGCTTGAATCTAGATGATGCACTTGCGTTTTGGAGGGCAGAGTTCTCTAAAAAGGTAATTACAATTCTTGTACAATATCAATTAGGGAAAATAAAATATGACAATTCCGTCAGACTTTGAAGTTAAATTTGTCCACTTAACCTCTTTTCAGTTGCATGAATGGTGAATTAGAATTACAACAGTTTTAGAGTTAGATGATTAATGCGAATCTGTATACCTGTATTCAATTTATTCCATATCTCTATAAACATCTAGGTTTATATAGATTTTGAATAGGTATTTCATAAGCTTTTTTTTTTTTTTTTTCTTTCTTTCTTTCTTAAATGACATTAACAATTAATCAAATGTAAGATCTCATTGTAGGTTGGGTTGGAGAAGTTTGAGAAACAATACGCATACACCATACGTCATAATTATGGAAAGGAAGGGAAGAGAACTGTAAGTTTTTAACTTTTTTCCCACTGATTTTTGAGATATTTCAAATATATTTTTGTTGCTGATGACTTTGGCTACTGTCATTTCCACTTTTAAAATAGATTTTAAACACCCAGTTTCAGTGTGGTATATGGTTGCATATGTTTCAACTAGTAATATTTTGATGCTGCTGCAGGATTATACGCCCTATTCTTGTACAAAGATTATTTCATCAACTCCTGGAACTGGAGATCATCATGGTTGCCCCTATCGACATTTTAGGTCGCTCTTAATACTTGTGTTTTCAAATGGATAGCTTAGTTTTCGTAATCGGATGTCAAATAAATGTTTTAATAACTCTGCCTTTTGCTACAGGTTTTTCCTTTAGAAAACTATGAGCTTTTAATGAAATTGTGACGGGAACCAGGAAGATTTAGAGTCTGGATCCTCTCCAACCCTCCAATCTCTAAAATAATTTATTACTCACAATGATTTTTATAATTAGTTTTTTTAATAATCTTTAATTTCAATAACCATTAGATAATAAATCAATGGTTAATATATCAGTATGGGGAGGTAGGACGATTAGAGAGGATCTAAATCCTCAAATTTCCCTACTCTCTCGGTTCCAAATAAATCCTTTTGGAGAATTTTTGTTTGGATTTTTTTGTCATTTGTGAAGAATGTCACATTAATTATTCTTTTAGCAATTACACTCTTATTTCTCTTTTAAATTTTAAATAATTTGCACATGCATTTATTTATTGTGTTAGGCAGAGAAAGAAAGAGGTAAGATAGAAAACCGCACAAATGTTTGATTACAAAACAATCTAATAGACAAATAAAAAAGAATGGAGAGAATAATTTTATGTTGGAAGCTGTTAAGGTTCCAACATAAAACCAATTGGCAATATGTAGAGTAGTCTAACATGTATTTAAACCATATAAAATGATATAAGGTAGGCGATGTGGGACTTTCAACACATCCCCTCCAACGAAGCCTGCGGGACCAGGCAAAGGGTACTTTTGACCCAAACTAAAGGGCAACTTTTGGCCCATGACAATAACCGAAAAGATGTTAGGCTTTGGCTCTGATACCATGTTAAGATTCCAACATAAAACCAATTGGCAATATGTGGAGTAGCCTAACATGTATTTAAACCATACCAAATGACATGAGGTAGGCGATGTGGGACTTTCAATAGAAGCTATAATATATTAGTTAGGGTACTAAGAAATGGTAGTAGTATGTTCATGTATTTCAATTTTCATGTTAAAATGCATTTATTGTTCATGGGTATTAGTGTGTGGGAAGTTGTACTAAATTATTACCACCTTTGGTCCATTAATTTATAGTTAAGTAGACATCTATTCGTTTATGGTGAAAGGGAGTGTATTTCTTTATTGGGTTTATAATAGAATAAGTCATATTTATTGATTGAAAAAATGATCTTTTGAATTACAATTAGTGTTAGTGTCATTAAATATAAATCACAACCTAAGCCATTTAAATTTATGGGTATTTCAATAATCATTACATTATTAATTAAAATTAACTGATTTTAACTACTTTTAAAGGTCTTGTAAATATTTGATTGTTTTTTTAATGTATAAAGACAAGAGAGAGTATTATTAACCAAGGAAATTGTCAACCATTGTATTTGTTAAGAGTCTCCCCCCTCTCTATTTATGTCATTTATGGGTGTGTGCGGATGTCTTGCATAACCTGTGTACTGCAGTTCTCATGAAAGCATTCTCATTCTGTATTTTTGCCAAAACACTTTATTTATTTGATATTATATGTATATGTACTTCGTAAATGTAATGAATATTCTAGTTGTAAATCTAATGGTGGAATTTGGGCATAGCTCAAATCTTGGTCCTATTCCTGGTCATATTCTTTGATCTTGATTGGAATGAATAGATGTTGGGGGGTAGATTGCACCACTGGAGTAAACTGCACTTCAAATAAAATTGAAGGGGTTAAAGTTTACTAGATTTTAATTATCATTGGAAATGGTTATTCGGTTGTCTCCTTGATATTATTTTGATTTTTGTATGGACGTGCCCTGATATTTAATTAACGCTGAACTTAATAGCGAGGAGAATCTACGAGCTGCTCTCGGCACAATGGGGGTAAACAGTCGAGCAATGGAAGATGTGATAGACAAAGTCAGAAATAGACATTATCAGGTAGGTCTCAGCACAACCCGACTTCAATAGTCCATTTCAACTGTTTGATTTGATATCTGATTACATGAATAACGTATATGCAGTTGGCTTGCACCTTGACATTTGAAGCTCTTCATGGCATGCCGTGTGATGCAGGGATTAACCATCCAAATCAATACTTTAGTGACAGTAAAAAGATATTGCAGTCAAAGGTAGGTTACAGTTTACAAATTGTGATTCAAACCAAAACTTGTGCATTACAACTTTAATTAGTTAGAAACGAGTTAGGTTAGTGATATGATGTTTTTTTTTTTCCCACAATCCTGGCCAAGAGTGTAGAGTATGCTATTTACTTGTGGCCCGTATTGTGATCATAAATTTGCTTAGTAGTGTGAATGTTGGTGAAAGCAGAACATCAGTTCATCATGACAGTGAAATATGCATGAAGCTAAATTACAAACATCATACTAAGCTATTAGTTTTTTTCTTTTGTTCTTGCCTTTCAGCATGCTAAACCTGAAACAGAATATATTAAATATCAAATTATAACAATTTCCACTGTTAAAATGGAAGGTGGTCAATGTTGGTGGATAAACGCAGTTGTTATTGTCCTCAAAATTTCTGCAATATATTCCTTGGTTAGTCAAAGTCTCAAACGGTTTTGGCATATGTTTATAATTCCCACAGACCACATCACATACAACATACAGGTGGACCCTTATAATAATAATAAGTAAATAATATCACTAACGTGATATCTATTCTTTGCTGACTACGTGGACCTGAATACCTTATAATCTGCTCTATGCTTATACACCTAACGTAATTATTTTCTTCGCTGTTATTTTTTATTTTTTATTTCAAAGCAGAAGGATTCTTCAGCCTAGAGTATTTCGGTTATTGCGAAGACTGGTGCAGCGGCCTTTCTCAGGTTGACTTGAGCATTCTGTCTTCTTTTTCCTACACGCTTTTCTGGACCCTTTTTCTGTTTCTTTCTGTGTTGGAAGATGAAAAAACTATGCTACTGGTAATTTTTTTTGTATGCCGAAATAATACATATTTGCTTTCATTAAAATATATATGTTGATAAAATAACGAATATTAAGTTTTTCTTAATCAAATACTGAGGTCTGTATTATTCCATTATTTATTATAGCTACACTGTTACTATATTTCAGATTCCTAAAACCTGTTGTGCACATTTAAATTTCACGTAGGCGTTTCGTTGGTGCGTCTAATCATGTATATGCAGAGAGACAATGTGGTAAAATCTTCTATGTAGCTTCCAAAGCAATTCAAAGGAGGTAGATGGATTCTAGGAATATATCATCGCGGAAGTCTGGTAGAAAACACGGGGCGGTTAGGTATTCTTTGTAGTATAATTTTCGCCTCTAGCCAAACGTTTCCATGTAAACCTTCGTGTATGTTTATTCAGGTAGGTGTAAAATGGCAAGTGTTGTAGCACAATATTAAACTGTACAGTTTAAAAATGACATTCATGAATCACGTAGAATAGCGGATCCGAGGTAGTAGGGGAAACCTTTCGAGGAAAGATAGCTGCAATCAACATTTGATATTGGTTATATGATGCCACAAATATTCGAATATCCTTATGATAGGTACTTGTAATATGTGCATTAAATTTAATTATATAACCATTTTTATGTTCAGAACTCAAGTCATAGTTTGCATGCTCGTACAACTATCAGAAATTGTTCTACTATCAGTGTTATGATGACTACATTAGTTATGGGCATGGTAAATGCTTATCCCATAGTGAAAGACTACGATGATCTCCGCCAGTTGTGCAGATGTAGATCAAACTAAAAATCCTCTGGAGTATGAACATGTCAATTAAACTCAATTTATTTAAAATATTCAAAATTAAAAATGGACTTCCAGACGGACTACGGGGACTTAATTTCAAATATCCGAGTTTACAACACAAGCAACCAAAGAATAGGGATTTTTTACGCATTAGCTATTTCATTAAAAATTTTATGGATAGCAAAATTTTATTTCATTAAAAATATAACAAGTAAAACTAATTATATTTGCTATTTGAATAAAAAATCATTTTCCTAACTGTTGTTAAAGTGCTTTGGTTGGTGAACATTAAACATTTGTATATTAAATTCTTTTTTCATATTTTTTATACTATAAATGTATTTTAGATAAACGAGTTTACTTCTACCTAACTAATAAAAGTTCACTTTAGTATCTATCGCTAAACTTTTAAAAAAATTGTAAAGCTATATTTGTTTAGTTCCATTCGTGTGCAGTTTTGGAATCGTGCTAGTGAAATGTCAGCGCGGGAAGTGAATAAATAAGTGACGAATAACGCTATGTTTGATTGCGTGGATAAAAAAATATAAAGAATAAAAATAACGAGAAAATAAGTAAAAGAAAAAAGAGAAATAAAATTAAGCCTTTGAATGATTGATTTGCAAAAAAAATTGAATGATGTTTCGTGTGAAAGTGACTTGAATTGTATTGTTATTATTTATAATTAATTATATGATAATAATTCATTTATAGTTAAGTAAATATAAAGTGATTTACTATGCGAGGTTTGTGTTTTTTCCAACTCGTTATAGAAGGATTTGTTATGCATGATAGAAATGGAAGCAAAACAAGAGTCACATTTTGTTTGCAAAAAATATTGTTAAGAGTTATTTTTAAAGTACTTTATTTCGTTTTATAAATAGAGTTATTCTCCCTTTAGTGTGACCTAAATTTTTATGTGAAAAGATAATTAAAAGATATTTTTTATGTGTTCTCAAGAAATTTCTTATAACAATAACTTCAACTTATGGAGATGTTAGCTCTCTTCTGGGGCAAGAAAAGAAGGACCTGTGTTGGTGTTGAAACTAGAAGCAAAGTACATTACATCTACACACAAGAATGTGAAGTATTTGGAGAAAAGATGCCAAATGGGCTTTGAGCAAAGTTTGAAAGTCCATACTTGATAAAGTCTCTCCGTAATTGTACATGCGAAAACAAATAATTATATATCGTGTAAATACATTGAGTTCATTTTTAAAATATGAGTTAATTTCAATGACAAAATGTTCTTATGTCATATATGTCAAGAAGAAAGGTATTGGAAAAGAAACTACTTAGAACTCAAAAAAGATAAAGAAGGTTCTTCGGAGAGTTTGGTAGATGATGTGATTTTTCCTATTAGAATGGATAAAGAATCTATTTCTTTAATGCTTAAGTGTCGGAATTGAGTGATATCAAAACAAGAGAAACAGTGATATTTTGAATTTTGATTTTGGTATATTAAACATTGAAAATGACCTAGTATTTTATAAGATACAAGCGTGACCTAATTAAAACCAAAACATGAAACAAACAGCAAAATGATCTAAATTTAACTTTGGGAAAAAGAGGACATACAAAAGGAAATAAAACGATAACAGCAAAGGCACCACAAACTGAAATTTTGATAAGCTGGTTTAATCACCACAAGAATTAGAACATTTCTTGATAATATTGATGGTTCAAGCAAAAACTCTAGGAGAGAGTTTATCTGAAATAACATTCTGCCTTTTTATTCAATTTCAAAATTATAAATACAACTAGTTCTTTCGCCTCTGGAAGCACATAAAAGAAAACTAAATTCTCAGTATTTCAAGCATATGTAACTTGGCTTAGTGATTACATGAGGTATAATTAAGCTTGAAGTCTAGGGTTCAAACTAGGCTTATGTCATTATTTTACATCTATTAATACTATAAATCATTATAACCAAATTTTAAAACTAAACACATAAAAAGCCTAAGCCTATAGATCAGGAAACTGATCCTTCCTGAAATGCACCCACACCCAGCTGTTGAATATACAAGAGTAAGATTTTGATGATGATTCAATAACAAAATACTTAAATACATAGTCTGTCCACTGAAGGTTCATTTTTTAACAAAACCACTCTGTGATAATTGATTATCACCCAGGATAATCGATTATCCCACTTGAAAATTGTTTTGGAAAACTTGCTGGAATAATCGATTATCTCAGTGGATAATCGGTTATCCTGGCCTTTCTGAGTTTCTGAAAAACACTGGAATAATCGATTATCTCAGTGGATAATCGATTACCCTAGTCCAAAAATACTCCTCTGCGAAATGGTTCTCTGATAATCGATTATCACTTAGAATAATCTATTATTTGTGTCTATTATGATTTTAAAATTCGAATTTTGGACCTATTTTCGATGCATCTATTCCCTATTTTGAAAATCCTATTCCCCATACCTTAAATCTCTCTATTTAAGGTTCTCTATGGCTCTCTGAACAAAATAATATTTTTCATACAAAAGTTAAGACTTGTGATTGCTAGAGAACTTTGTGTAGGGAAGAAAAATGGGCTTTTGAAACCTAGTGTGGGCTAGAAGCGATAAGAATCACTAAGTGGGTTTCTTGGTGGATTGTGTGTTGTGCCGTCTCTAGGAAAAATTGTCGTCATCCTTTGTGGATTCAAAGGAGGTGTTCATCTCTTGTGTGACTCAAGAGAGGTGTTTTCTAATCCTTATCTTTTGTAATTTGTAATTTTTTTAAATTGTGATTATAGTGACAACATTAATCCTCTTTTAGAGTGATTAACAACTAGACGTAGGGTCTTTTGATCCGAACCAGTATAAATTACTTGTGTAATCTTCTTTCCCTTATCTCTTTACTTTACAAACATTTTAATCTGTGAAATTTGGGAAAAAATTTTAAAAACCCTAATTTTTATAAGAAACCAATTCACCCCCCCTCTTGGTTTTTGTCCTACACGCAAACATTATGCTGCGTGATACCAATAAGTGTATCAGAGCTTACTTTGATATTTTTTCAAAAATTTTGAAAATGGCCGGACAAAATCAAACTTTTGCCAAAGGTGCTTCTATCAACAGATCCCTACTTTTTGCGGGACAAAATTATCCATTTTGGAAAGTGAGAATCTAAATATTTTTGGAGTCTGTTGTCAGGGGTGTTTAGGATGCTGTTGTAAATGGACCTTTATTCCAAAAATGATTGAAAATGAAGTAGAGGTACCTAAACCATTTTCTAGATGGATTGCAGAAGAAAACAGAAAAGCTTAATATGATATTAGGGCTAGGAATATTATTTCATCTGCTTTAACTCTTGATGAATTTTACAGAATTTCAGTTTGCAAGAGTGCTCAAGAAATGTGGGAAATGTTAAGAGTAACCTATGAAGGTACCGATGATGTTAAAAGATCAAGAAAAAATTCATTGATTCAAGAATATGATTTGTTTTGAATGCAACAAGGAGAAACTATCTTTGATGTTCAAAAGCGGTTCAATCATATTGTCAACCATCTCACTGGGCTTGGTAAGATTTTTGATATTGACGAGTTAAATATAAAAATTTTGAAATCTTTGGACAGAAAATGGCAACCAAAGGTGACTGCCATCACGGAGTCACAAAATCTTGCTACTATGTCAATGGCGGCTCTCTTTGGAAAGTTGAGAGAGCATGAACTTGAACTTGGAAGACTAAATGATGAGGAAGGCCAAAGTGTCAAAAGAAACATTGCCTTTAAAACCGAGGTTTCAAAAAGCAAGAACAAGAAGGAGGAAGAAAACTCTGAAAATGAAGAAGATGAAAACTTGAGTTTTATGATCAAGAAATTTACAAAGTTCATGAAATCTAAAGGGAAGCATCCATTCAAAGGTAAGAGAAATGTGTTAGAATCGCGCAATAGAATGTTTGTGTTTACGGACAAAAACCAAGAGGGGGGATGAATTGGTTTCTTCAACAAAAATTAGGGTTTTAAAATTTTCCCCAAATTTCACCGATTAAAATGTTGTGTAAAGTAAATAGATAAGGGAAATAAGATTACACAGTTGATTTATACTAGTTCGGATCAAAAGACCCTACGTCCAGTTGCTAATCACTCAAAAAGAGGATTAACGTTGTCACTATAATCACAGTTTACAAACATATTACAAAATGAAAAGATAAGGAATAGAAAGCAGCTCTCTTGAGTCACACAAGAGATGAACACCTCCTTTGAATCCACAAAGGATGAAGAACAATTTTTCCTAGAGACGGCACATCACACAATCAACCAAGAAACCTACTCAGTGATTCTTATCGCTTCTAGCCAACACTAGGTTTTCAAAAGCCCCTTTTTCTTCCCTACAGAAAGTTCTAGTAGTCACAACTCTTAACTTTTGTATGAAAAATGTTTGTCAATTTGCAGAGAGCCTTAGAGAAGCTTAAGTAGAGAGAATAGGGTCTAGGAATTGGGGATTTTTGAAAACAGAATAATTGGGAATAGGATTTTCGTAAATTGGTCCAAATTTGAATTTCAAAACACATAATAGAGGCAAATAATCGATTATCTTGAGTGATAATCGATTTTTCCAGAGCCATTTTTGCAGAGGAACAAAACTGGACCAGGATAATCGATTATCTGGCCAAATAATCGATTATTTACTTGTGATAATCGATTATCCTGAGTGATAACCGATTATCACAGAGAGCTTTTCCTGAAAATGATTTTCTTGCTGTAATAATCGATTATCAC